>OY751536.1:1779311-2164311 GCA_963570955.1 Caenorhabditis afra | reverse complement strand
ACCGGAAACGCTGAGAAAGCTGTTCATGAAGTGTCTCGAGGATCCGCAAATCTTGCTGCTGGTCACATCGATATGCGAGTTCTTTCCCACACTTTTCTACGAGAAGAAGCTGAAGATGTGGAATTCGCAGTTCGAGGTGAAAGTTCCCGAGGAGTTCCTGCTGATCGCCGTCCTTCGACGGGTCATTCTCGACGGCCGGGCGCGCATCACGAATTCCGAGCACTGGGACAACTTCTACGAGCTCGTCGTCGCCCTGACCACTCCGCGCTTCGACGAGCCGCCTCTCGTGCAGACGGTGCACGTCCTGGAGCTGCTGTTCACCGAGCTCGCCAGCCCGAACCGGAATCCGATGAAGTCGGTGGAGGCGATCACTCGGACTGCGGCGAAGCTTCTCGACCTCGAGAATCCGGTCGCGTTCAAGATCGTGTTCGCCACCTCGCGACGCGACCAACCGCACGAAGGCGTCTTTCTGACGCCGACCGTCATCGATCTGATGCTCCGGTTGTTCGGCGAGTTCGACGGTGTCTCGAAAGACATGATGCGATACACGAAGCACATTTTGAAGGCGTTGGGCCGAAGGATGCGATTGTCGCGCGAAAAGTTCCTCTACGAGACGCGCAGCCGGATGCTTCAGCAGGACTTTCGCGAGATTCCCTGGTACATGGAGTTCTCGATGCAGTCGTGGTTTGTGTACTCGTTGAAGCTCGAGAAACGACGCGTGCACGCCGCGATCTACGATGTGCTCGCCGAGGCGGATCAGATTCACTTCGAACGCGGCGACGGCTTCGATTTCACCGTGTACACTCGGATTCACTCGCCCGTCGACGCCTACTTCACAGCGCTCTTCGAGCTGGCCGTCTTCGATGTGAAAATGGCGGTGAAGCTGTTCCGAATCGGAACCACTTTCGAGTATCGTAACCTCAACGCGGAGGAGGTCCTTCTGCGTGCTCTGCGCGGCTGCAAAGGCCACAAGATGGCGTTGTCGGAGGCGGAGACCACACTGTTTCAAGGCCTCTTTCGAGCCATCGTTCCAGCGATGAACGGGACGATTTCGGAGCACGAGACGCACGAAATAGTCGAGAAGCTCATGGATCAGTTCCCGCCCGCCGCTCCTCGAGTTCCGTATCCCATTCAGCCGGCCGAACTCGTCTACCCGTCTGTGATCCTTTCCGCGCTCGACGATCTCCTCCCCTCGCCGTTTCTGTGGCCCGAAAGTAAGTTCGTGCCGCCCGGAGTGACGCAGGACGATCTGAAAGTCCACTACGCCCATCAGCTCGAGTTGCGCGAGAAGGTCGCCGAGCGCGAGGCCGTCCGAGCGGAGCGCATCAGAAGACAGTGGGAAGAGGAGGGCGCCTACACCGATCCGTGCTACTGGAAGCACAATCTCAAGGATTTCGCCGACGATCTATCCGACGGTCCGCTGTTCCCCGATGATAATGAGCCGAGCAACTACGCGAATCCCGACGAATGGGTTCCGGACTTTGATCTCGACAATTTAGACGAGGAACCGGCGTTCTCTTCTTCAGGAGAAGGTGACGACTTCGACAGCGAGCCCGAAGATCGCATTCCTCCTTACGATCCGTTCTCGTTCACCGAAGAAGACTCTGACGATGATGCTGAAGAGGAGCAAGAAGGAGAGAAGTCGTATGCGCCTCCTCTCGCAATCTCGTTCTCCGAAACCAATTCGAACGATCGGGAGTTCTCCGCACGCCGTGAATCCTCCGGCTCGTCTGATTCGGAAGAACGCGTCGACATCAGAAGCCGTCGGCTGCGGAATTGGCGTGCGGAAATCGAGACGGCGCTGGAGGACGGCGACAGGGAGCTCGACGAGCAGATGGAGCAGCTCGAGTCGGAGGTTGTCGTGGAAATTCCGGAAGAGCCGCCGTTGCGAGAGCCCGTGATGGAGCTGCAACCAGTGCAGCCGCCGGTTCAGCCGCCTCCGACGTTCCGTCTCGGTGAGTCTCTCCAGCCACACGACGTGTAGAAGCAGCGTTGAAATTCAGATGCGGACGAGAAAGGTGAAGACGACTACGCCGTCGCTGTGCAGCTGGACAACTTGCGCATCGAGTCCGATTCGAGCGATGAGGAGGAGGAGGAGGAGGAGGAAGAGTGGTAGTTCCGTCTGTTTTCCTTTTCCTGTTTTCTTTTTTGTTTTGAGTTTTGAGTTTTAACTTGAGTTTTGTTGTTTTTCGCCCTTTCTTTGTGTCCCCCAACCCATTGCACGCACCAAAAAGTGCACAAAAATGAATGTTATTCATTGTTTTTCAACGCCGCCGCCCCAAAGTCAGCATTCCATATACATATGGAGCTTGATCTTCCGTCCCGAAACTTCTCCCCGATATGCAAATGAATCACATTGTGGCGGTGACAATAGGCATGGTTTTCTGATAAAAAGCGAGATGGCCGGAAGTGTGCACATCTCTCGATGATGATCGAAAAACTCGTCTTCTCACTTCAACTCTTCGCCGTCCTTCTCTCCTTCTCGTCGTCGTCGACCGCCGATGGGATGGTGATCAATGTGCGTTTGGCTCTTCTACTTCAGCTCAAAACCCTGTAATTTGCAGCCGAGTGGCACTATGGAGTGTTTGCAAGACGTTGTCGTCGAGCTGAACAGCACCATTCTCGAACTGAAAGCCGAGATTGAGAATCGGACTCGCGGTGCGGAAGACCTGGTTTCCGAGGAAGTGCGACGCCTTGTGGACGGGATTAGGGCCGATTTTGAGAAGATAATGAACGGGGCTGGCGTGATCGGTAAGGGGGCTCGGTGATCTATTGGGAGTACCCCGGAATAGAACTCGGCAGCAATACCACATAGCCGTGATTCGTGTTTCAAACGCGCTCCATTGAACGCAAGCCAAATTTCCCGGTGGCGGCGGTGAATTTCTTTCCAGTTTTCGCCCGTTTTTCTCGATTTTCACCCGATTTTCTTCATTTTTTCGACAAAAGCAGTTGGAATTTTGGTTTAAGGGCAGCTCATCAACATTTTCATTCAGTTTTACCCCAAAAAATGGAGGAAATTGGGCGAAAATAGACGAAAAACGACAAAATCTCGAAAAGAATTTCGGCCGAGGCGAAGTACTGTCTCAGCGGGGCGCGTTTGAAACACCAATCACGGCTATAGTAGACCAATTCGACAAGAGTTCTATTCCGTCCCAGTTCTATTCCGGGGTACTCTCGATCTATCAGTCGGGGGGAATTTCCATTTCAAGGCAGAACCTGGGCTATCGCGGCGACATTTCGCAATGTTTTGCGAAACACCATCGTATTGAACCAGATGCTCGCCAAATTGAGCGCCGGGGACGCTGTGTCGTTTGTCGACAAGGTCGCAAGGATCGGATCGGGGGACCTGGCGAAGTTGACGAATCGGACGACGGCGTGCATGAAAGTGCAGTTGAAGACACTCTTCTCTTGATCCCCAAATGAACAGTATTGCAAACTCGCTCTATTGCACTCCTCTCAAGACGCCCCTACTTTATCTCGAGAACCCGGAGACAAAGTTGTACTTTTTGATAGCCCTTCTTGTTCTCGAGATGGCCACCTGTTTCATGGTGTAACGCGTCACGTGACCGATACCATCATGAGTCGAACTGAGAACTCAAAGTGTTTGGTGACCGTAACTAAACTTTGAAACTGACGGAAGTGTTACGGAAAGACCATTTTCATGAATTGTTGGAAATGCGCTCTATTGATAATTTGGGGGGGGGGGACCCAATGAAAAACACAGGGTTGTCACGGGCCGGGCCGGGCCGGGCCGGGCCGGGCCGACCATATGACCCCTCCGGCCCGGCCCGGCCCGGCCCGGCCCGGCCCGGCCCGGCCCGGCCCGGCTCGGCCCGGCTCGGCCCGGCCGGCCCGCCGTGAAATTTTCAAAGTGCTTATTTTATCGCTGAAATTTATGTTTTTGTATCAAAAATGATAGAAACTGACAAGTAATTGTATTTTCAATCGTTTCAACATCGAAATTCTGCCAAATGAGCGAAAACGGATTTTCGAATTTTCAGCCATTCAAATTTTGACCACGAAAACGCTTAATTTGCAGCAATATGATTTTTTTAACTGCAAATTATGATTTTTGTACGCCTTTAAAGTTGAAATTCCCGAAAAAACGGAAAAAAAAATTGCAAAAAAAATTAATTTTTTTCTTCCGGGCCGCCGGGCCGGGCCGGGCCGGAGACTTTGCCCTCCGGCCCGGCCCGGCCCGGCCCGGCCCGGCCCGGCCCGGCCCGGCTCGGCCCGGACAGGCCCGGCGGGCCGGCCCGGCCCGGCTCGGCCCGGACAGGCCCGGCGGGCCGGCCCGGGCTTTGACAACCCTGGAAAAACAAACAAATTTCAACGATGAAGTCTTTCATGTGATCACGCCTCCGAGTAGGCGTAAAGCCGGGCGAAAGACGGAAACAGCGACTCCTCTACCAGAGCGCGAGATGGGTACCCGCTCGGAGTCGGCTGGCCAAGAGATCACAATTGGTTCTAGTTGCGAACGCCAGTTTCACCCGCACTTGGCTTTCAAGACGGCTCGTGAGAGTCCTGAACTCGTTCGTGCTCCGGCAATCCCCCGCGCCCTGGTAAGGCAGCAGAGGTAGAACACCCCCTTCCCACCAAAAATTCAATAAACGCAATAATCCCGGATGGTATTAATTGCCAGGACCCAGAAGGCGGCCGGCCACGGTCTTCGCCGACCGCCTTCCCTGTCATCAGCTGCCGGAAGACCACAGACGCCCGGAAACTCAAACGCCTAGCAATGCTCCGGCTCGGGTCGTGGAACTGCCGCTCGGCAAAAGACAACTCTAGGCTTCTCACAGCCGTCGACTACTGCAAACTGTCTCAATGCCACATAGTAGCGTTACAAGAAACACTCCACCCGTCGTCACGCTCTTCTCTCGATTTCCCCGACGTCCAAGTCATCTTCAACCCACGCAAAAACTCCAAGGACCGTGGTCAAGCCTTCTTTGTTACAAAGGATCCTCGTCTCGAAATCATCGAAGTGAGGTGGCCGAAGCAAGGTATTGGCGTCATGGATTTCAAATGGAAGGGAGTCCGTAGCTCGCTCCTCAACGTCTACGCTCCAACCTGCAAAGTCAACTCAGAACCGGAGGCCAGAAAGTTCTTCACGACCCTCTCCTTCGTCACTTCTTCTACCAGAAAGTCGTGCCAGGGCCCGGTCATTATCGCGGGCGATATGAACGCGGCTCCCGCTGGCTGCGCCGATCGGGAATTCGCTCCTTGGGTCGGACGTCATCTTCTGAACAATCCCAACTCGCACGGTGACCTGCTCCTGAACTACCTGGCCGCTTCCAAGCAACACTTGCTCAATTCAAAGTTCCCCAAAAAGAACCGCTGGACACACACCGGACCGACAGGGAGGACCGAAATCGACTTCTTCATCTCGAACCGAGTCGATCTGGTCCACGACGTCAGCACCTTCTCCGACCCGTCCAACCTGAGCGACCACCGGATGATCAGATCCAGATGGAACTTCGGACGAGGAAGAGAACGAGCCTTCTCTCAGCGTATGCGACAGCCCCCAAAACCTTCTAATCTGGTAAACTGGGATCAGTACGCGGAGCGGATCGAGAAAATTCACGATCTCACTTCGCCCTCCCAATACGACGAGATGGCCGCCGTGCTTCGCTCAGCAGCCCAAGGCCTGGACCCCTTGAGTCCGTCCAAGCGCAGCCAAAAAATCAGCTCTCTCTTGCTCGACCGGTGGAACCTTCTTCAAGCTACTCAGCTCGACCTCGAAGCTATCAAGAAGATTTCCAAGGCGGCCAGGAATTCAATTGAATCCGATATCGAGTCCCGGAGACTAGCCATAATCGAAAGATGTATCAGGATTCGTTCTTCTAAACCCCTCCAACGGAGTGGTCTCCGCGAGATTCCCCTGGCAACTCTGGAAAGACCCGATGGGTCGACGACCGCTAATCGTCAGGAGATACGGAGTATGGTGAAGGCTCATTTCGAGACGTTGTACTCTTCCAACTCCTCGCACGCCGCATCGACAGGACCCCTCTCAACAACAACGCCGCCTCCGGCGCCCATTCTCCCCGATGAGGTTCGCCACGAAATTCGACGTCTGAAAACTCGTGCTGCACCCGGATTGGACGGCGTAGACGCAGAAATGATCAAGAAGGGTGGTGAGTCGGTTATCTCATGTCTGACAACGCTTTTCAACAAAGTGTTGCTCCTCAACACCGCTCCCAGTGCCTGGAAAACGTCGTCCATCCGACTTCTCCCCAAAACCAAGAACCCTGCGAAGATCAAAGACTACCGTGCCATAGCTCTGCTTCCGATCACGGCCAAGATGTACTCGAGCACCCTGACCCGCCGAATCTCCAAATCCCTCGAAGAATACCTTGAGGAATCTCAATGTGGATTCAGGAGAGGACGTGGCTGCTCGGATCAGATCCACACCGTTGCTGCTCTGTTCGAGAAATGTTCCGAGTTCAACATCCCACTTCACTGCGTATTCGTCGACTTCTCCACTGCCTTCGATAAGATAAGATACTCGTCGGTCTTGAGAAGTCTACAGCTGGCGGGAATTGACGCCAATCTTGTCGAGGCGTTTCGAGCTCTCCTCAGTGGAGGAAACGCAGAAGTCGTTGTCCACGACCAAAAGGTGCGCTTTAATCTCGGCTCAGGAGTTCGCCAAGGCGACAGCGCGTCACCGGCACTCTTCGCAGCCGCGCTTCAGATGGTTCTGGACGAGTGTGATGCAGAACATCCAGGGATCGGGATCAGAGTCGACGGACGCTTCATCAGAAGACTCGAATTCGCCGACGATCTCGTGCTCATCGGTCCCAACGCTCTCGATTTGGCGAAACGTTTGGAAGTCTTGAGTAGAGTGAGCGCGCTCCATGGTCTCTCCATCAACCCCTCCAAGACAATCTTCATGGCGAACGGAAAAGGTACCAGCAACACCATAACTCTTCCCTTAGGAGACACCCTGGCTGCCTCTTCTGGTTGCCGCTACTTGGGGAGATGGATTGACGCTAACGGCAAGATGGACAGCGACATCTCTCGGAGAATCAGAAGTGGGTGGGCCGCACTCCACTCTATCCAGCCAATCTTGGCGAGGATGGACGGCAAGGCCCGCCTCCTCTTGTTCAAGCAGAACGTTCTGCCCGCGCTTCTCTACGCGAGTGAAACGTGGACTCTCACCACCGACGTTACATCAAGGATAGAGCGGGCCGCCCAGGCCCTCGCAGAGCACGCCGAAATCAAGCTGAACTCGTCCTTCATCACCGCTCTCATACGCACCAAGAAGACCAGGTGGGCAGGTCACGTCGCAAGACTCAAAGGAGAACGATGGACCAGGATCTGCATCGAATGGCAGCCCCGATACGGCCACCGGAGCGTGGGGCGTCCAAAGAAGCGATGGGACGACGATGTGAAAGACGACTTCAGGAAATTCACGGACGAGTTGGCAAGGGACGGTCGCATAGTGGACGGCAGAAGAAGACTGGGAAGGCTCACGGCAAAAACTTCATGGGCAACCTGGGCCAGAAAGGATCGTTCGCAGTGGTCTGAATTTGTCCGCAGTCTCCAAAAGACTTGATCAAACGGACTCCAAGTATCCAAGTAAGTATCCAAGTCGAACGATCGGGACTTCTCCGCACGTCGTGAATCCTCCGGCTCGTCTGATTCGGAAGAACGCGTCGACATCAGAAACCGTCGGCTGCGGAATTGGCGTGCGGAAATCGAGACGGCGCTGGAGGACGGCGACAGGGAGCTCGACGAGCAGATGGAGCAGTTCGAGTCGGAGGTTGTCGTGGAAATTCCGGAAGAGCCGCCGTTGCGAGAGCCCGTGATGGAGCTGCAACCAGTGCAGCCGCCGGTTCAGCCGCCTCCGACGTTCCGTCTCGGTGAGTCTCTCCAGCCACACGACGTCTAGAAGTCTCTTTGAAATTCAGATGCGGACGAGAAAGGTGAAGACGACTACGCCGTCGCTGTGCAGCTGGACAACTTGCGCATCGAGTCCGATTCGAGCGATGAGGAGGAGGAGGAGGAGGAGTGGTAGTTCCGTCTGTTTTCTTTTTTGTTTTGAGTTTTGAGTTTTAACTTGAGTTTTGTTGTTTTCCGCCCTTTCTTTGTGTCCCCCAACCCATTGCACGCACCAAAAAGTGCACAAAAATGAATGTTATTCATTGTTTTTCAACGCCGCCGCCCCAAAGTCAGCATTCCATATACATATGGAGCTTGATCTTCCGTCCCGAAACTTCTCCCCGATATGCAAATGAATCACATTGTGGCGGTGACAATAGGCATGGTTTTCTGATAAAAAGCGAGATGGCCGGAAATGTGTACATCTCTCGATGATGATCGAAAAACTCGTCTTCTCACTTCAACTCTTCGCCGTCCTTCTCTCCTTCTCGTCGTCGTCGACCGCCGATGGGATGGTGATCAATGTGCGTTTGGCTCTTCTACTTCAGCTCAAAACCCTGTAATTTGCAGCCGAGTGGCACTATGGAGTGCTTGCAAGACGTTGTCGTCGAGCTGAACAGCGCCATTCTCGAACTGCAAGCCGAGATTGAGAATTGGGCTCGCGGTGCGGTAGACCTGGTTTCCGAGGAAGTGCGACGCCTTGTGGATGCGACTAGGGCCGATATGGAGGCGATAATGAACGGGGCTGGCGTGTTCGGTAAGGGGGCTCGGTGATCTATTGGGAGTACCCCGGAATAGAACTCGGCAGCAATAGAACCGGGACGGAATACTATAGCCGTGATTCGTGTTTCAAACGCGCTCCATTGAACGCAAGCCAAATTTCCAGGTGGCGGCGGCGAAATTCTTTCCTGTTTTCGCCCGTTTTTCTCGATTTTCACCCGATTTTCTTCATTTTTTCGACAAAAGCAGTTGAAAATATGGTTTAAGGGCAGCTCATCAACATTTTCATTCAGTTTTACCCCAAAAAATGGAGGAAATTGGGCGAAAATAGACGAAAAACGACAAAATCTCGAAAAGAATTTCGGCCGAGGCGAAGTACTGTCTCAGCGGAGCGCGTTTGAAACACCAATCACGGCTATAGTAGACCAATTCGACAAGAGTTGTATTCCGTCCCAGTTCTATTCCGGGGTACTCTCGATCTATCAGTCGGGGGGAATTTCCATTTCAAGGCAGACTCAGGGCTATCGCGGCGACATTTCGCAAATTTTTGCGAAACGCCATCGTATCGAGCGCTGTGTCGTTTGTCGACATGGTCGCAAGGATCGGATCGGGGGAGCTGGCGAAGTTGACGAATCGGACGACGGCGTGCATGAAAGTGCAGTCGAAGACACTCTTCTCTTGATTCCCGAATGAACAGTATTGCAAACTCGCTCTATTGCACTCTTCCAAACCGCCCCCTCC
This sequence comes from Caenorhabditis afra, assembly GCA_963570955.1. Taxonomy (NCBI): domain Eukaryota; kingdom Metazoa; phylum Nematoda; class Chromadorea; order Rhabditida; family Rhabditidae; genus Caenorhabditis; species Caenorhabditis afra. The sequence goes on along the minus strand of OY751536.1, from coordinate 2,154,972 downwards.
CCCTTTATCTCGAGAACCCGGAGACAAAGTCGTAGACTTTCTGATAGCTCTTCTTGTTCTCGAGATGGCCACCTGTTTCATGGTGTAACGCGTCACGTGACCGATACCATCATTAATTGAACTGAGGACTCAAAGCTACATATTAACATGGAGTTTGGTGACCGTAACTTAATTTTGAAACTGACGGAAGTGTTACGGAAAGACGGAAAGACCATTTTCATGAAATGTTGGAAATACGCTCTATTGATAATTTGGGGGGGGGGGGGGGACCCAATGAAAAACAAACTAATTTCAACGATGCTCCGTTTGTACGCCCCCATCGCGCCTTGTTTAGCCGCCCGTAAATTTTAAATTCAAATCCGCATTTACTGATAGCCCCCCTTTCCGTACCGAAATAGAGGCAGCTCTTTGATCATTCACATCATTTGGCTTAGCTTAGTTTGTTGCACTTGCACACATTTGCACTTGCACTTGCACTTGCACCACCACAATAGAGATGAGTCACCGAATAAAGGGGGGACCACATCGAATGTTGCTGCTGCTGCTGCTGCTGCACGAGAATAGACTAATTAAGAGTGGAAATTGGAAAGGGGGGGGGGGTCACTAATTGTTGCTGCTCCGCGACGACGACGACGTCTTCTTTAATTTGAATGCAAAAAGATGATGGTGGTGGGGGGGGGGGGGGGGGGGGGTCCTAATTTTTCATGAATAAACTGCGGGTAATGAGAGGCTCTCTTGTTTTCCATATTTTTCCATATCCATCTTCTTCATCACAGCTTCAGAAGCAGAAGACGTCCTTTCCTCTCTCTCACATCCCTTTTAATCATGGTGGGGGGGGGGGGGGGCTTTGTGGATGGGAAGGGGGGCTGAAAAAGAGAGAGGGGGCTCTTTGCAAGATGAGAAGGGAATCGTCGTGCAGAAGAAGCCAGAAGCAAGAAGCACGCCGAAAAAGGATGAGGATAGGATAGGAGGAAAGAGAGTGGTGGCTAATTCATTTTGACAACTCACTTTCCACCCCCCTTCCACCCCCTTTTCCACCCCCTTTTCCCCATCCCACAGCCCATTTCCAACCACCCTCAGCAGACGGCACAAGGCAGCAGCCGGAGCCATTATTTCGATGGGTTTTTGCAGACCCCCTTTTATGTACCCCCCCCCCCCCACTTGTGTCAGCTACCGTACACCTTATCACCTTATTGTCCATTCACAATTGAGCGTGTGAGCAAGCTACACTTGGACACGTGTCAAAGTGGTAGTTTGTAGTGGTACGGTATCTTGAGAGAACTGACTATTTGTAAGTTCGGTGTGTAGATTTACGAGCAGGAGCACTACAAACTACAAATTGAGATAGAAGTCGTATGTAGTAGTACGGTAGTTTGTTGCATGTTCAGTGTCGATTTACGAGCAGAATCACTTTGCATCCAGCCGAACTTGCGATTTCTAGGCCACCGGCCCCCCTGGGCTTTTTTGCAAAACCTGTCCACAATGATCCTTTGAGGTTTCCACTCGAGACGCAAATTTTCCCAGAAGGGGGCCGTGGCCTAGAAATCGCAAGTTCGGCCAGAAGTACTTCTGCTCGTAAATCGACACTGAACTTGCAATAAGCTACAGTACTACTACATGCAACTTCTATCTCAATTTGTAGTTTGTGGTACTTCTGCTCGTAAATCTACACTAAAACGACTCTTTCTGTTGGCCTAACTTGCAATTCCTAGGAGAGTGAAAACTTGGAAGAGGAAGAGATATCGGCAGCCTTGTAATGATCCGAGAGCTACCGTACTACCGCTTCCCCAGTTTGTAGTTTGTAGTGTATAGCTGCGAGTGCACGAATGCAAGTTTTCGGCGTGTCTTCTTCCTGCAAAAAAGTGCACTTGTTCTGCTTCAAACCCCTTGGGGACAGGGACTTTTCTTCTTCTCAATCAACAACGTTTTTTTCGCTGTGCTGCCCCCCCCCCCCCTCGCCGTTTCTGGTGTCTTTTTGTCAGTTTGAGAGATTGACACATGTTCCGAAGGACCGACGGGACTTAAGGGGGGTCGCCTCCTTTTCCCATTTTCGAGCGTCAAAGTACCATATCTATGTCCTCCATTTTTTGGCGCTTATTTCGATAGGCGAATAATGTTAGCTCATAGAGGGGGGTGACGTATGTGTAATGTAGGTAATTGCTTGTTTTATCCTCTGTCCTATCTGATGGATTATCTATCAGTAATGATGTGCCATTCAGATCGTAAACGTAGTACATAGAGACATGCAAATGGGCGGTCCCTCTCCGTACATTTTTGATATTCGGTACCAAATCCCGATACTTCCGAAGACTGTACTGGTGTGAATGAGAAAAAATTTTAAAAAGTTCAAGTAAAAATTGAAGGCTTTGCGAAAGCATACGTTAGTACTCGTACTTATTGTTCCGTGAACTTTTTACTCGGTACTCGTACCCAAATACCCGAGAGGTAAAATGACTCGTTCGTTCGTTCAAAAAGTATTCACTCGGCTCGAGTAGCGAGTACTTCTTATCATAATTGCAAAAGAGGGCCGGGCCTCAGTCCGGTCCGGCTCGGCCCTGGCCCTGGCCCTGGCCCTGGCCCTGGCCCTGGCCCTGGCCCTGGCCCTGGCCCTGGCCCTGGCCCTGGCCCTGGCCCTGGCCCTGGCCCTGGCCCTGGCCCTGGCCCTGGCCCTGGCCCTGGCCCTGGCCCTGGCCCTGGCCCTGGCCCTGGCCCTGGCCCTGGCCCTGGCCCTGGCCCTGGCCCTGGCCCTGGCCCTGGCCCTGGCCCTGGCCCTGGCCCTGGCCCTGGCCCTGGCCCTGGCCCTGGCCCTGGCCCTGGCCCTGGCCCTGGCCCTGGCCTCAGTCCGGTTCGGTCTGGCCCTGGCCTTGACCCATATTTTTTTCGATAGCTCTTTCGATGCTCGAGATAGAAGTGAGATTGATCGAATCCTCCGGATGATGTCATTTTGGTCAGTACTGTAGCTGGTTTAGTCTGGGTCGGGAGAAGTTCAACCTGAATGAAAAGGGCCCTATCATCACTGTCTTTTTGTGTGTGAGAGACAGATCAGTAACGCCGTCGTCTCATTCACCACACATCTTCTAATAGTAAGTGTGTATGTAGACAGATAGGAAACTTCCGATTCCCTTCCCTCTCGCTCTCGCTCTCCTTTTATTTTCCCCCCACATCACCACCGTGTGTGTGTGCGAGTGTCCACGTGGTCAACAACGTCTTCTTCTTCTTCTTCCTTTTCCTCTTCTCCTTCTTCTTCGACGCCTTCATATCTATTCTGAATGTCAAGTTGTCTTCTCGCGATTCCCCCTCTTCATCTCCTTCAAACAATTTGATACATATGTGTCTGTGTGTGTGTGTGTTGACTTTGACACATTCCAAAAAAGATTCTTATCATCATCGGTGGCCCGGGTCTCTCGCTCCTCGCCTAAGCCTGTCTGAAACGACGCTTATCGCTGGGGGGCGCCGCTGAAAGTGTGTGGCAGTGGTGTCACGTGTCACGTGACTCACTTGTACTTTCGACCCGCAGCGAGAGGAAGAGGAAGAAGAGATCAGCAGTTCACAAATCACCTCATCATCACTTCTTCTAAGAACACCTATCAATCATCCAGATCGATGTTTAAATGAAACGGAGAAGATGTGATGTACGTGCGATTGAGAAGACGTCGGGGACGAGAAGACGTCGAAGAAGAAGAAGAAGAAGAAACGAGTGACCATGTGTCATTTATCACCCACCAACAAAGTGCCACTTGCCACGCGCCGCGCGCGAGAGAGAAAGAAGAAAGAGGAAAGAAGAAACGAACAGGAAAGGGAAGGGAAAAGGCTCAGGGCCATTCGAACTGTGTATTACCACCGATGGTGTTGGTGGCCTTCGGACAAGGAAAGGGATCCCTGTTACAACAATAGGGGTCCCAGAGTGACCATGAAGACCATGACGTGTTGATCTCACTCTTATCTCGCCCACCGGAAGAGCTATCAAAAACTTGTCAACTGCAATGTTGTAGAGCACAAAAAGAGCTACAACTTTGTAGTTAACAACTTCTCGATAGCTCCCTCGGTTCTCGAGATGGAATCAGATCAAGCGACGGGGCAGGATGATGCTCGGTTTGCTAGTACTATAGCTGGCTTAAGGTCGGTCGGGAGGAGTTCAACCTAAATGAAAACTTCATCGCTCAATCCTGGAATTGTTTCTAACTTTGTTACTAACTTTGTTAATAGAAAGTTCGTAAGTTCAACGGCATTTTGTAGAGGTCACAATTTCCAAAGTTTACCGGTTCGGTAAAAAATTCCGAGAAACAGAGAAATATGCTGGGGTCCCTGGGAGCCTTGGGATCCCCTGGACCTTCTCGAACCTTCTCGAACAATGTGACAGATTCCATCTCTCAAACTTCCAACCCCGGACATCTCTGGTGACACCCCGAAACTAATGTTCGTATAAGGTAACCATATAAGGTGTTTGTGAATTTGTTTGAAAATTTCAAGAAACAAGGGAGTCATCCCACGCTGGGGTCCCTGGAAGCTTTGGGATCCCCTGGACCTTCTCGAACCTTCTCGAACTAGGGGTAACACCCCGAAACTAATGTTCATATAAGGTAACCTGTATCATCTCGATGTCTCAAATGCGATCGGTGTCTGCCGACTCCGCCCCCTCCCCCCGTTTTTTCCTCTCTCGTCGTGCCCCACTACCTCTCCTTCCACTACACACACGTTTCACATACACACACACACCCCACCCGCCCCCTTCCTTCCCTTTCTTCTTCTTCTTCTCCTCTTTTTCCATCTTCATCTTCATCATCTTCATCTTCATCTTCAACGAATCGCCATCGCCATCGAAATCGACCTATTATCGATTATTGCTAGTGCCTCTCCCTCTCCCACTCTCTCTCCCCCCTCTTGCTATCTTGTGCTTCTTGTTCTGAATGCGACAAAAGTTTCGCGGACAGACGTTGGACGTTCGAAATGTGCCGCGCTATTTTGACTCGTGTCTCGCGTCGATGCAAACGCCCGAGTCGTCGGCCTTCCGGCGACCGTTGTTGAACGGTAAGCGTGTGTGCGTGTGTTTGCTCGGCTTTATCTTGGGAGCCGGGAGAGCTATCAAAAAGTTGTCAAGTGCAAAGTTGTAGAGCACAATAAGAGCTACAAGTTTGTAGTTGACAACTTTTTGATAGCTTTTTTGGCTCTCGAGATAATGAGGTGCTTTATGGCTAGTAGCACTGGCCTGAAAGCTGTGATAATATCCTTCAGTTGACCTCATTCTATCTCGCTACACAAAAGAGCTATCAAAAAGTTGTCAACTACAAACTTGTAGCTCTTTTTGTGCTCTACAAGTTTGTAGTTGACAACTTCTTGATAGCTCTTTTGGTTCTCGATATAAAATGAGATCAAAGTCAGTACTGTATGTTTAATCCTCCCCCACGTCTTCCCACACACAAACACACACTTACACTTACAAAATGCACTGGTTCTGTACTAACTGATGCAAGTGACAAAACGCGCTCCAATGCAATCTCGCTCTATCGCAAAAACGACGAGAGACGCAGAGTGTCCAATGGAGCGCGTTTGCAATCAGACGCGATTGGGACTGTTGACTTGAACTTAAAGCACTGTGTCCAGAGTGTCCAATAGAGCGCACTTGCTTCAACCTGGAACTTTGCACTCGCACTCTTTCACTTCACTTTCCTTTTGTGCTTAACTCCTCCTCCCCCACTTTTCTTCCTGCTCATCATCATCATCATCGCTTCCCCATTCTTCCAGACCTCGTGATCGAGCCGTTTGCACTGGAAGCGGGTGGCGAAGAAGAGGAATGTTCTGTGTTTACTGCCGCTGCTGCAGTGGCGGGCTCCTCGTCTTCTGAGCACATCTCCTCCCCCTCCTCGCAACGAATGCGTCCGTTTTCGGCCCCGTCGGGAGCCGGAGCCGGAGCCGGAGCCGGAGCCACAGCTGGAGCCGGAGCGACAGCCGCCGGAGCCGCTGGAGTGGCCACAACTGTGACGGCGACAACTACAACTCGAGCCGGTGGTAGGAGGTGTTGCTCGGCGCATCGGCTCGCCATTGGCGCCGTCGTCGTCTCGATGGCCTTCGCACTTGTCTACTTTCTACTTTTCGGACCGATGACGTCTTCTACCACTTCTACTTCAACCACAACGTCATCTGACGCCGACACACCTTATTCCGCTTCTTCTTCTGCTATTCACAACGACTCGACGACGTCGTTGTCGTATTCTAACATGACGACGGCGCTCGCCGTCATTCCCACCGACGACGAGGATCCGTATCGATTTCTCGACGACAAACTTCATCGCCATCAAATTCCGCTGATCCATATCCCGCTTCTCTACGAGGTCAATCTCAAAGTGTTTCTACCGTGGAATCCGTGAGTTGTCTGCCGCATGTGAGTCACGTGACACCTCTCTATCGTATTGCAGACGAGTCTCGTTCGCGTCGGACAACTTCACCGTCGAGGGACGCGTCCGGATGACGTTCCGCTCGGGCGGCGGCCAACGCGTCCAACTTCACACCGACGCGTCGGATCCGCTCATCGGCGACTGCCGAATGTTCGACGATATGGGTCGCGAGATCCATGTGAAGCACAAAGGACGCGGCTTCACCCAGGTGCTCGACATCCATCTCGGCACCGAGATGATCCACGGCATGAACTACACACTGGACATTCAGTTCAAGAGCAACATCCATCTACGTCAACATCACGGCCTGTTCGGCGCACCGTATCGGATCAATAATGAGACGAGGCATGCCCTTTTCCTTCTTTGTCACGACTTCTTGTCACGATGAAACGATGATCCCTTTCAGATACATGGTGGCGACGCAACTGCAACAAAGCGAGGCGCGAACCGTGTTTCCGTGCATCGACATTCCCGAGGTGAAGGCGCAGTTCGTGACGACGATCGTTCATCCGACGGGCACGACGGCCGTCTCGAATATGAAGGAGAACACGACGATCGTCGACGGGTACGTGATTATCGCAACATCGGGATCCGGGGGGGGGGGGGGGGGGGGTACGGTATCTCGAGAGCCAGAAGAGATATCAAAAAGTTGTCAAGAGCAAAGTTGTAGAGCACAAAAAGAGCTACAATTTTGTAGTTGACAACTTTTTGATAGCTCTTTTAGATTTCGAGATAAAGTAAGATCAACTGCGTGGTCTTAACTTGCCGTTTAGGCCAGCAACACTAATCGTAATACCATCGCATTATCTCGAAACCCAGAATAGCTATCAAAAAGTTGTCAACTGCAAACTTGTAGCTCTTTCTGTGCTCTACAACTTACCAGTTGAGCACTTTTTGATAGCTCCTCTGGTTCCAGAGATAAATGCTCCATTCTTTCAGCGGCTGGACAACGACGACGTTCCATCGAACGCCTCCGATGTCGACCTATCTGTTCGCGTTCTTTGTCTCCGACTACCCGTATCTCGAGGTGCACTCGTCGCGAGGCGTTCGCTCTCGCGTCTACTGCGATCCGGCCAAGATCCACGCCGCCCAACTGATGACCAACTCGATCGGACCGCTGCTCGGCTTCTACGAGGACTACTTTGAGATACCGTACCCGTTGGACAAGCTTGGTAGGTCAATCATTTATTGACTTTTGGTTCTCACTTATTTACAAACATTTGTACACCTTGCTCTCTTGCTCTCTTGCTCTAATTTGTATCCGTAGTTGATCCTCGTGCCCCGCGTAGCTCCTCATGGGCTGAACCGCCCGTCGGCGATGCTCCGACACAAGTGCTCCATCCACGCCGTCTGCTCGTTCTGCTCCCTCCCGCGTATGTTCGTCACTATCGCCACCTGCACATTTTGCCACGTGTAGCCGATCGCCTCGGTGCCGGCCAGAGATCCGATGTGATAGAGGCTGCCGTCGGCGCCCAACTGAACGCCGCGTCCGTAGTTCCAGCGGACAGCCGACGGTGTGATGATCCAGCGATAGCGTCGCAGTTTGTGTTGTTCGAGGTGGCGAAACACCCGTGTCACGTCTTCGGCGGTCATCGCCCAGCCGGCCGCAGAATTCAGACGAATCGTCGACCAGGAAGTGTAGGCGTTCGCGTTGTCGTGCGAGTAGTAGGTGGCCTAAGATCGACTGCGCTTTATCTCAAGAACCAAAAGAGTTATCAAAAAGTTGTCAACTGCAAACTTGTAGAGCACAAAGAGAGCTACAAGTTTGTAGTTGACAACTTTTTGATAGCTCTTTTAGATTTCGAGATAGAATGAGGTCAACTGAAGGGTCTTATCATAGCTTTTCGGACCTTATTATCTCGAGAACCAAAAGAGCTATCAAAAAGTTGTCAACTACAAACTTGTAGTTCCTTTTGTGCTCTACAACTTTGCAGTTGACAACTTTCAGCTAGCTCTTTTGGTTCGCAAGATAACCCACTCACCTCGACACTCGAATCGCCCTCCTTTCCGATCGTCGCGTTCACGCCCAACGGCCTCAAAACGCGCTCGTTCGCGTACTCCTCATAGCTCTTCCCGGTGACTTTTGCGATGATTCGGCCGAGCAGAATGTAGCCAATGTTCGAGTACATGTGCCGACCGCCGGGAAACAGAATCGGAAACTCGCGCTGAACGACGCGCATCAGAAACTCGGTCTGATTCTGTTCCATGCGCTCGAACTCGAACTTGCTCGTGTGTGGCCACGCGCCCGCGGAGTGCTCCAACAGATGAATGATGCGCACGTGCAGGAGATACGGATGGCACGGCGAGCACACGTCGGACAGTATGCCCGCGGCGCCGAACACCGGGCTCAGCAGATCGATGGACGGGTGCTCGGCGAGCATCTCGCCGATCGTCATCGCCGTGATCAGTTTGCTCACCGAGGCGATGCGATAGCGATGGTGGGTGGTGGCGACGACGTTTTGGAGAATGTCGGCGAGACCGTAGGCCGCCGAGTACTCGACTTTGTCGTCACGCAGAATGTGGATCGAGATCGACGGAATGTCGTAGCTTCGCATCTGAAATCCACGAGTGTCTATCTCGAGAACCAAGGGAGATATCAAAAAGTTGTCAACTGCAAAGTTGTAGAGCACAAAAAGAGCTACAAGTTTGCAGTTGACAACTTTTCGATAGCTCTTTTGGTTATCAAGTTTCGAGGTGGAGTAAGATCAACTCTCGAGAGCCAAACTTGTAGTTCTTTTTGTGCTCCCGGCTCACCCGATGCTCAATCACGGCGTTCAGCGCCTCCCAACTATGATCCATACTGCTCAAGTCCCTCGGTATCGTCCGCGCGCCCCACGTGAACTCGTCGCCTTGCCACAGAATCCATCGCGGAAACTGACGCCGTCGGCCGAGCCTACAACTCGTTTCCCCTCCGATGTGTTGTGCTCTCGTGCTTCGCCGGCTCACCTCACCTTGGCAGACTCGCGAATTGCACCGGCTCGAGGTCGCGATCCGCGCCGCGCTGCATGTCGGTGAGCATCTCGCGCACCTCGGTTCCGTACTGTATCCGTGACTTTTTGCCGAACCCCTTGCGCCAGATGATGATCGCCCGGCTCACATTATCGTTCCGATAGGTCTATATTATTGAAAAGGGGGCGGGGCTTAGAGAGGCTCTTGGTGGGAAGGGGGTGCTACCTGAAAACAATCGGCGTAATAGCCCCTGGCCATCTGGACGCGATCCTTCTCGATAATCTCCATAATCGGACCGGAATCCACGATGAAATGCCACACGAAGTCCGTCGAGTGATGCCACACCGCACTGGAAATAGATATAGAAATAGAGACACCAGGCCCCCGAAAAAAGTCACGCGCCGTCGCCCGACACACACTGTTTTCCTCTTTCAAATCATCGCAAATCGAAAATTGGAAGGGGGGGGGGGGGGGGAGGAAATTGTGACACTGATGCGGTATGACATGGCAGTGACCAGTCAATAAGTTGAGATTGTTTCTCATAAATGTGTGTGTGGGGGACCTACCCACTTATGGTAAGGATGGTGATCTTTGATCTTATGTTACCTGGAGAACCAAAAGAGCTATCAAAAAGCTGTTAACTGCAAAGTTGGAGCTCTTTTTGTGCTCTACAACTTTGTAGTTGACAACTTTTTGATAGCTCTTTTGGCTCGCGAGATAGCACATAAAGTTGATCTTACTCTATCTCGCAAACCAAAAGAGCTATCAAAAAGTTGTCAACTGCAAACTTGTAGCTCTTCTTGTGCTCTACAAGTTTGTAGTTGACAACTTTTCAATAGCTCTCTCGGTTCTCAAGCTACATACCTATAGGTATCATTGTTCGCGCCCACACAAATAAAGTTGACCTTAACGCGTCGATCCGTCATCTCCGACATTTTGCGCTCCATCTCGGTCATGTTCGCGTCGATGAGCACCTCGGAACGGCCGACGCCGAACTGGGTGTTGAGTGTGTAGAACGTGACATTGAGGTGTCTGCAAAGTGAGCACACCGGTCGTTGAAAGAGCAGAAGCGCGTCTACCGGTAGGAGCAAATCGAGTGAACGAGCACACCGTTCATCTCGTCGACGTTGGCGATCGCCTTGTCCAACTGGGCGCGCGTCAAATGAATCCGACTGTCGCCGTGATGGCTGGGAATCGCGGCGAACTCCGGATAGACGGCCGACGTCTTCGTCGGAAACAAGTGCGTTTTGACGAGCCCCCGCGTGTCCCACAAATCGGACAACGCCAACAGTGTGACATTGGGGGGACTGGCGGCGTGACCGTGACAGTGACCAACGGCAAAGACGAGAAGGAAGAGGAGAAGAAGTACAGATGGCATATGGGGGAATATTTGAGATGAGGCGGCGGCGGCGAATGAGAGGATCAAGAAAGGGGGGGATATAGAAGACGTAGAGGAAGAAGACGTACAGAAGATGTGATATTATCGTTCCGCCTCATCTTTTTTATGCAACACACACACACAGAGGGAGAGATGCGCGACGACGACGGACAAGCGATGAAAGATGAGAAGACTTGCATCGCCTTCAAGAATCTCGACCACATTCATTCACATTCATTAGCCAGACCCCCCCCCCCCTTAACTTCTTATCGATGTAGTAGTAGTTGTCCCGATCTCACAGCCCGGACAACTGATATCTAAGTGGTGCGTAAGGTGTGACCTTCTAACCCGTTTTCGCTTTTTTTTCACCGACGATCACATTTTTCTCTCTTTTCAGATGTTGTAATACTGCCGGTTTTGAGTGTGGCGGCGATGGAGAACTGGGGTGAGTGAGTGTGTGTTTCGCTTATCTTCTGTCATTGACGCCGTCGTCGTCGTCACCACCACATCATCATCAACGTCTTCTCCATCTTGTAGGCATGATAACAGTACGGCAGGCGGACGGACTCTATCAGGACGGCCTGTTTCCGATCAGTCAGATGCGAAACGCGTTGGAGATCATCGCGCACGAGGTGGCACACCAGTGGTTCGGCAATCTGGCGACGATGAAGTGGTGGAACGATTTGTGGCTCAACGAGGGATTCGCCACAATGATCAGCGTGCGGGCGCTCGATTTCTTACAGAACACCACGTGGCGATATGTGAGTGTGACGACGAGTTGCGGGTTGATCCTTGTTTATCTTGGGAGCCGGGGGAGCTATTAAAAAGTTGTCAACGGAAAAGTTGTAGAGCACAAGAAGAGCTACAAGATTGCAGTTGACAACTTTTTGATAGCTCTTCTAGTTCTCGAGATATGAGCTCGAGCACTCTAAGTCTCTTACGCCCGCACACTCTCTCGTCGGTCCAGCCCGAAAAAGTGCGCTAGAGCGAGATTACCATGAAGATCATTTTCAGGAGGACAGTACGGCCGAACTGATGTGTGTCACGCTTCGAATCGATCAATCGGCCACGAGTCTTCCGATCAGCGCCAATCCGGAGGTCGACATTCAGCGGCACATGGAGATGCATCCGCAGCGAAAGACGATCGTCTACAAGAAGGCGGCGATCATAATGCGGATGATCGAGCGACTGGTGGGCGAGGAGACGTTCCGCAAGGGCCTGAACCACTTTCTCAATCTGTTCCTCTACAAGAACGCCGATCACGAGGATCTGTTCAATGTGCTCGTCTAGTGAGTTGTCCCCCTTTCAAAGAAGTGTCACGCGTCACGTCGTCGTCTTTTCAGTGTGCACGACTCGTCGGCCGGCGGACACCTCAGCGGACAACTGTTCTCGTTGATCGAGTGTATGAAGACGTGGATGCTTCAGAACTTCTTTCCCATCGTTCACGTGTCTCGCATCGACGGATGGCTGGTGCGGCTCAAACAGGAGCGCTACAATGTACGAACAGACAAGCAGAAGAAGACGTCAACGTCATCCATTTTTCAGCACGATCCGAAGGGCAGCGATCCGAGCATCGACGAGAGCAAGTACCTCTGGATGATACCGATCTTCTACGACGATCCGGTCAACGCGGCGCCCAAAGTGTTCTGGCTGACCGAGAAAGAGCCGGTCGTGTTCGACATGGCCGGCCAGCTGCTCGTCGATCCGCACCAGTTGACCTACATGCGACTGCGATACGATGAGCCCATGTACACGGACATCACGATGAAGTTGCTCGAGGATCACACGGCGATACCGACGAACTCGCGGAGCCGCCTACTCGACGACACGTTGGCGATGGCCGAGCACGAGCAGATGAGCTACAAGGTCGCGTTCAACATGACGCTCTACATGACGAAAGAGGTGAGGAGGAACAATGGTTTATAGTGTACAATGGGAGATCAGATGGGGACCGGCGCGCCGCGAGACCGTTCCATGAACCGTTTGTAGGCCGTCAGTTGGTCCGAATTGTGGTACTTTTCGTGGTAGGGAAGCATTGGGACGGGCACGCTGAAAGCATGGGCAGTTTGACCTCTATCTCGAGAGCCGGGGGAGCTATCAAAAAGTGGTCAACTGCGAACTTGTAGAGCACAAAAAGAGCTACAAGTTTATAGTTGACAACTTTTTGATAGCTCTTTTGGTTATCGAGATAGACTGCATGGTCTTATCATACCATTTGGGTCAGTACTATAAACCGTAATATCATATCAATCCACCGTAAAACCTGTATTGAAGCGGCATGCCAGTATAAGTTTTTAGTTTTCAACCCTCTAAATTTAGAAAAAAAATCAAGAATCTACAGCCTTTATGATTTTTGGGGTTTTGAGTGCCGCTCTATTACAGGTGCCGTTCAACTAGAGGTTCCGTCCTCATACAGGTTTACGGTATCTCGAAAACGAAAAGAGCTATCGAAAAGTTGTCAACTGCAAACTTGTAGCTCTTTCTGAGCTCCACAACATTGCAGTTGACAACTTTTTCATAACTCTCTCGGTTCTCGAGATAACATATGGTCAGTTCTCTAGGCGCTAATAGTAGTCCGTAACGCACCCGTCCTGATCGATAAACGTGTTCTCCTGCCGCGTGACAATCGGCCGACCGCCGAAAGTTCCGATGAACAGGTCCTGAAAAACTGATAGATATGAACTTCTCGAGCCTTTTGAAACGGAAACCGATTTCATTCCGACGTCCGCATCGGAGACTCGCGCGTCTTCCGTCGGCGTGCGCACCAACGGAACACCGTCTTCCTCGTTGAAATAGCGGCCGAGGACTGAGGTGGTGTGACATGGCACGACGAGGAGGACGAGTAGGAATACGAGCGACTTCATTTGACGCTGAAAATGGCTGAAAATGACTGAACCGGCTAGAAGTTATATAGGCGAAAAGGGAAGGCAGGGAGGGCGCACCTTGGGGGAGGAAGAAGAAGAAAAGGAGACAAAAAGTAAACAGAAGACGTCGTAGTCGGGTGTGTGCGTCGGTGGGTACGTCTTCAACTGACACTTTTTGTTTCCCTTATCTCTCTCTCTCCCTCTTCCTCTCAAAAAAAAACCATCTCATTCAAAAACCAAAGCGCAGTCGCGTCGAATGATGATATCACTTGGAACCAACAACACAACGAAAAACTTGATCTTACCCCTCAAGACGAAAGTGCGCTCCATCGCACTCCCCCTCTGCGTCTCTCCTCTTAGCACACTCTCTCTCTCGTCGTTTGTGCGCTAGAGCGAGATTTCAATGGTTTTCAGACCGCCTATCGACCGTTCCAGACGTTCAGCGCCTACCTGGACTTTTTCCTGCCGCGAATGTTTGTGCACGAGAAGTGGCCCGTTTTCAAGGTGAGCAGGCTGATTTTATGAACTTTTTGATAGCCCTATCTATAGGAGTACCTGCACTTCATCTTCGGCAAACCCTATGATCGCCTCTACCGTCAGGGACTCGATACCAATCTTAATGAGGACGTCGACGCATAGTAAGAACAAGCTCCGCCCACTTATTGATTTTTCTTCCTTTTTCAGTAGCACCCGTGAAATCGTCGTGAATCGTGCGTGTCTTCTGGGTTACGAGCCGTGCGTCGAGATGGCCAAAAAGCGGTTCGCCGAGTTGCGCGAGAGTTGCGGCGGTGAGGACCAGTTGCTCAGCGATATCACGTGCAATAAGTGAGTCAATGACGTCACCGGCACCCCCTGACCCAACGTCTTCTCGTTCAGAATTCCGTTCTATCTGCGTCAGTACATTTACGCGGCGGCGATCGAGTACGGCACCGACGAGGATTTCGATTTCCTGTTGCGAAAGTGGCGAAAAGAGCACTACATGTTGGAGCGTGATCGCATCTTTCACGGAATGTGCTTCACGGGTCAACGAGAGAACAGCGATCAGTGAGTGTCTTGACGTCTTCTGCTGACATCTTGACGACGACAATTTCAGAATGTGGGAGGCGCTTCTCGAGCATCGACACCGCGAGCACATGTTCCAGCGCTCAGTGTCGTGCTCTAAAAAGCTCACCTCGCGCGGGCTCATCATCAACTTTTTCAACGATCGACCCGAGTTGCTCGCCGAGATGTACGTGTTTTTTGCCGACAATCGATATTTACGTTTAATTTTGTTTTACAGATACAAGACATCGAAATCGACTCTGCAACCGTTGTTGATGCTCGGATTGCGACAAGCGACACGCAGGCAGGAGGTTGAAATGGTGAGAAAACGGGAGAAAAAGAAAGAAAACGCTGAAAAGAAGCGAAATTGATTTTGAAAATGTTCGAAAAATGCGAAGTTTTGAAAATTTGCTTGTTACAGTAGTTTGTTTAAAGGCGCAGTACAAACTTCTTTCAGAGGTTTTGCAGCGAAACTTTTCAAAATTAATTTTTTCCAATTTTCCTCGTAAAAATGAGAAAAATCAAAAAAATCCTTCATCTAACTTTAACAAATAAAAAGTGGAATTTTCATAATTCGTTCAGCTGACAAGCATGCTGGCTCCGCTCGGCAAAAACGCGACAGAAGTGGTGAACTCGCTGAATCTGGGCCCGAACATCGAACAGGTGCAGAATCGAATAATCTGGCGACGAACGATGGGCAACTACATTGCCGGCAACGCGACCGAGGCGCTCGTCGAAATGAAGAAACTGAATCCCGACTAGACTTCAGCTATTTACGCTTTCTCATTTAATAACGATCGGTTGATTATCGATCCACATCTATCACACTTTTTGTGTACAATGTACAATTTGAGACCTTTCCCGCTTTCTTTTTTTTCGTCGTTCGTGCAAGATCTCCTTTTTTCTCTCTCTCTCCCCCTTACAGTCTGCTTATTTTCGCAATTACGTGTGCTGTTGGTCATCTCTGTCTCTCCCTGTCTCTCTCTCTCTCTCTCTGTCCCTCTTTTCTCTCGCCTCTGCTGCAATTCCGATTTGATGCTGAAAAACTGTAAATAAATATGATCTACACATTGGTGGCGGGTGGGGTTTAATTATCGATGCTGTCTGCAATATACTGTGATTGTGTTTGCACTGTAGACACCACATATGACGCGCAATGTATGCTTTTTTGAATTTGAAACGGGAAAAACTAGCGTTTTCAACGTGGATTTTTTGAGCGTCACATGCAATAATTTTCTTTAAGATAAGTAAAAGACGAGCAATTCGGTAAGTCGCTTGCTTTTGTCACTTCTTTCTGGCAAAAATCCTGAATTCACGATTTTCGTTGACAAGCGAACGCCACGCGCTACACCACGATGTCGCCGGCTCTACCGAGACAAGTGGAGACGTGTGTGTCTATCAATCGCTCGAGATGCCATGCAGGTGCGCTCATTCTACGGGCAAATCTAGATAATTTATAGATTAAGATAGGTGCGACACAAAGGGGCTTATTACGGTAATTGATCGATCTAGATAGCGGTCGAGCAATCGAGAAGAGCAAAGGACCGAAACGAAATGGCTTGTTGTGATCCGCGCATCATCTCGTCAATGAACCACCAAAGTCCCTCAAGTGCACCCAAAACGAGTGCCGGGACGACATTGATGCTGACTAACGGATCAACGAAGTAACCGAGTAAGTAAGATAGGGGTAAAGAAGGTGCGACACAAAGTGACTCTCATCTCGATTCGGGAAATCTTATCTCTGATGTCTACTCTACTGGGTAAACACAATTACACAATATGTACATTGCAGAATGCATTATCGAGATTAGCGTCGTTATCTTGGGCTTACTGATAATTCGCCGCGTACATCCCGCTAATTGGAAAAGATAGGTAATCCCAAAAATTGGAGGTGGTGGTAAGCAAAGAATGGAGAAGAAGAATGAAAAGTCCGAGAGCTCGTGTAACTTTGTTGCTGCTCTTTTCCGCCTCGTCCTTTCTTCTATCTCCTCAATGGGCCCCCCTCCTCCCATTCTTTTCTTCCTCGCTCGTCACTCTGTTTCCGGGAGGGAAAAGCGGGCACCACCCAAATGGGTCCCCTCCCAACCCGTTTCAGGCCCCTTGTTATGATGTGTGTCTGTTTTTGTCCTCCAGTTTTTCTGGGTCGTCACACATTCCCAGTGACTTCCGATCTATTCGAAAAAACACGTGGCCTAGATTCTAGGCCTACCTGTTTCAGGCTTCCAAGTTATTGTCGCCACGTGGCCTAGATGGTTTTCTAGGCCAGCCAACCTGTCTTGCACCCACGCGTTGCGGTCGCGCGTCGCGTGTCTTGCCTCGAATAGTCTCAATGTTCCAAAAGTGGCGTTTGGAAACCATGGCTCCGGAAGAGGAAGCGGCGAAGCGGCGAAAAGAGCGCGCACTCTCTTTTCTCGCTGTCGTCGACAAGGTTTTTGCATCTTTCTCCATCCCTCCCGCCAAAAACGATGAAATACGCCTTCCAGGAGATGTCCCAAATGTCACACCTCGAGTTGCTCGTCCCACCGCCGCCGTTGGACGTCTCGTCGTCGTCGGAAAACGGCGACGCGTCGTCGAAATCGCCCAACAACACGTTGGCCAGGAAGAAGCTGTGCGCGCCGCGACTGGAGAAGACGAAAAGGTAATTTGCCTTCCTATTCATCGCGGATAATCCGGGAAAGAAGGCGTAATCCTCATCGATTTCCCCATCTTTCCGTCGGTAAACATTGCGGAAACAGGAGCGCATCGCAGCCGCCGGCTTCATATACGCCCACCGGTGGCTGCCGCAATCGTGGCCTTGTGGCCTAATGGATAAGGCGTCTGACTTCTAATCAGAAGATTGCAGGTTCGATCCCTGCCTGGGTCAAATTCTTTTCTCTCTCCTCACTTTCGTTTCCACTCAAAGTGCGCTCTCTCTCGCGGATACAAACGCGAATTTCCGGGGAGCTCCTCGGTCTTATGTAGCCGAAGTCAGACGTCTTCCACCTCCCTCTTTCGTGTTGATGAATTATGCAAAGTGTCCTCCCCGCTTTCGTTGGCTTTCATATAGCTTATATTATATCCATTTTCTCTTGCGATAGACATACAGCTTTTGTAAATGTGTGTCACGTTACGTTTTGATTACGTCTAGAATCTAGCCTCATTTCAGCGACGACATGGTTTTCGCCGAAATCGAAGCGTTGACGGTGATGGAGAACAATCTGTTTTGCTCGCTACGAAAGTAGGTTATGGTATTGTTGTCCTGTCACGCCGTGTCACACGTCACACGTGTCCATGATGTCATTGCTATAATAGTTTCGAGAAGAGAGAGCGGAGATTGCGAAATAAGTGGTGGGGAGCCCGTGTCGCTCCGTGTTTGTCTCCTCCCGTTAAAGGGGGGGCGCACACGGAAGGGACCATTTGATGCATGACGAGTCCCGCGCGCCGGTGGCGGGCACGGAAGTGAAAAACGCTTTGCTTTGCTTTGCTTTCCTTTGCTGCTCGGCTCTCGAGCTCATTCTTGGAGCAAAGTTTGCAAGGGGGTCCAATTGGGATCCCTAACAGAGATCCGAAAGTCCGGAAGTGAACATTTGAAAGACGGAAGTCGGAATTCCGCTTTTCAAGCCGGAAAGTTTCATTTTTGATGTTGTAACCACAAAACTACTGGATCTCGACGAACGAACGTTTTCTATCGATAAACTTTCACTTCCGACTTTATTCCGGAAAATGAGCCTTTCCGACGGAAGTCGGAATTCCGGGCATCTCTGATCCTTACACACCGGTAAGCATCAGAGAGCATCAAATGGAAGCGAACGATCAGGGGAAAAGGAATAGTGGTAGGAGGTCCGGTTTGACACACGAGTGGGAGAAAACAATAACACTGAAAACCTGGAACTGGAACCCCGATGCGAGCATTTTCAGCCTAAGAAAGGCTCCCTCCTCTCCGTGTAAGATCGCTCTATCGCTCATTTCTCCCCCGAGGAGTCGACGAGAGAGTGTGCACAGAGAGGAGACGCAGAGGGCAAAAGAGATTTTCCTCAAAAACCCATCTTAACGCGATCTCGCCCTATCGCACTTTCCCATGGCCAAAACGACGAGAGACGTGAAATGAAAACGAGCGTACAATAGAGCGCGTTTACATTGAAACGCGTTTTGAAAGTACAGCAGGTCAATGGCTTATTATCATCATCATCATTCGGAGCCTGAAACCCTTCCAGACCCCCTTCCTAAATGAGCAAACGAGTCCTCGAGCTCACAGACCTAGCGGGGCCAACTCTAAGTGTTCTGACATGAAACAAAACAATGAAGCAATGGAGCGCGTTTGCATTTGCACTGAATAGGATTTTTTTTTGAGTTGAGCACCTTCCTGACCCAACTTCCCAGTCTGCCGCCTTTTTTATGTTTCCGGCGTACAACACTCCGGAATGACGCTCGTAAATCTACACCAATGTTCTTCTCCAAATCTTCTTTGTAAGAACCGTCTTCCGAATTCCGCCCAACTCTGATATAAAGGCCCTTGAGCTCCTCATCTCCCTCTCATAAATAACTGCTCAATCTGAGGTTTTGATTGATTACTCTCAACTTTCGTCCCTCTTGTCAGTATTTCCCCGATCTCCTCTAGATTTCTGATTGTGATATATGGAATCAAAAATGAGCTCCACACGGAGAGAGAAAGCATGGGTGTTTGCGTGTGCGACGACGATGAAATTGCATTCTCTCTCTCCCGCCATTCTCACACGGATTTTACTATTTGGCTCCGGGCTCGGAGAAGGTGTGTGCTCGGCGAGCTCTCTTTCTCTGTGTGTGCTCATTTCTGCCGCTTCTACTGCTGCTGCTGCTCGCGTGTCGTGTTCCCATGGCGATGGAGATTTTTGCGCCGCGCGGCTCATTCTTCGCTATTCTTGTGTGTGTATGTGTATGCGTGTGTTTTACTTTTACTGCTACTATCGTTATCAGTAGGTGTGTGCACTTGTTTTCGGTTATAAAAGAGAGGAGTCGCTTTGCGTGCGTGTGTGTTAGTCACTGAGAAATTAGTACAATGTTTTCGCAGAAGTTTATTCATGTGAGGTTAGTGATTAGAGTGGCTGGACATTGACTTCAGGAACCCTTTTCTTGAATGCCATCAACGCTAGGAAAAAATGATCAACTATTGAAATGTAGCCCTTATCATAAGGAACACATCGACAGTTGACAAATTTCTTGTATCTCTTCTAGTTTCCAAGATATGCGCCGTTAAAGTCGATCCGCCTTGCAGCTCGTCGAGACGTCGCTGCGAAGCGATGGACAAGTACGAGCGAATCTCGAAACTCGGCGAAGGCTCCTACGGCGTCGTCTACAAGTGTCGGAATAAGGAGAGCGGTCAGATTGTGGCCATCAAGAAGTTCGTCGAGACCGAGGACGATCCGCATATCAAGAAGATCGCGTTGCGCGAGATTCGCATGTTGAAGGTACGGGTTGATGTTATTTTATTACGAAAACCACGAGATTAATCAAAAAGTTGCTAACGACAAAGTTGTAGAGCACAAAAAGAGCTACAAGATTGTAGTTGACAACTTTTCGATTGCTCTTCCGGATGATACCATTCTGGCCAGTACCGTAGGTCTAGGCATCTATTGGGACAGTTGATGACATCGTATGTAGTGTATTACCTATCAATATAGGCAGGTGGGCTCATTCTACAGTTCATCTAGATAATTGGATCAAGTTATGTGCGACACAAAGGGGCTCATTATTACGGTAATTGAACGATCAAGATAGCAGTCAAGTAGGTGCGATACAAAGGGGCGGTGCTTACCTAGATAATTGATCAAAATAGGTGAGACACAAAATGACGGGAAATCCGGCGAAATTTTGAAGCTTTTTCCGGATTTACGCCCAAAAATCAGAACCTAATAAGATTTATGGTGGCTATTGGCCTACAAGGCGCCCACCAGACAGAGTAGTTCAACGGAATAGAACTCTCCGGAATAGACCTCGCCCGGAGTGGAACTGGCCCGTAATTTAATAAAACTCATTGGAAAACTAAAGATTTATGAAAATAGCGTCACTGGGCGCACAGTTCTATTCCGTGATACTTCCACCCAGACAGAGTAGTCCAATGGAATCAGGTCCGCCGATGGGAAACGCAGATATGTGGTCCTGGCACCAATAATGGGAGTGTTTGGTAGTTCCGTTTTACTGGAACACCGGAAACCGTTGTTGGGCCCAGGACGCCATGTGCATCCCTGACTTCTAGAGGACTGAAGCTATATGCTTCTTTCAAAGTACGGTCGGTGAATAACGGCCACCAGAACTGCAGGGAAGTTGTAATTTGGAAGACGGAAGTCTGAAGTCGGAATTCTGTGTAGCTTTAGCGCCTAACAGATTTGGGTGGATGTGGGTTTTGAGAATCCGGAAGGCGGAATTAGGAATTAGCAATTTTCTAAAGGAAGTCGCTAGTCGGAAGTCGGAATAGTTTTATCTGACGGAATTCGCAATTTTCTAAAGGAAGTCGGAATTCCTAGCAGCTATGGCGTCTACCCTATGAAGGGGACAGTATGTGCAACCGGTTACGTAACCGGTTAAATAACCGGTTCATAACCGGTTATAACCGGTAACCGGTTACAAACCGGTCATTTGCGCGTGAAGTCCGGCGAAGTCCGCAAACACCGTGACGACAAATCACACGAACGCAGGAAATTCGTGCGATTTGTCGTCCCCCTACTAGGGGAGTAGGTCAAAAATAAAAGATCAAATCTCGACACTTTCTCTCTCGTTTTGCAGCAACTCAAGCACCAAAACCTCGTTGGTCTTATCGAGGTGTTCAAGCGAAACCGGAAACTGCACTTGGTGTTCGAGCTGTGCGATCGGACGGTCCTTCACGAGTTGGAAAAGAATCCCAGCGGTGTCAGCGACGATTTGACGAAAAAGATCGTGTACCAGCTGTTGGAGGCGTTACGCTTCTGTCACAATCACAAGTGCATTCATCGTGACGTGAAACCCGAAAACATCTTTTTGACGCGCAACGATCAGGTCAAACTCGGCGATTTCGGATTCGCACGCATCATCAGTGAGTTGTCCCCCTCTCCCCCCCATCACATGTGTCACGTGACAACTAGTTGCTTGTACAGACACAACCGAACCGTACACGGAATACGTGGCGACGCGCTGGTACCGTAGTCCCGAGTTGCTCGTCGGCGACATTCAGTACGGACCGCCCGTCGACATTTGGGCCGTCGGATGTGTGTACGCCGAGCTGATGACCGGCGAGGCGTTGTGGCCGGGACGAAGCGACATCGATCAGTTGTACCTGATCCGAAAGACGCTCGGTACGTCGTCCGGGAGGGAGGGACTAGTTTTCCGACTGTCAGTTCTTCTTCCAGGCGATTTTCTGCCCCGCCACGTCTCGATCTTTCGCACCAACCAGTTCTTCTTCGGGCTCTCGATTCCGGAGCCCGAGCATCCCGAGCCGCTCCCGTCGAAACTTCCGAACGCGTCGAGCGGTCAGCTCGACTTCCTCTACGTGAGTTTCTGGTTGTTGTAAGTGCGCCCTATTGATAATCTGGGCCAAACAACGATGCTCCGTTTGTACGGGACAACCGCGCATCGTTTAGCCAATCGTTTTTTTTCTGTTGTTGCAGAAATGTTTCGAAATGTCGCCGGACCGTCGTTGGTCGTGCAGTGAGCTGATGCAGCACGCCATCTTCCAGAATTGGCAGCTCCGATTGCGAATCGACGACAGCGTGCCGCCCGTCACATCGAAACGGGTCAGCACTTCCGGCTTTTTTCGCTTTTGCGAGATTTTCCGTTTTTTTTTCGCGCTGCGAGACCCACGCATCGAAAAAGTCCATGCGCCTTTAAGATTTCAATGAAATCAGTCGAAACTTTAAAGGCGCATTGACTTTTTCGACGCGTGGGTCTCGCCGCGCGGTTGCCAAAAATCACTGTAATGTTCGCCATTTTTCCGTTTTTTTAGGAATTTTAGTTTTTAGTCTAATTTTCAGATCTTTTCTATCAAATTTTAATAACTACTTTCAGAAACAAAACCATTTTTTTTCCGAAAATTCAAATTTCGAAATAATTTTCTTGTTTTTCCAGTCGCCCAACTATCTACCGCTACTCAACGGCAACAATTCGAACAATTTGGTGACGAAGAATTTCAGTCTTCAAGGCGTGGCTAACGGTAATAACAACGGAAATCAGATTGGCGCCATGAATAATAATAACAATAATAATAATAACGGAAATGGAACTCGCACCTACTTACCGACGATTTCCTGAAAAAGGCAACAATCTGGTGATTTTTTGAATTATCGATTAATAAATTGTATTATTTAAATCTACACGTACTTAAATACAAAAATACACGAAAAATGGCACTGTTTAATAAAATTTTGGGCGAAAAACCATTTTTTCCGGTTTTTTACAATTTTTTGACAGTTTCCTCGAATTTCTGCGTCGCCGCAATCATTTCATCGTCTTTTTCGTAGTATCTGCAAAAAAATTAATGTTTAAAAAATTTCCGATTTCACTGCGTAGCGACTCGTCCACATGCTGAATGTGATACGGAGCGAAACAATTTTTTAAAATAATTTTTAAAAATTAAAAAAAACCTTTGTTTCAAAGCGCGATACTTGCGTAGATAGTAGAGCGCCTCGATTTCTTTGACGACGAACTCGCCGCGAGCGATGAGCTGCTCGATTTGTTTCGGATCACTGACGTCCTGGAAACGGCGAGAAAAACTAGGTCAGTAGGTCAACTGGAAGAAGGAGAATCTAGGTCAGTAGGTCAAATCATAAGAGAGAATCTAAGTCAGTAGGTCAAATCAGAAAGAAGAATCTATGTCAGTAGGTCAAATCAAAAGAGAGAATGTAGGTCAGTGGGTCAAAGCAGCGTGGAGAATCTAGGTCAGCAGGTCAAATTAGAAGGGAGAATCTAGGTCAGTAGGTCAAATCTGAATGGAGAATCTAGGTCAGTAGGTCAAATTAGAAGGGAGAATCAAGGTCAGTAGATCAAATCTGAATGGAGAATCTAGGTCAGTAGGTCAAATGGGAGAAGGAGAATCAAGGTCAGTAGGTCAAATTAGAAGGGAGAATCAAGGTCAGTAGATCAAATCTGAATGGAGAATCTAGGTCAGTAGGTCAAATGGGAGAAGGAGAATCAAGGTCAGTAGGTCAAATTAGAAGGGAGAATCAAGGTCAGTAGATCAAATCTGAATGGAGAATCAAGGTCAGTAGGTCACATTGAGTGTCACGTCTCAAATGAAAAGTAGGTCACATTCCCAGTTACCTTGTTCTTGGCGAACGCCAATTTGAGCCGATCGTGAAACCATTTTGCGCCGCCCGGATACTCTTTTCCCATGTGATACAGATTTTTGTAGAGATCCACGACTCGACTTCTCAGCGACATTCCTATCCTGTTTTTTTGGGGGTTTTAACGGTGATTTTCAATTTCTTCCAAGGCAAAGAGAGATACCACTTCAGGTGGAGTTTTCCCGGAAATGGAATTTAACACGAGGACAAATGTTCAACAGGCCCAAACACCTCCCCCAACGGGAAATTCATATACGATAGAGCGTAGGATAGGAGGAGAATAGTGAAACGAGACGAGACAAGCAAAAAAAAAAAGAAGAAGATTGTAACAAAAATAAATAGAAATCGGGAAAAAGGGAGGGGCGGGCGGGGATTGGGTTCAGGTCATTTCTATCAGAAACAAGCAAAATATCACACATTTTAGAGGGGGATATAGCGATGGGAAAACGTGTGAGAAGGGGATGAAAAACATGGGATAACAGGGGGAAAACAGACAAAAATCAAGGGGGGGGGGGGGGAACTGGGAGAGAAGAAAAGAGAAAGAGAGGGGAAAAACAACCGGTTTCTTCTTCTTTCAGCAGAAGAGGGTAGGGAAAAGAGAGAGAGAGAGAGCTAGTGATGAATTATTCGATGACTTTGAGCACCTTTCCGATCGCAATAGTCTTGCCCTCGTCTCGCAGGGTGAACCGTCCCAGGTATGGGAACTCTTTGAACGGCTCGACGACAAACGGCTCGGGGCTTTCCAGTCGCATGATGCACTTCTCGTCCTGCTTCACGAACTTGCACCGCTTCTTCTCGCCCGTCTTCTTGTCGATCGTCGCGATGACGCCCTGGAATTGGATGAGTGGAAATAGGAGAGTTCCAGAAAACCTGTGCTCACCTTGACAGTGACCTCCTCGATGGCCGACTGGATGTGAAGAACGCACGAGTAGCCCGAGGATATGATCGATTTAACCTCCAGCACCAGCACTTCCGCGTCGAAAACGCGTCCGGTCTTGGCCAGCGAGTCGGGCGAGCAGACGATGAATCCGGCCTGCAGCTCGTTCTCCTCGATGCCCTTCAGCTTGAACTTGATGTTGTCGCCGGCGACGACGCGATCCGTTTCGACGTCGTCGGCCCAGATCTGAATGACCTGCACCGGCTGCTTGTTGGGCATCACGACGAGCGTGTCGCCCTTCTGCACACATCCCGACTCCATCTTGCCGATGATCACCGTTCCCATCTCGCTGTACTTCTCGCACACAATGCATCGGACGGGACCGTTGAAGTCGCGCTTGAACGACGGAAGGTGCACGTCGATGAACTCGATGAAGCACGGTCCCGTGTACCACGAGCCGTCGGTGGCGGACGGCCGATCCTTGAGGAAAGAGCCGGTGAGTCCCGAGCACGGGATGTACGTCATGTCGGTCTTCGGATTGAAGCCGAGCTTCCGGAGGTACGGCGTCAGTTTTCCCTCGATCTCCTTGAACCGCTCCTCTTCCCACTTGACGGTCGGATCGTCCATTTTGTTGACGAGAATCACCAAATGCTTGACGCCGGCGGTTTTGACGAGCATCGAGTGCTCGCGCGTCTGACCTCCACGATCGAATCCGGTCTCGAACTCGCCGCGCCGGGCGGAGATGACGAGAACCGCCAGATCGGCCTGAGTGGCTCCGGCGATCATGTTCGGCACGAAGCTCTTGTGGCCGGGCGCGTCGAGAATCGTGAAGTGACGCTTTTCGGTTTCGAAGTACGCTCTGCCGACCTCCACCGTCTTTCCCTTGTCACGCTCCTCGTCGTTCGTGTCCATGCACCACGAGAGGTACCAACTCTCTCGTCCCTTCTCCTTCGCCTCTCGCTCGTACTTCTCCAGCGTCCGCTTGTCGACCATACCGGTCAGGAACATCAGCTGACCGCCGATCGTCGATTTTCCGGCGTCAACGTGTCCGACGAACACCATGTTCACGTGCTCCTTGTGCGTGCCGTCGTCGACATACACAGTGCGCTGGAATTTCTTGGCGAGCGGCGCGATCAGATCCTCTTCCGGAGTGGGCTGCAAATTATGGCTTTTAAAATAAGTTTTCAGCGTAAAAATAAAAATTGCATGGAAAAGGCACCTTCGGAACCCCCTGGCCATAGTATTCCGAGTGTTTCGACAGTGACAGCATACTAGCGAGTAGACTGGTAGGAAGAAAGAATTCTCCACGTATTTACAATTCACAGTGAAGAAGGAGACCTTCGAAGTAGCGCAATAGGCTCTCTTTCTCCGCGTCCCCTCCTTCTCCGCACACTCTCTCGCTTCTGGTCACTGACCGATCAAATCGAGCGCGCGCATGCGGAGCGAGACTGCCTCATTTTCACACCTAACGGTCCCAGATGATGTCAGCGCAACCCCGTCTAACCTCTTTCTTCTGCGGAGTCGATTCAGAAGCGGCGGCGGTCTCTTTCGGTTGCTCCTCAACGACTGGAGGCGGAGCAACTGGTGCCGGAGCCACTGGAGCCACTGGTTCTTGCCCTGGAGGCACTGGAGATGGATCCTGAGCATCCCAGTCTGAAAGAAATTCGCGTTTTCGGAAAGATTCAATTTCGGGTGAGATTCGAATACCATCGGCTGGTTCCGGGGCGGCTGGAGCCTGATAAGGCTGCCCGGGAACGAATGGACGGGCGTTCACATTCGGCACAAACGACGCCGCGTTCGGATTCCAGTTACTCATTGTTTCGCTGCGTTTTACCCTGAAAACTGATGAATATCGATTTTTAGCTCCTTATAGACACGTGGAACAGTGAATTCAAAGCAATCTCGAGAAAGTCCTACTGATTCAATGCATCGAAATTAGAAAATAAGAGAAAAAATAAAAAATGTGGAAATCTTAAGGAGCATGGAAAAAGAACAGAGAGAAACCTAAAATCCTAAACTTTCCGGGAAATTTCGAAAATAGTGCGAAAGTATTAGAGAAAAAGTGCTGAAAATCGGGAAATTTTCAAATTTTCAATGTGAAAATTTTCGAAAACCCATAAAAAATTGTGAAAACCCGCTGAAAATCGGTGAAAAATTGCACAAGCGTCACAAAAAGGGGCGGAGCCTGGTGTGGGGCGAAGCGCAAAGTGCGGCGTGCAATAGCGCAAACGCGCCGCACGCTTCTCCCCCTCGCAGGTCATCGCCTTCTTTTTTGCAAAAACCAAACACACACACACACACAAACAGCGCGCCGCCACCCGCCCCGCATCGATTGCGAAACTCTTCTTTCCGTGTGTGTGTGTGACTTTATCGATCCGATTTGTGACCAAAAAACGAGTGACTTGTCCCCGCGTTCCTTTCCCCAACACCACCACACGCAACCGCCCCGGATCGATATTGGGCCGAGGAGTGGCCGCCACAAACAAACAACACATGTGTTGCGCGCGCGGCGCCCGGCACGTCGAAAATCGATAGTTTCAGCCGGTTTTCGCCTGTTTTACTGGTTTTTGTCATGAAAATTGCGGTGGAATGACACAAGAGTTGCGAAAACTCGACGAATTTCAAAACGCACCCGCGTCTGCGTCTCTGCTCTCTCTCTCGCTCTCTCGCTCGCTTTTCACTGTTTTCCACCATTTTTTCTCCGATTTTTCCCGTTTTTTGTTGAAAAATATGAGAAAACAATTGAAATTGTGTGAAAAATGCGTCATTTTTATACTTTTTCATGGATTTTCAAAAAATTTGAATTTTTTTTCGAAATTTTGCTCAAACCTTCAAAAACCCCATTTGTCAGCTTTTTTCTTTCCCTTCGTCTCTTCCTAACCGTTTCCGCTCGACAAAAACGCGATAAGCACTCCACCAACAGAAAAAAAATCGATAAATTTTGCAGACAACTGCACGCTGGGGTTGATTACCTATAGGAATCACTCGTGTTGTAGTCACTGCTGCAACTGCCAGAAGACGTCGTCGAACGAAGAAGAAGAAGCAGCGGAAGAAGGCGTTCAGAAGGAAGAAGAGGAAGAGGTGAAAGTAGAGTAAGAAAGACGAAACGAAGGATGCAGTGCTCGCCGGACCCCGAAGACGTGCTGATGCAGCCGCCGGTGCCGACGGACGACGTCCCGGTCTTCGACGAGGCGTTCGATCCGTTCGGTCCCGAGGGCTACCTGGCGCTCGACATCGACGTCTTCTCGGTGTTCATGTCGCGTCAGGACAACCGCATCATGTCGAAGCCGATCGTTGTGCGCGGCATACCGTGGCGCATCCTTGCCATATGCAGGTAAGTGAATCACCGCACCGCCGACGATTGCGTTGTTTAGAGAGTCTTCCAGAAGCCAGCAGAACAGCCGCACCCAATCGGCGCGTCACCAGGCTCACCAACAATTTCCGACGCCCGGCGAAGCGGCGGCACGCGCCCACAACTTCAACTTTGGCTTCTTTCTGCAGTGCAACAACGAGGACATATTCGCGCGACGCGGAATGTGGCGCTGCTACGGCAGTGCCACTCTCGAGGTGTTGAACGCGTGCGGACCGCCGATGCAGAAGAAGATCCACCACTCGTTCCACAACTCGGAGGTCGATTGGGGATTCTCGAGCTACGACAACTATATGTCGTTGAGCGATCCGAAGGAGGGATACGTCGTCAATGACACCATCAAGCTGCGGTGCCGCTTCTCGGCCGATGTGCCGTCGGGAGCTGCTTATTCGTGAGTAAACTTCGACACAGGCCTCTGGGGAGCTTCACCTCATTCCGTTTCCAGGTGGGACAGCAAACGTCACACTGGCTGCATCGGACTCCGCAACCAGGGAGCCACTTGCTACATGAACTCGATACTCCAGGCGTTCTACTTCACCACCGGCTTCCGTCGCGCCGTCTACCACATGGACGTCGGCACGGAGCCGAACGAGAGCAACATTGTGCTCGCGATGCAACGCGTCTTCTACGAGCTTCAGATGTCGAACGACGCCGTCGAGACGAACAGTCTGACGCGGGCGTTCGGATGGGACAAACTCGACGCGTTCAATCAGCACGATGTGCAAGAGTTTTGTCGCGTTCTGCTCGACAATCTGGAGACCAAAATGAAGGGCACGTCGGAGGAGAAGTCGATTCCGAATCTGTTCCGCGGCAACATGAAGTCGTTCATCAAGTGTACCGATGTGGAGTACGAGAGCTCGCGCACCGAGTCCTTCTACGATGTGCAGCTCAACGTGCTCGGAATGGAGAGCTGTAAGTCGAAAAAAACGACAGTTCCCTCTCACCTATCCTCACTTTTTGCAGTGGAGCGCGCTTTCGAGGCCTACACAGCCATCGAGGTGCTCGACGACGACAACAAGTACGACGCCGGCGATTTCGGTCTTCAGCGTGCCGAGAAGGGCGTCAAATTCGTCGAACTTCCGCCCGTCCTTCACGTCCAACTCATGCGCTTCCAGTACTGTGGTGTCGAGCAGAAAATCAACGAGAAGTTCTCGTTTCCCGAAAAGATGAATCTCGCCGGATGCTCGGAGATTGGTCCGATGCTCTCGGAGGAGGACTGCGTCTACAGCCTGCACGCGGTGCTTGTCCACAGCGGCGAGTTCCACGGCGGACACTACGTCACCTACATCAACGTGAATCTTCACGAGTCGGCGGTGGATCCGACGGCGACGGCCAAGTGGTGCAAGTTTGACGACGACGTCGTCTCGCGCACCACCACCGACGACGCGATCGCCGTCAATTTTGGTGGCGAGAAGACGATGAACTCGTCGGCCTACATGCTCGTCTACGTGCGCGACAACGCCATCGACCAGGTGCTCGCGCCGATTCCCGACACTCAGATTCCGCAGTCGGTGTCGCGAACGTTCGAGATGGAGCGGCAGCATCGCAATCGCGAGAAGAAGAAGCTCGAGGAAGAGCAACTGTGCATGCAGATCGCCATCGTCACACCCGACATCATCGCCAAGAACCACTCGTCGGATCTGATCGACCAGGACACCGTGAACAAGGAAGTGCCGCACGAGACAGTCTGGAAGCACATGATGACCGCCGAACTGTATCAGTTCATCCAGGATCGTTTGTTCAGTCACAGCCCCTATCCGCCGGTCGACATGTTCGATTCGGACGACGAGGCGAAGAGCGCCCGCAGGGAGGCCATCCGGCGGATCAACAAGAACTCGTTCCAGTTTCGCCTCTGGAGAATGAACGAGGGACCGTTTCCGACCGAGCAACGCACGTCGATCAAGATGACGTCCCGATTGAGGCCTACTGAGGTTCGCGAGTTCTGAATGTGCACTCTCTATAACACTTGCTCTCGTTTCAGCACATAAAATTCTCGAAAGAGGACCGTCTCGACAGTGTGCTCACCACCGACTTTGAAGTGATCTACGTCGAGTTCTCGAACGAGATCACCAAACCGTTCCCGCCGTACGACCAGCAATGTAAGTGCCCGACGTCTCCAGTGCGCATTCCCAAATCCGTCCTTATTCCATGTCCAGCCGAGATTCTGTTCTTCCTCAAATTCTACGACACGATGACCCAAAAGTTCACCGTCATCGGTCACGTCCTGCTGCACGGAATGCGCAAGCTGCCCATGTATCGGGGCAAGTTTTGCGAGATGATCGGCCTCGATTCGGACACCGATCTCAAGTACTACATCGAATATGCGCCGAACTGTGTGGAACTGTGCGACGAGCGTCAGCACATTTCGAAGATTGTCGACGATCTGGACGGCTCGATTGTGATTGTCGAGAAGGCGGAGACGTCGACGCCGATGCGAAATGTGAGGACGAAGATGCAGGAGCTCTACCTTCAGGTCACGTTCGAGTTCTCGCAAAACTTCTACAACAAACGTCCCGACGAGCCGACGCACGATCCGGCGCTGGTGACCAAACCGGTGTTTGTGCCGCCGGCGCAAAAGGCCTACGAATCGTTCTCCGCCCAATTCTGTCTCGACGACAAACTCACCGTCGTCACCGAGGAGATCGGCAATCGACTGAACGTCGATCCGCGAAAGATTGTGTTGTGGACGAGGCAGACGGCGACGCGCTTCGAGGCGTGCTTCGACGACTACACGATCAGCTCGTGCAAACAGCTCCTCCCCCGTCCCACACACGATCCGCGCCTCTACAAGCGGTATCGTGTTCAGTACGCCGTGATGCACTTTGATATCGACGAGATGGTGAGAACGCGTCAGCTGTGCAAGTTGTTCTGGCAGCTGCCGAACGGTTCTGTCGAGGATGTGACGTTGTTCCCGCGGAAGGAGTCGCTCATCACCGAACTCTATCGTGAGGCGGAGCTCTTCTATCCGTTCGTCGAGGGAACCACTAGGAAGTTCAGGTGAGTGGAGTGGGACGCCGGAACTCCTCTCGAATCCGAGTAACTCTATTGCAGACTGCTCCAAATCGGCTGCTCCCCTCTACTGAACCAGCGCGTGTTCCAAGTCTACAACGACAACACCACCCTCATTTCGGATGTGGACAGCAGAACGATGTACAAATCGGTATGCCGCTGCCTCGTTTCCATCTCCCAGCCTTCACACAATCTGATCTTCCTTCAGAACACTCTACACGCGCGCATCGAGGAGATTCCCGCCGACGAGCTGGAAATGTTGCCCGGCGAGTTTCTGTGTCCCGTCGTGCACTTTGATCGCGAGCCGACCAAAGTGTTCGGCGTCTCGTTTGTGATCAAGATACGCAGCGGCGAGCTGATGACCGACGTTCGTGAGCGGCTGCGGAAGAAGTTGCACAACGTGAACGATGTCGAGTTTGCAAAGTACAAGTTCGCACTTCTCACCAGGGACAAGGTACGTGGTCTAGCCGGTTCAAGACGACTAGTGAAGACGTCGTGGTTGAACGGAAGTGGATTTTGTGGAATGCGGAAGTCGGAATTCCGCCCTTGGGGACTCCTAGCTGGTCTAGCCGATTCCAGACGACTCTTGAAGACGTCGGACGTCTCTTACCATTCCCTTACTTGTCGCTAAGCCCTCATAAACCTCGTGCCAAGTTACAGCTGTGCCGCTACATAGAGTTTGGAATTGGCGAGAAAGTGAACCTATCGGATATGGCGAATCAGACGACTGGAGGTGAGAAGCCATATTCTCTCTCTCTCTCACATAAAGCTCGTTTTCCAGTTCCCCAAGTGTACATTGGACTCGACCACAAGTCGCCGGTGCAGCACTCGAGCGAGGCGGCCATACGGATTCTGAATTGAATTGAGAGAGCAATCTTGCTGCTGCTACTGCACAACAAAACACAGTGTTCTTCACATCCCTGGTTTCGTGTTCTTCTTCTTCTTATTTAAATACTTTTGTTCATTTTTGTTTTTGCAACAACACAATCCGGTTCAATCCCACCCTCCTACCCTTGACTTTATTTGTCTGCGTCTCCTCCTTCTCCTCCGCTCTCTCTCTCTCTCTCTCTCGCCCCGCCCAACAAAA
The DNA here is from genome assembly GCA_963570955.1 of Caenorhabditis afra. Taxonomy (NCBI): domain Eukaryota; kingdom Metazoa; phylum Nematoda; class Chromadorea; order Rhabditida; family Rhabditidae; genus Caenorhabditis; species Caenorhabditis afra. Next base: position 2,122,739 of record OY751536.1, on the reverse strand, counting down.
AGCGTTTTACTTTTTCAACTCTATCATCTTTCTCCTCCCCCTCCTCGTTATTTCTATTTTATTTTTATTTAAACCCCCACCCGTTTCCATATAAGTTATTTTGTCGTCACGCCCCCCCCCCCCCCCCGCTCCTTTTTCTCTCTCTGCTATCTTGTTACGATTTCTTTTTTGTCCCCCAGGTTTTGTAATTCTATCGCTGGACACGCGTGACTGTCCCCTCCCCCACCCCCCATGTGACATTCTCTTCTTAATCGGACCCCCCCCCCCCCCACATCACTTTTTTCCGTCAAAAACCGCACAACGTTATGATAACTCTCTCTCTCTCTCCCTATTATTTATTGTCAACCCTCAAATCGCCCCCCCCCTTTCTAAAATTTCTATTTATAACGTAGATTCTCTCTCTCTCTCCCTCGTTTCTCGTTTCTCTTTGCGTGGTTATATTGATATATGTAGTTTTCATCATGTCGTCGTCGACCCCATCGCCTCCTCCTCCTCCACCCAATCGTCTCGTCATCTTGCGTGTTTTGTTATTTGAAAAATGAAGACGTTGCACGAAGGGGCGGACTCTCGGATTCGATATTCGATTCAAAAATGGAAACATGGAGAGGAGGAAAGCCGGGAATCAATATCATCGATTTGGAAGAGAGGTAAAGTACAGTAGAGTTTGTGAGATTAGTGGGTACAGTAAGTGGGGGGGGGGTATCAATAATACACAGGAAGAATGGAACAGAAGACGATTCGTCTCTGAATTTCAAAGGGGGCGGGCGATTCAGAATTCCGAGAATTCCCAGAATCACTCGTCGTCGTCGAATTCGGGACCGGCCGCCTTCGCCGTCATTCGAGTCGTGCGCTTCTTGACCGGCGTTCCTTTCGGCACCACCGCCGCCGCCGCCGCGACGAGCGGTTTGATGTCGTGGAGGACGGCGACGGAAGAAGCTGACGACGACGACGTCGTCGGATGATGATCGATCGATGAGGCGGTCCGTTTGCGTTTCATCGGCGAGTAGTTGGTCAGCGTTTTGAGGCGCTGCAAGATGCGGATTAGTGTGGTTTTCGTGTGGCCTAGAAACATCGAGCTTGCCGTTTCTAGGCCTTCGTTTAGATTGGGTGAGCATTGGTTGGCCTAGAAATTCCAATTTGGTGGATTTCCTAGGCCATTCTCTAGTTATGGCCTAGAATCCGCATTTTTGAAAGTTCCAGGTGGCCTAGAAACTCCCATTTTAAGTCATTTCCAGGCCACTTCCCACTAGTGGCCTAGAAACACTCATTTGGTGGATTTCTAGGCCACCCTCCCAATATGGCCACACTTTTGTAGTTGTGAAGACCCCCTGGCTCGTCAGATGGCCTAGAAACCTCTGTTTCAAACGATGTTCAAGTATCTCAACAGAGACGGCCAAGAACTCTCATGATAAAGCGTTTTCAAGTCGCTCTGGACTTCCAGATGGCCTAGAAAACCCCTACTTTCCCACGACTTCCTTCGCATTTCTACAGAGATGGCCTAGTAGAATCCACACTTATTGCGGTTTCAAGTCCTCCCGGCTCTACAGCTGGCCTAGAAACCTCTTTTGAAAACGATTTCCACGGATCTCTACAAACATGGCCTAGAATCCCCCCTTCTGTGTTTTCCAGTCCTTCCGACCTTCCAGACAGCCCAAAGAAAATCGATTTCCTCGCATCATAACAGAGATGGCCTAGAATCCCCTGTTCTACTTCGACTCTCCAGCTGGCCTAGAAACCCCCTATTTGAAAACGATTTTCATCCCCCCCCCTTTAAAGAGATGGCCTAAAACCCCCCCCCCCCTGTTTGAAACAACTTTCCACAGGTCTCTACAAACATGGCCTAGAATCCCCCTTTCTGTGTTTTCCAGTCCTCCCGACTCCTCTCCAGCTGCCGGCCTAGAAACTCTGCGCGAGTGATTCTTCTGGCTCACCAGATACTCCAAATAGAGGCACTCGTCGAATTTGCCGGACAGCTCGGTGCGTTCGAGAGTGATGTTTCGCTGAAGGGCGAACGAGAGGACGAGCTCCTTCTCGCACACCTCCTCGATGTGCAGTCCGCTCTCCGAGAACAGGCGACTGCAAGGTTTCGAGTGCGTGCTCTCCCTCCAACGATGAAAATCCGAAAAAGTACCTCCACTGCTCCTCGAGCATCGACTTGCTCACTTTGAGCAACTCCGTACGTTCGGCCAGAGTGCACTGCTTCTCGTAGACGACGTCCTTGTCGTCCTTCACGCCTACAATGCTTCAGAATCTACACACAGACACACACACACAACGTCTTCTAAGTCAACTCTCACCAAGAGTCTTAGTCTTCGGAATCCAATAAATGTACCATTTCTTGAAGTTGTGCTCGCGGTCGTACACCAAAATCGACGTCGACATCTGGAAATAAAATAGCAAAAAAATTGGATAAAAATTGATAAAAGATACTTCAAAGTCAAGTACAATTTCTTGTAAATAAAAATACAGAAAAAAAAAACAAATTTTATCGATTTTTCTATGGCTTCTGGGGGGGGAGATTCGAATGGCAAGGTCGATCTAGAAAACTGGCAAAAATGAAAAATGTTCGAAATGGCACTATTTTCAGAGGGAAATATATGGGCAAATTGAGCAAAAAAAGGGGAGCGAAAAGACCTGTAATAGAACAAGAAAAGGCGCGAAAATGGGGGAAGAAGGGGGTGAGAAACATGCAATAGACGAAGAAATATATGAATATGAATACGAATTTTACATTATAAATATAATGAATAACGGAATCAGAATCAGACGGCGATCGTTTGATTGGCGATGGCGGCGGCGGCGGCGCCTCCGTAGTTGAGAATGTACCAGTCGTGGCCGTACATGAGGATGGCGAGCGGCTGGCCGACGATCAGCGAGAGCCACACGATGATGTTGCCTGCATCTCGAGTCGCGGGGTTAGAATTGCCAATTGGATTGTGTGTGGTGGAAGATCGGGGGTCCCTAGTTACCCGGGGAATACCATGTACCGTAAAACCTGTGTTAGAGCGGCACCTGTAATAGAACGGCACCCAAAACCCCAAAATCGTAAGGGTCCCCCTTGTGGAGGGTTAAAAATTCGACCGGTATGCCGCTCTAATACAGGTTTTACGGTACTTTTCTTTTCGGCCTCATATCATGAAAACTAGAATAGAAGGCGTCAACTGCCGAAATGTAGCTGACAAATCGAGGAACATATTGACAGTTGACTCCTTTTTGCTATCTCTTCTGGTTATGAAGATAGGAGGGCTAAAAGACAAACTGTTTGGGTGCTGCTCTATTGCAGGTTCTACGGTACCCGGAAAACAGTTTGACGTCATGAAATTTTGGTGAAAAACTGAAAACTTGGGAGCAATCACTGGGTCTCCCATTGAAAAGGAGCTCCGGCTCACACTGCAAATGAGACTCAGCGTGCCTGGATCTGGTAAAATCTTCAGGCTTCGGACTGGATGTTCAGCACTTCAGAGGTCTCGTAAGCAGCCTTTGAATACGGAAAAAATAGGTTTTGAAACCTCCTCTATCACGCTGTGTCGTTAGTTAAGGCTAATTGTAATGTGGACTTAAAATATTCCCTTGCCAGCATGTGCCTGGATCTAAATCGATCGGACTCCTCTGTGTGTCTGTGTCAGAGTTGGGCGGAAGTTGGAATTCCCCCCGAATTCCGTGTGCGCCGTGTTCCTCATTAAAATAACCGTCTTCTCACAGTTCCGGGTAGTTTTGGACCACCCCGTAGACTTAAGTGGACCTTTTTGAACCGGTTGGACAGTTCCAGGTCTTCCCCCCCACCGAGACTCACCAGTTCGTCCGCCGCGCACAATGCGATCCGTGAGAAACGAGAGCGGAATCTGGCCCATCATTCCGTAGTACGACCACAATCGGAACATCTTCAACGGCACCGACACGAGATACTCGTGAAAGAAGGCGGAGACGAAGAAGACGACGAAGAACGCCGACGTCTTCTTGAATCGATTGCGCATCATCGGCATGTAGATGTGACGGACGGCGAACCGGTGGACGGGAATGTTCCACGACTTCCAAAAGTAGGAGATCGTCTCGGCGTTCCAAAAGTCGCGATAGAACTCGCGATCCGCGAACCGAAGCAGCTCGGCGACGAGGTTGAGGAACGAGTGGAAGAAGGTGTAGAAGAAGAGCAGCCAGATGAGGTGATTCGGGATCGCCAACTTCAGAAGACGTTCCAGGCACCGTGAGAACTCCATCTCGCTGAGTGGCCGGAGACTGTTCCGGACGGTGGGCACGACCCACTGTTGGACGAGTGCGGCGATGAGGAACGAGAGAAAGATCAGCTCGACAGTCCGCTTGATCAAAAAGTGCTTGCGAACTCGCGGCGTTCGCGGGAACTTGAACTCGTAGCACAACGTGGGAGCGGCGAGAAAGTAGTAGAGATTGCCGACGGTCAGGTTCGACGGATACACAGCGGCCATCTGATGCATCGACAGCTCGTCCTTCAACTCCCAAAACTGTTTCGGGTCGGACGTCTTCTTCGCGAGCTCCGTCACCTGACTCTTCAGCTCGCCAATCTTCTTTCGCGCGTCACGAGCCCAATAGTTGACGTGACCGTACGAGATGAATTTCAGCGATTCGATCACATAGATCGCCATCATCGCCACCGACCACAGCGGATTCTTCGACTGCAAATCCCGTCGTTCTCATTGTTTTCTCACTGTTTTCTTGTTTTCTCACCGTGTGCCTCAAAGTGACGACCACCGGAATCGTCAAGTGGACGAGGACGAGTGTCGTGTAAAAGACGGCGGCAAACGCGTTTCCGATCCATCCGCGCTCTGTAAAATCGTCTCAAGTCTTGAAATGGAAAATCGAAATCGAAAAAAGAGGCGAAATTTCTCTCGCTGTTTTTGTTATTGTGCTGTGCCTGCGCGCGCGCGCGCTCCAGCCAACCACGTGCCATTCGAAAATAGAGAGAGAGAGAGAAAGAGGGGGAAAAGAGGCGAAGAGAGCGCGCGTCGTGCGTGTTTGTTGTTGTTCTAGGAGGATTTTCGAAATTCTCACCCAACACTTTTTCGACGCCGAAAACGACGAGAATCTGAATGTTCGAGCCGAGAATCAGCGCCAGATTCGGCCAACTCCATATCGAATAGTCGGCGGCGAACGTCGATATCCATTGGAGCGGCGTTATCAGAATTCCGTACTTGATCACATTCTCCAGCGCGACGCGACCGTTTGAGAGCACCTGGAGAGACGGATTAACTTGGGAAATTGGGCTAGAAACACGGCGAAAAGTGCCAGAAAAACAAGATGTTTGAACGAAAACCGATTTGAATTCGCAGAGTATCAGCGATACGGAGCGGGATCTTCTTCATCATTTTTAGAGCCTCCAGTGAGCAAATTCAAAAGCTTACGAGCAAGAGAATCGATAAATTGAAGAATCCGCGAAAGTTGGTCCAACCGGAGCTCGTCGAGAATAACGAGTCCTGCGCGCTGTGGATCACCCGTTCGCAAGGCCTGCAATTCGGACGGTACCGTCTTTATTGAGCCATTGTGAAAGCTCTTTCGCGTACCCCTTCAGCTCGGAGCTCTTCCGCGCGGCTCCGTTCCCGTTGTGGGCGAACGAGGAGCGACGGCTCGACGCAATCGAGCCGTTCGACGCTTCTGAATGTTGACGCCGTCGTCGTCCTCCCGCTGGGTGCCGCATGGGGCCTGCAAATGAGCCGACCGGGGAAAATGAAGGAATTTTTCGGTTTTTGGAGTAGAGGGGGGACAAACAACAAGTCTTTCCTTCTTTCCAATACTGCCCCCTGATACACTGTCTGTTGCATATTTATGCGACAAATCAAGATAAGACAGTGGAGGAAAGTGTCTCTCGTTCTCTGTGAGCCTCTCGATTCCGTGTGCTCTCTCTCGCCGTTTGACGCGTGTACTTTTTGGCGGCAATTCTCGATGTTTGTTTGGAGGTAAACTGGTGGAAGAAAAAATGGGAAGAAGAGGAAGGAGGAGGATAAAAAGGCATGAATAACAAAAAGAGAGGCGCTTTCGTTGGTGGGGGGCAGATGAGATGAAGAAGAGAGAAACTTGTTTTGATATCGCCAATCCGATCATCGAAGGTAATCAATGATGCCAACAGATTGTATCCGCGCCACACAACACAACGATTAATGCAAATGGAACGAAAAGCGCGCGACCGTAATGGAACACAGCGAAAAGTTCTTTATATTGCTCGATTGCCGCCCGGGAAACAAGTGACAGCGGATTCGGCGCAATGAAGATTTCGAGTGATAAAAAAAGAAAAAAAACATTATATAAAATATTCAATCGACCACTACAAAAACATTAAATCCGAGACGGAGACGACTACAACATGAAGCGGTAGTCGTCAACGACTTTATGAAAATCAGGGGATGGAAAAGAGAAAAAGGACGAAACGGTTGGGACGGGTCTAGTAGTTAACAGGTGCTTCTGACTGCTTCTGCTCTGACTGGTGGCTCGATCGTTTAATGGTCGTCGACCTTGTCGGCGCGTCTGAGAACCTTGTAGTCCTTGAATCGGTTCTCGATCTCCGGAGTCTCGTTGAGTCCGATGTTGCACGGGTCCGGAATTCTGTTCTGGTAGCGAAGATCGTAGAAGTGCGCCGGGAAGTACTCGACGAAGTGTTGACGGTCGAAGTGCTCGACTGGCGGGGCCTTGGCCCACTTCTCCTCGACCTGAAAGTCAGTGGATTATCGATTTTGTTTGATAAGTGAGTTGATTCTACCTTCTTGGCCTCCTGGAGCCCGTCGGCGACCTTGATGTCGTGGAGCTTGATGCGGGCGTTGTTGAAGTCGGACCACTGGTCGACCTCCTTCAAGTAGGCGGCCGGAATCTCTCCGTACGGGATCTTGATGGCCTCGTACTGCTTCTGGAGCGAGTCGAGAACGGCAGAGTGAGCCGGGAGCGCCTTCTTCAGAGCGGCGAAGTCGATCTTCGGCAAATCGGCCGGGAGCTGGCTGACGGTGGATTGGAAGGTTCCACTGACTCCCTTGACGCGAGTGAGCTCGGCAGCGTGCTCCGGCACCAAACGCTCAGCTGAAAATCGATTTATGACGATAAATTCTACAATTTTCTGAGTTTTTGGCACTTACCGAGCTTGGACCAGTTGACGGAAGACGTCGCTACCCTCTTGACGGCTCCGGACATACCTATAAATCAAGAAAACTGTAACTAAAAATTTAATCGATCAAAAACCGGAAATTTAGCAGAATTTCGACACGAAAGAAGGGTGAATGGGTCGGAAAACAAAATTAGAACTCATTTTTCAATTTTTCCGCTCAAAATTGTGGAGAAAATCGGTGAAACGCGACTGAAAATCGTGAAAAAGGGAACTTTTCATTTGGAAGTGGGCGGAGTCTCACGCCCGTGAAAACGCAAAGTGCGGCGCGGTTTTTCCGATTTTCTCTTCCACGGCCGTCACGAGACCTCGGCCCTCTAGTGATTTTCAGCTTTTCTGCACCTATTTTCCCAGACTTTTCTCGATATTTTCGCGTTTCCCTCTTATTCATTCGATTTTTAAAAACATTTTCTCAATTTTCAGCTAAAATGAACGTCCAACAAGAGCTGGAAGAGCTGATGCTCGCTTACGAAGGTGTCTGCGCGATTTTTATCATCGATCACGACGGAGGTCTCATTTTGAACGTCGGTTAGTCGTTGTAGTTCGGTTTTGCAATAAAATTTCAATTTTAGGTCTGCCAGCCACACTGGACAACTCGAGATTCCGTCAGCAACTCATTCTGAGCCACTTGACGACGATTCCGCAGATCCACAAGTTTTGCATGGGTAATTAGAGAGGTTTTCAGGCGAAAATTGATATATTTTCCTGCAGGAGGCCATGAAACGACGTTCGCCATCCACGAGTCGCATCAAATCGCGATTCACTCAATCGCAAAGTACTATTTTCTGGTGAACGCGGGTCCGAACGCGAATTCCGGCGCGTTGCTCGCGATGCGCGACAAACTGATTCCCATCGCTGCTCACATGATGACGGTGTGTCCGCCGATCGAAAACGACGGCTTCCAGCCGGTTTCAGTCGCGTCGCCGGCCGAGCCGCCCATGGATTTCATGTAATCAATCGATTTCCTCAAAGATTCCCGCTGATTTTAATGTAATTGCACATCTCACCATTTTCCTATTAGTTTCCATGAGTTTTGTCGTATTTTTCACAAAGAAAGCCTGTAAAAACCGTATATTATCCCCGTTTTCTCTCCTCCCGTTGCCCTCATTCCAATAAAGGTTCTTCAAATGCTCCCGCGATTTTTAGGTAGCCACAAGTATTTTCCTCGGTTCTCCGACCTTATCTTTTTTAAAAAACGCGTGAAAATCTATCAGAAAGTGTAAAAAATCGCAGAAAATTGCCATTTTCTACTCGAATGCACTTGAAATCGACCGCCTCCTCCATCTGAGCAGAAAAACATGTTGAACAGAAATTGGAGCGGTTTTGTGTTCAAACAAGTGAGTGATCATCATAATTTCAGTTTGAAAATCGAGTTTCAGATCTCGCTGTTTCGAAATTTCCGACAGCAATGGTCTCGGTTCAAAACGAGAGCGTATGTTTGTTTTGAGGTTTTGAGGGGGGGAACAATTGAGAAAATAGTTGGAAAAAAGTGAAATTCTGCCTTGCTTTTGTGTTTTTTACGCAATTTGCCTTTAAAAAAGGTCCAAAATAGGAAAAACCACACCAAAAAATACGAATTGCGCCAGTTTTAGAATGGGATCAGCAAACGCGCCCCGTTGAGGATTCTCTTTTGAAATTTCCAATTTTCTGGAGAAATTGAATGAATATCCAACGAGTTTGACAGAAAACTTCCAAATTTCAGGGTGCAATACTCGTACAGTCTTTACCGCCACGACAACCGCCGATGTTTCGTCTCGCTGGCCGCCTCCTCGATGGGATTCTCGTTCCGAACGCACGGCATTTCGGACGAGCGCATCGCCGAATGCGAGAACTGCGAGGACGAGTTCGCGCACTGCAAATCGCCGGGTCGCGGCTGGGAGCTGCTCTACGAGGAGAAGGACATGCTGGCGTTTCGTCGCCGAATAGACGGTCCGTACGAGATGTACGAGTACAAGTGCGTCGGCACCTACTTTGACATAAGCCCGCGCACGTTTCTCGACGCGCAGAACGATCTGAAGTACCGGAAAGAGTGGGACGAGAACATCAAGACGATCGAGGTGGTCAGTGAGGAGGAGGAGAACGAGCTGATCCGATGGGTCTCGAAGTTCCCCTACCCCATGTACCCGCGCGAGTACGTCTACGTGCGAAGGACGTGGGTGTCCGACGACGAGAAGTACGCCGTCGTCGACAGCGAATCGGTGCAGCCAGAAGTGTTCCCGTCGACGTCGGACTCGAACGTGCGCGTCCGATCCTACTCGTCGCGCATGTCGATCCGCGCGCACTCCACCTGGGAATCGCACGGCGTCGACTACATCCTCACCTACTCGGACAATCCGGAGGCCAACATTCCGCGCTACGTCTACAATTGGATGGTCAACAAGGGCGGTCCCTATTTCCTGCGCCAAGTGCACAAAGCGGCGCGCGAGATCGAGAGCAGCGGCCGCGAAGTGCGATCGGCCACCGAGAAAGCGCTGCTGAAGAAGTCGGCGAGAGCGGCCGAACGGAAAGAGAAGGAGAATGCCGAGAAGTTGGAGCGCGAGCGGCTGGACGAGGAGAAGAAGGTCAGCGAGAGCAACAAGGAGAACTGTGACGCCAGTGGAGCTGCGCAAGGCGGCGAGAAGGTTCAGAAGGTACCAAAAGCTCGTTTTTCGTCGAAAACCACCACTTTCAACATGATTTTCATTCCAGAAAACCGCCCCAAAGTCCCAGAAGGCACGAAATCCGAACCAGTTCGTTCTTCAGCCCGAACAAGTCAATGCTTGATTTTGTGTGTGCTTACTCAATAAATATTGCCCCCCAACCCCTTTTTTTAAATCGATTTTTTCGATTCTTCTTTCATAATGAAAGCGCGCCTCCCTCCCCCCGTATTAGAGTTTTAGAGCATTTTTCCCCTTTTTTTCTGTTTTTTTTTTGTGATAATTTTTCGCCAAACGTATTATCGATTTTTCGACGTTTTTTTCCATGATTTTTGAAATAAAAATTGCAAAAACTTCCCCCTCACTCTTTTCGCGGGGGTTGAAATCTGGTTTTTCGCCGGTGAAACATTGATCTTTGACCATTTTCCCTTTTTGCCAATTTTCTCCCATTTTTCAGCGGAAAAACTACAAAAAATCGGTTTTTGGGGGTCTTTAAGCTTTCAGCCGACTAGAAATGGAGTACAAGCGGCTGAAATTCGAGGAATGTCGCCGGGGAGTCGAGGAAATCCGTCGAAAAGTGTTCATCGAGGAGCAAAATTGTCCGGAGCACATGGAGTGGGACGAGGCCGAAGAGCTCGACTCGTTGTATTTTGTCGCCTTCAAAGGTATCGTTGATTGGCGGGAAATTTGAAAAAAGCGATGGTTTTGATGATTTCCAGGCGACCAAGCCGTCGGATGTTTGCGTCTTCGAAGCGTCGAGCCGAATCTCGTGAAGATGGAACGGGTCGCCGTGCTGAAAGTGAGCTGAAACTGATTAGCCTTTTCCTCACGAACCCCCACGTCTTCAGGAATACCGTCGACGTGGCATCGCGTCGGAATTGATCCGAAACGCGATGATGTACACGAGCGCCGAACGGCCGGAGACGTCGATTTACGCGTACGCGCAGGTCTCCGCAATTATGGCCTACGTCTCGCTGGGGTAGGTGGCTTCTGAAAGCGTCCTGACTGCAAAGCGATCGATAATCCACGTGTGTTGCAGATTCACGATTCTCACAAAGGTGTGGATCGAGGAGGGCACTTTCATCCCGCATCAGACCATCTTTTGGGGCACCGCCGCCTCGGTTGACGTGTTTTTGAGGCAACAGTGAGTGTGGCCTAGAAAACCGAGCTCATTTCCTCTTCCAGATCCGAGAAAACCGACGTGAAATACGAGGAGTACGACGCGCGCTCGCCGGCGCTTCTTCCAAAGATCGAGGCGTTCAAGGGAAGGCTCGAGGTCGAGCAGTTTACAGATATGGCCTAGAAATCCCCCACATGTGATAAGACATTCCCCCCCCCCCCCCATAGTTGTTTGCGATTTATCGAATAAACATTCCAAAGCAAGACAAACGAGACGTTCTCGTTCATTTCAGACGCTCGACACGTGGCCCGTCTGCAGTCTTCACATCCATCTCGACGATCGAGTTCTGACCAAAATCCTCCGGAAACGATTCGCCCGCTTCTGCGCCGGAATCCAGGAATCGATCGATAATTGTGATGGTGACGATGAGAAGCGTCGTCGGGAATTGGTGGCGGACGGCGATTTTCTGATGAGAATGGCCGATCGGAAGCTGAACACCGGCCATTTCAGCGAGGTCGACGAGAGTTGGCGCGTCTTGTACGCCCTCGTCGCGTTTGTCGAGAGTTTCGCGCTTTTCAAACGTGGAAAATATCAGGTGGGTTGTACCCTTCGCTCCGTATCACTGATACGCAACGAAATTCAGCCGGCGCTTCGAATCGCCGACAAGGGTCTTTGCATGGGACGCGTCGCCGAGTCGGTGGCTCCACTCCGTCAACTCGCGTGCCTCTGCCACGACCACCTTCCGACGCCTTCCGAATCCATCATCCATCCATCGTTCCGGCTCCCCTCGCCCCACGCCGAGTCGTCCGAATCGCTGGCACCTCTTCCGAACCAGTCCCGTGCGATCGATGAGGTTTGCGATGAGGACGAGCAGTGTTTCGAGCGAACGATCCAATCGATATCGGCGAATCGGCCGCTGCTGATTCGACGACTCGCCACGAATATGCCCGCCTATCGGAAGTGGACGATCCCGTTCTTGTTGCGAGAACTGCACTCGCGCACGTTTCCCGTCGAAATCGGCACCAAGTACTCCGACGAGGACTGGTCGCAGCGAATGATGACGTTTGCCGATTTCGTCGAGAATTCCGATGTTCGTTTTGTCTTTTCTCTTTTCTCGGGCGCTCGAACTGAAAGATTTCCAGAATCAACGCCTCTACCTGGCACAACACCGTCTGTTCGACCAGTGTCCGCGGCTGAAGCGCGACATCATCGTCCCCGACGCGTGCCTCATTTCGAACGACGACGGCGACGAGGCAGGCGTCGACATGAACATGTGGATCGGACCGGCCGGGACGGTGTCGCCACTGCACACCGATCCGCGCAAGAATCTGTTCGTCCAGATGCACGGCACCAAACTTTTTCGGATGGTGGCGCCGGCCGACTCGGCAGCGGTGTATCCGTTCGACGGAATGCTCTCGAACACGAGTCAGGTGAGGCCTGAAGTTGAATTGACTGAAATTGCGTTTGCAAAAAATCAACCTTTAAAACGGAGTATGTGTTCTTTTTTTCGCAAAAATTAACTAAAACCCTATAAAAACTAGTCAGTTTTTTCGCCAAAAAAGTTGGGTGAGCGTACTGAAACATTATTGACTGCTGTATCGCATCAGTTTTTGAAAAAAATTAATTTTTATGCTCTTAAAATTCTGAAAAATTAGCTATCGCGCGTCAAGTGTGGTGTCTACTCTGCATTCACAACTACGGTAGATTGCAGAAAGCAGCGAGATTTCTAGTTTTTTTTTCATCGATTTTTTTCTTTTTTCAGGTCGACGTCGAGAATCCGAACGTCGCCGAGTACCCGGAATTCGCGCGAATCCACGTCTTCGACGCCGTCCTGCACGCCGGCGACGCGCTGTTCATTCCGGAAAAATGGTGGCACTTTGTGCGCTCCACGACGCCGTCGATCTCGATCTCGTTCTGGTTCGACTGAGATCTCCGAATAAAGAAGAAGCTCGCATTATTGCCCAACTGATCACTGATTTTCAGTCATTTTAAGATCGTTTCCTTCCTTCCGAATCGAGTTAAAAGATGAAGAAGAAGAAGGATTAAAGAGCGGCCGGCCTAATCTTTTCCACACACACTTTTTTTTTCTTTTTTGGTGTCCCCACTTATTTTTTGATGCCTTTCTCTCTCCGTTTTCTACTCTTTTCCGTCATAATATTATTCGTCGCTCCTCGATCATCATCATCATCATCTTCATCATCATCATCATTTTGAGAGCGTCATCAGAAGGCGAAAGGAGCTTTTTCTCTCTTTCCACTTAGGCTCCGCCCCTTTTGTCCCCTTTCCCAATTATTTTCAGTTTCCGTTCGTCTCCCTTTGGATCGCATTCATCGCCATTCATTGCGCTCCCCCCGCCGCTTTCATTCTTTCATTCTTTCAGTCGAATTGGAGAGAGAGTAAACAAGTCGGTGGATGAGATGAGAGGTGGTATGAAGTGGCACCGGGAGGTCGGCTCGAATTCCTGGCCGTGGACTAGGTTTCGATGTGAGAGAAATCTAGGCCACCAGGCCAATTTTCTTCTCCATTGTTGTTGGGGCGCGGTTTCCGGTTGACCACCGGAAACTTTCAAAAATCACTCACCGTCACGCCTTCTTCTTCTTCTGAACTCCAATTGAGCACCCCCCCCCTTTAGCGTGTGTGTGTCACGTGACCGTTACATTTGATCTAGGGGGACTTTTTGAGGATTCCGGAAGTGGTGAACACCCCCCCCCCCTTTACTTACTGAATAATTTAAGGACAACTGATATCATCGAAGAAGAAACGTCTTCTTCTCAGAAGAAGAAGAAGAAGAAGAAGACGTGGTTCTTCTGATGACGTTGTGTTGAAGGTGTGTGTGTATGTGTGTCCCCAATCTTTGGAATGTTACTACTAAAGGGGGGGATACTTCGCATATAAACTAGGCTCACCCCAATTTGCACATCGTTCTTCTTCTTCTTCTTCTTCTTCTTCTTCTTCTTCGTCAACGTCTTCTGAATATGAATGTTTTTTTCTCCTCTCGTTTTGTTGCCCCTCCTTCTGCTTTTTTTGAAGACCACCCGCCCCCTTTTCGCACATTTTCATTGTTTGTTTTCTGGTTTTTCGTTCTTCTTCGTGTTCTCCAAGTCGTGATTACCCGCGCAGATTGAGATTCGATTGGCGGCTCGGCGAGCAGTTTTTCTCGTCCCCACCCTGTTTTCCCCCCAGCTCATTTGTGAGCTATGAGCCGGAATCACGGTTTTTCGACGACTTCTACCTTGCGCGAATTATACACCCCCCTTAAAGCCCAAACTTTTGGAGGGAGACTTGTCACGCTTCCGCCGTGTCACGTGACTACTCTCCGAGACGAGCCTAGGTGCCTTACTAGTTAGGCGCCATGTCGTTTATAAAGTTGGTGCAGAGATCCTTTCACGCTGCAAACTCGCTCTACTGCACACCACTTTCGACGAGAGAGTGTGCATGGAAAAGAGAGATACGCAGAGAGAGAGAGAGAGAGTACGGTGGAGCGCGTTTGGGAACCTGGTGTGGCCTAGAAATTGCAAATTCGGCCGCGTAAAATGACTCTTTCGCACATGGCCGAACTTGCGATTTTGAGGTTTCTAGGCCATCAGGCGAAGTTTGCGCGTTTTGACACATGGTGGCCTAGAAACCTAGAAATCGCAAACTCGGCCATGCGGTTTTTCGTGTAGTTTTGGGCACGGCCAAACTATCGATATCTGGTTTTCTAGGCCACCAGGTTTCAAAACGCGAACACTACACCTGGGGGCCTAGAAACCTCATAATCGCAAGTTCGGCCACGCGGTACACTCTTGTAGATTTACGAGAAAAAACGGGTTCGTCGGCGCGGTCGAACTTGCAACTTCTGGATTCTTAGGCCCCCCAGGTGTAGTGTACGCATTTTCACACCTGGTGGCCTAGAAACCCAGACGTCGCAAGTTCGGCCATTCAGCTTTTAGGTGTAGATTTTGGCGTGGCCGAACTAGCGATATCTGGTTTTCTAGGCCACCAGGTTTCAAAATAAGTAAACTGTACCTTGGGTGGCCTAGGAATCTGCAAATCGTAAGTTCGGCCGCCTGGTGAAATACCTTTCTCTCGTAAATCGATACAAAAGACAAAAAGAGAACACCGCGGCCGAACTGGCGATTTTGAGGTTTCTAGACCCCCCATTTAGGTGTAGTTATTGTAGTTATTGTAGTTATTGTAGTTATTGTGGTGTGTGTGTAAGTGTGTGCATCGTAATGTCATTTGGAAGGAAGGAAAATGGAAAAGGGAATGGGAAGGGGGGTCTCCAATAGTAACGGCCCCCCCCCCTTTCAAATGTCAATTGGCTTGTTTTGTCTTTCTAGTGCCCCCCCCCCCCCCCCCTTTGTCAATTTCATTTCCAATGCCTCGTCTCCACCACCGAATCCCCTTGTCTTCTTTCCTTATTTCGTGTGTTGTCTATTGAAGAGGCGGAGGGATATTACTTCCAGACGTGTGATTTTAGTAGTCGTGTGTTCCTTCCATTTGTGTCACTCACTCACCCCCCTCGATACCAATTTCCCCATCCATTTTCGCCTTATTTCACACATTTGAAGAGGTCGCTTTGGTTGTTTTTGGGGCCCCCGCTCCTGTTTTGGAGATATGGCCTGAAGGCGTGCTTTTACGACGCCATATCTTGGGAACTGGAAGAGATCGGGAAAAATGGTCAACTGACAACTTGTTTCTCACATTGTCAGCTACATTTTGTCAGTTGACACTTTTCCCCTAGCTCTTCTCGTTTTCGAGATATGCAATGATTCTTGGCTAGCCTCGATGGGCTACGGTAGATAGAGCTGGCACGCGCGCTCTTTCCTTATTTTCCCCTTCTCCACATGACAAAAATGTCACGGTTGAATGTCACGGTGCTCTTTTCTCTCTCTCTCTCTCTTTTCAATGCCATTTTCGACGACGATTTGGGCAAAATAAGCCCCGATTGGTCTTGGGCCACACACACATCATTTTTGACCGAGCCCCCTCTGAAACTGCTGTGTGTTTGTGACTGTAATCGGTCGAAGATAATAGCCGCGACGCAACCGCAACGCATGGTGGACCCGTTTCCATGATCTCCATGTCTCTAGTGAAACTTCTATGACCGAGGTGTTTTCTAGGCCACCAGACCGATGTTGAGCCCCACCGCTGGTATCCGGAGAAGGTCGGTCCCAGCTTGTGGGACCCCATAACCACTTGAATAGGCATGTGCGAAACACTTACCAGCAAGTGTGACTCTTTCCACTAACTTGCATACATATTCTTGACGGAAACTTCAAGGCCGATGATCATCTTTCTGGGCCACCAAAGTTGGTCCCTTCCAGTTTCCAGAGAAGGTCAAAGGAGTCACACCTATCCCCTAACCACATGAAACATCTGCGAAGTAGTATTTAGGTACCAAAGTTGTGAACCCTCTTCTCCAAAACCGGTCTAGATTTCGAAGAGAGCAACAGAACAAGATGACCATTCCAACATGGCCGATGTGTTTTTCTAGGCCACCAGTCCTTGAAGGGTACCAACATGTTGGTGGCCCTTTCCCTGCCCTCTTCAAGCGAGAACTCCAACGCCGATGTGTTTTTCTAGGCCGCAAGGTCTTAAGGGGGTCCTAACTTTCGATTCCAAGTATAATCAAGAGTGCATGTTGTCAATTGCGAGGGGGCCCCATCAGTGATCTCTCTAACACCATGACCGATGCGTTTTCCTAGGCCACTAGTCCTTGAAGGGTACCAACTTGTTGTTGGACCCCTTTCCCCTGCCCTTTTCAAGCGAGAACTTCAAAGCCGAGGTGTTTTTCTAGGCCACAATGTCTTAAGGGGGGTCCTAACGCCGATTCCATTGGGAGGCTCCTTCGAGGCCAAAAGGGCTCCCAACATGTTGGACCCCCTCCAAACTCCGATTCCAAGTAATCAAGAGTGCATGTTGTCAATTGCGAGGGAGCCCCATCAGTGATCTCTGTCCTTTGTGTGTCCCAACAGCTTTCAGCCTCTCTCTCTCGGAATCCCATTGAAGTGGTGTGAGCCGCCCCTCTCCTCCTTCCTTCCTTCCTCTTCCACTTATGGGGAGGGACCTTCTTGTTGAAAACAAGCTCGTCACTTGACCTGCTCCTCCTCCTGCTTATTCCTATTCTTCGTTTCTAGTCTCGTCGTCTTCTCACCACTTCTACTCAATACAACAAGTTTTGACGACGACGACGACTACTATCCTCCTTCTGCCGGGCGGACCCACTTCACCTTCCTTCAGAAGATGATTGGATATCCACCCCCACGTCTTCTTATTCGTCTTCTCCTTGAATTTACCGCCCCATTTCTTCCGTCTCGTTCACATTTTCACCAACCCTCTAATCCTCTCCTCCTCTTCCCCCCAAAAGTTTTCGTCGTCTTTTTTTGGTGCCCCCCCCCCCCCCCACATTTGCACGGCGTCCATTTTTCAGTGTGCTCCTCACACAACTCTATGGGAAACGATCACTCGACGGTGGTGGCGGCGGCGGCGTCCGGCTCTTCGGATGTTCGAACGCGTCGCAGTCTCGACGCCGGCATGTTTAACAAGGTGAGTGCCACGTCATGCCATGTCATGCCATGCCATCAAATTGAATCTGATTCCAATTGGATGGAGGGTATCGGATGTCTCTTCCATGAAAACTTGTCTTCAAATGTGAAATCAGAGAGCTCGATTGCTCCTCCTCTTTCTAAACGGCTCCGAGGCTCTTCTCTAGGAGCACACTCCCCTTCAAATCGAGTGCGGGCTCCGTGAGCCAATCGAAATTGCATGGAGAGAAGGGTCCCTGCTTCTTCTTCTTCAGCTCCCCCTTCCTGGCGATTTCTCACCTTCTCGAATTCCTTTCGCTTCATTTATCATCTCCAGCGGGTAGCGCGGATTTCTGGGCGTGTGTTGGTTGCTCGGCGAGCAGCACGAGGAGGAGTCGAGCTCTCTCTAATACGTGGTTTCCGGATGACGACGACGACTTCTTCGGCTCGCCGAGCAACACCAAGTTTTGGTGCCCTTCCTGTCTGCCGCCCCGAGCCTAATACCCCCTTTACGCCACGGCCCCGTGATGAAATGAAGAAGAAGAAGCCCTGTTTTCTTGAGCATGACCAGTCCTCGTCGTCACGCATATACACTCACTCCCGTGACAACGACGCCTTCCTAGTGTCCAATCGCATTTGGATGCAAACTCGCTCCATCGCACTCTTGCTTTCGCCTCGGAAGGGGGTGGCTCATTTTGACTGTAGAAGCGATGGTCCTGCTTCTTATCTTGTTAGTCCAATCGCGCTGTAGTGCAAACTCGCTCCATTGTACTCTTCTTTCGATCTCATTGTCAGAAGGGGGTGCCCCATTTTTGACTGTAGAAGAGTGCAAACTCGCTCTATTGAACTCTTCTTGTTCTCGCTTCATTATCTTCAGAAAGGGGGTGGAACATCTTGACGGTAGTGAAGATGCAAATGTGCTCCATCGCACACTTGTCTTGTCCTCGGAAGGGGGTGCCCCATTTTGACTGTAGAAGCGATGGTCCTGTTTCTATTCTTGTTAGTCCAATCGCGCTGTAGTGCAAACTCGCTCCATCGCACTCTTCTTCTTCTCGCCTCTTTATCGGCAGAAGGAGGTGCCCCATTTTTGACCGTTGAAACAATGTTAATGCTTCTCTTTTTGTTATACCAATCGCACTTCAATGCAAACTCGCTCCACCGCCCTCTTCTTGTTCTCGTCGTCTCAAACTGTAGAGGCGATGCAAAACTGCTCCACCGCACTATGACGTCATCAATGGGAGAGCAAAACGAGAAAAAGGAAGTCCAAAATGAGCCCACCCCCCAAAAGAGCTCATTTCTATATGAATAATTGGAAGGGGGGGGGGGGGCTCTTGCTCACCACCTCACCATGACAATGAGCTCCCCTTCAGCTCCACGGACTCCCCAAATTTTGTGTGTTTGTCACGTATGGGCCAAAATCGACGAAACGTTTCGTTTGTTTTGAAAAGGGGGGAGGGGGAGGGGCCAAAAAGTTGTGAGAAAAGAGAGAGAGAGAGAGAGAAAAGGAAGTGGCTTTGAAGCGGCAAGAATTAGGGGGGGGGGGGGGGTCACCCCAGTTCCTCCTCTTCCTTTTTCCTCCTCAGTTACTCCCCCCTCATCTTCTTCTTCCCAATACAACACATCCCATGACGACGACGTCATCTAGATCATCTAGAAGACGTGTCCGAACCGCCCCGAAAAGAGAGCGAGAGAGAGACAGCGGGACACTCGGATATGAATGGAAGCGGTGCTCCTGTCGCTGCTCGCCGAGCAACACCACCACCACCACCACCGTCACCGTCACCGCCACACATTCATAGACAATGATGGTTCCCGTCTTCTCTCGGTGTGACACACATTGGTGTGACACACACACTGGTGTGGAAATGGGAAGAGCCACATCATCATCATCATCAGCGTCTATCCGTTTCTTTCGAGTGATGAGAGATGTGTGCAACCCAACTTCTCTCACTTTCCCACTTTTTCGAGCCCCACTACTTTGTGTGTTTCATTTTTTGTTTCTCCCTATCTCTCTGACTCTCCGTCTATCTCTATGTCCCAGTGTTTTTCGAGCCAGAGCAAGACTGACTGACTAACCCGAAACAGAAACAGAAAACAGCCGCCGCCAATTTGAGACCTTTCAATCGGATTGGGTTCTCTTTTCCGCTATTCGTCTCTCCCCTTCTCTTTCCTTCTTGTTCGAAACCAATTGTCACACTTGTCACACTTCACACAACGCGCGTGCCATTGCACTTTCCACTTATGAACCACCCCTCCCCCGTATCTTGAGAACTAGACGAGCTGGGGAAAAAGTGTCAACTGTCAAAATGTAGCTGAGAAGGCGAGGAACAAAGTGCCAGTTGACCATTTTCCCCTATCTTGCCTAGTTTTCGAGATATGAAGCTATCATCAAAGCAGGGCTGGCCCGACGGGTTTTCGGTTTTTGTTTTTTGGGCATAACAAATTTCAGACAATGTTCTAAGACTCAGTCGACCGCTCAAATTATAGCTAATTTTAAGGACAATCCAGCAAATTTTACTTGAAATTTGTCCGATTTTTCCCCTCTTCAGAAATCGTCCAGTCTTGTAGGCCCCGGCCTGGTCCGGGTCTAGACGAACTGGGGTTTTTCAAGCCAGGGGAAAATCGGATAATTTTCGAGGAAATTTCATAAAATTGACCTTAAAATTAGCTATTATTTGGGTGGTCGACTGACTCTTAGAACATTGTTTGAAATTTTTTATGCCCGGAAAACGATTATGTGGCCATTCTCCAATGATTGCTTCATATCTCGAAAACTAGCCAAGATAGGGGAAAACTGTTAATTAGAACTTTGTTCCCCGTGTTTTAAGCTACATTTTGACAGTTGACGACTTCTCCCTATCTCTGCTAGTTCTCAAGATATGGAGCTATGCAAGGATCTTCAGGCGAAACACTCGTGCGCAACGCCCCGCCCGTCCGTCGCCCTTCCGCCGCCCTCACCACAAAACCATCGTCTTTCGGCGGATTTCTCGAACAACTCGAACGGATCGTCGCCGTGAGTGTCTTCTTCTGAGATTTGAAATTTTGCTCGCGAAAAAGGCTCCGGACTCCTTATACATAATACATGTGGTGCCCCGGGATTGGGGAAGAGGGGGTGCAACCCCATCCGGTTTCTACTGCTTTTTCTTCTTCTTCTTGTCCCAGAAGGAGAAGAAGAAGAAGGAAGTCGTCGAGCAACGGAGCAATACATACACACACACTCACATCTCAATTCTATAAATATATGCATAAATAAAGAAAGAATGACGTGTCTTTCGCTTCCTCTCGCCAGACCACCACCACATCATCTGAGACGTCTTTCAGACGCCGTTCGTTCAGCGATCAGATGGGTAACAACGTGCCGTCGCGGCGGATGAGCCGTGCGACGATCCATTTGGAGAACAGCAGCGGCGCCGACAACCACGCCTTCGTCGACGCGATCCACTTGTCGCCGTGAGTATCGAAACGCGCTCTACCGAAACGTGGACCGAACTGACTACTATATAGCCGTGATTGGTGTTTCAAACGCGCTCCGCTGAGACAGCACTTCGCCTCGGTCGAAATTCTTTTCGAGATTTTGTCGTTTTTCGCCAATTTTTGCCCAATTTCCTCCATTTTTTGGGGTAAAACTGAATGAAAATGTTGATAAGCTGCCCTTAAACCAACATTTCAACTGCTTTTGTCGAAAAAATGAAGAAAATCGGGTGAAAATCGAGAAAAACGGCCGAAAACAGGAAAGAAATTCGCCGCCGCCACCTGGAAATTTGGCTTGGGTTCAATGGAGCGCGTTTGAAACACGAATCACGGCTAGTATAAACAAATAATACGATAACCGCTTCGTTGCAGGCATCAAGTGCAACTGTTGACCTCCACGTGGCCGCGCATCAAAGCGCAATCGAGTCTGTTCACGCAGACGTACAAACAGCTGATGCAACGCTCGCCAGTGTGCCGCGAGATGTTTCAGAAGATGTCGATCGTCGGCGGCTTCTCGAGCGGCTCGGTGTGCGATCTGAACTCGCACGCGAAGCTGCTCACCGAGCTGCTCGACTCGCTGATGGCCGATCTGCATCAGCCGGCGAAAATCGTGCTCGCCAAGTGTCAGGACGTCGGCGCCGCCCATGTGAACATGAACGAAAAGTGTTGCGGTGTGGTGTTCGATCAACTCGGCGAGACGTTCACCGAGGTACCCGGGAGAGAGCTATCAAAAAGTTGTCAACTGCAAAGTTGGGGCTCTTTTTGTGCTCTACAACTTTGCAGTTGACCACTTTTTGATAGCTCTTCCGGTTCTCGAGATAAAATACGGTCATACCCAAATCGAGCATATCTTGAAAACTAAAAACGATAGGAAAAAGTTACCTCGAAAGAACTTGCTAAGGGACAGTTGACCACTCAAACTATAGCTAATTTTAAGTTCAATTTTATATAACTTACTCGAGAATTATCCGATTTTCCCCCGGCTTGAAAAATGGCGGTCCGTCTAGACCCGGACCAGACCCGGGCCTACAAGACTGGACGATTTCTGAAGAGGAGAAATATCGGATAAATTTCGAGAAAATTTAATAAAATTGACCTAAAAATTAGCTATAATTTGAGCGGTCGACTGACTCGTAGAACATTGTTTGAAATTTTTTATGCCCGGAAAACGAAAATCGAAAACCCGTCGGTCAGGGATAACGAAATGACTGCGTCATATCTCGAAAACTAGGCAAGAAAGGAGAAAACTGTCAACTGACACTTTGTTCCTCGCCTTCTCAGCTACATTTTGACAGTTGACACTTTTCCCCTATCTCGTCTAGTTCTCAAGATATGACGCTCTCTGAACGGTACCATATCATCGCCCATTCATTGCACACAGCTCATCACAAAAGTCGAGTGTGTTCGCTCGAAGCGCGAAGCCGTCAAGAGTTGGATGTGCGTCGTGTCGTACATCGCCGACAGCATCAAAAGTGGCTACATGGAGGAGTGGGCCAAGAAGCGACGCAGCGGGCAGCAGCAGCAGGCTCAACAACAACAGCCCGGCGCATCGTGTGAGTCTGGAAGTGCGCTCCACTGCACACACATATCACAGATCACAAAGTGTTCTGTTGTTCTCGTGAGGAGAATCATGACGTACTTTCAGGTCCCTACGCCGCGAACTAAACCCGTTCACCTTCAACTCTTCCGGTTCTGAATACCATGTTTCTTCTTCTTCTTCAGCGTTTTCTCTTCTTCAAATCCCGCCCCCGTTCGTTCCAGAGCTCGTTTTCTCCGTCTGCGTCTCCGCTCCCCCGCACACTCTCTCACCGCGCCTTCTCATATCTCTCGCCACCTGCGTATCCTCCCCTCACACACTCTCTCGCCTCCTCTTCGCTTTTGTCGCCGCCGCCTCGCCGCAATCAGCCCACCTTCCCCCTCCGTTTTTTCCCCTCATTTTTGTGCTCTTTTCTGTGATTTTTTTGCCTAGCTTTTCTGGCTTGAAACATTTTTCAGTTTTCCTCCCCATTTTTTCCCTCTTTTTCCCAGATTTTTTTCCTTTTTTTTCTTTTGAATTTCAATTTAAATACTTTCAATTTTTCTCGACGAATTTCAATAGCTTTTTCCTTCTTTTTCTCGGTATTTTTTTCTATGTGTAAATAAAAAGAGTCAACTGCAAAAAACGAAAAAAAGAGTTTGAACTTCGCGCCTGGTTTATTTTCGAAATTCTCGAGTGTCCAGTGGAGCGCGTTTGCATCGGCGCCTCCAGAATAGAGGGAAATGACGAAAAAGAGCAGTCTAAACATCAAATGCCCGTCGGATTTCCAGAAACTTGGCCCCCCTGATGGACTGGCGCACGACGACGGCCGTCCTCTGCCTGTACGGCGCCGTGAAGGAGTTCCGGCCGGCGACGCCGTTTCTGACGCCGTTCCTCGCCTCGCCGGACAAGAATCTGACGCTCGACGAGCTCTACTCGCAAGTCTACCCCTACTGGACCTACTCGTACATGCTCGCGCTGATTCCGATGTTTGTGCTCACCGATCTGCTCCGCTACAAACCGATCGTTCTGATCGAGGCGATCGGGCTCGTCGCCACGTGGACGTTGCTCGTGTTCGGAAGCGGTGTGATGCAGATGCAGTTGATGCAGATCGCTTTCGGTGGGTTTTACCCGATTTTCTTCATTTTATCGACGGAAAACGTTGAAATTTTGGTCCAAACCCCGTTGAGTACTTTTATAAATTTGAAGGCGTCGCGTCGGCGGCCGAAATCGCCTACTACTCGTACATCTACTCGATTGTCGACAAGAAACACTACAAACGAGCCACGTCGTACATTCGCGCCGCCGCACTGTTCGGCAAACTGCTCGCGTTCGGGCTCGGTCAGACGCTCGTCTCGACGCATTCGGCCGGCTATTTGACGCTCAACGAGATCTCGCTGATCGCCGTCTCGCTGGTGACCGTCGTCGCGTTCTTCTTGCCACGCGTCAAGTCGGAGAAGGCGAAGGTGGCGGTGACGGCGTCGTTGGAATCGCAGCAACAGCAGCAACAGAGCACCGAGTGAGAGAACTCGCGGCCGTGGCCTAACTTTCGCGTCGCTTTCAGACTCATCGAGGCAGCGCCGATGCCGTCGAAACCGAGCTACACGCGAGAGTATCTGCATCGCACGATCGACGAGCTCAAAGTGTGCTCCGGCAACGCGGAGCTGCTCAAATGGTCGTTGTGGTGGGCGCTGGCGAGCTGCGGCGTCTACCAGGTGCAAAACTACACGCAGTCGTTGTGGAAAGAGCTGCAGACCGATCCGGACGACGTGGCGAACGGCGTCGTCGAGTTTGTGAACACGGCGCTCGGCGCCGCCCTCTCGTTCTTCGTCCACTACCTGTCGATCGATTGGACGCGTCACGGACAGTGGGTGCTGTTCGTCACGTCGGCGCTCGTCGCGGGACTCCTCCTCGTGTGCGCGCGCACCGAGCACGTGCTCGTCGCCTACGTGTGCTACGTGGTCATCAGCTCCATCTACCACATGCTCATCACTGCCGCCTCGGCGAACGTGGCAAAAGAGCTCTCGTCGAACAACCATGGGCTCATATTCGGCTGCAACACGTTTGTGGCCGTCTGTTTGCAGACGGTTCTAACGCTGGTCGTCGTGGATTCCCGGTTTCTACACTTGGACATACGGACGCAGGTGGGGCGGTTCGGTGGAGCGCACTTCCTCACTTCCACCATCGCATGTTTTCAGTTCGTCGTCTACTCGGCCTACTTCGCCGTCGTCGCCGCCATCTTCTGCTTCTTCTTCACGATCTCGCTCCTCTCCCGATTCCGATCGAGAAGACCGCCGAAACGCAATTCCGACGTTCGCGACGACGATCAGGCAGCCGAACAAGCGATCAATTGATTAACGTGTTTTACCTAGAGTAAAAAACAACCGAAACGCAATAATATATGAAAAAAGAACAGTTACAAATTGAATAAAAAAAACGAAAAGAAAAGAAACACTAACAAATGAGATTCAGAAGTGGTTGGGGCGATGTGGTGGTGGTGGTGGTGGTGGTGGGGTTCAGTTTGCGATGAGATGACACGCGACGTCTTCGTCTTTTTCAGTTGACTTCGAAATTGTTGAGTCCCGACGGTCCGGGCTCTCCGTCGGCGGCGGCCTCCTCGTCCGAACGGATTCCGTAGATCTCGCGTATCTCCTCGGTGCTCTTGCCGCGAATCAGCTCGGCCGCCGCCGCGCATCCCATATTCATCAGCTCCTCGATTCCCAGGTGGTACGACGCGTTGAGCATCGCGAACAACAAGCCCGGCTCGACGTCGAGAAACGACTTGTCCCAAACGGAAAAGTCGCGGTAGGGCACGCGCCGCTTGGTGCGCGGCGGCCGATCGTGCTTGTGATGGTTGAGCCACTCGAGGATCATCGCGATGATCGGCGCCGGAAAGGGCAGCTCCAGCGGTGCCGCCTGGGCGCAATTCTGATCCGTGATGCTGTTGTCGATCCAGTGGTCGGTGATCAGCTTCGATTGTTTCGTCAGAATGCGCTCCACCTCGAAGATGTGCCCGTCGTCGGTCTTCAGCTTATAGAGCGCGCCGGCCGTTAGAGGCGGTCGTGTGTAGTAGGACCGTTGGGACCACGCGTCGGGACGCGATCGAGTCGACTCGGCGGTCGAGTTGGCGTTGGCTGCTGCTGCGGCGGCGGCGGCGGCTGCCACCGGTCCAGTTCGACGCACCGATGACACCTTTCGTCGCATTCCCTGGAAAAATCGAGAAATCCAACAGAGAAAACGAGCAGATATCCAATTAGAAAATTTTGAAGGAAAAGCTTGAAAATTCGGGCTTCTGACTGATTTTCGACATAATTTGGCGATTTTGACGAATTTCGAAGCTTTTTAAACGCATTTTTGACAGAAAACAAACGCAAATTTGTGAAAAATAGGGAAATTTGTGAAAACGAACACTTTTTTTCCGATTTTTTGGGTCGTCACGATTTACGATAAGAAACGAGCAGGGCGGGTGAAACGGAGCATCGTACTAGAATTGAGCTCAACTTTTCAGATTTTCAGAGCGATTTTTGAGTTTCAGACACTTTTAAAACCCCATTTTTCGTGAATTCAACGAATTTCAGGATGGAATATGGTCCCGGAATACGATTGCCGTCACTGGGCGCCCGAAGACGTCTTCCAATCCAATCGGAACGACAGCTGGCCGTTGTGGAGATGGAGGACGAGCACGTCTTCTTGCAAGCACCGCCCGCACCCGCACCCACCACATCTCGTTTCAGAAGTCAGGAGCGCAATTATCAATCAGAAAACCACAAGAGAAATAGGTAATTTCAGTGAGAAACGAGGGAAAATTGTGAAAGTTTGCAGTTCTCGATCAATAGTGACGAAGCGGAAGAACAGACGACCGGAAGACCGCGACAATTTGTCCCAGGAGACGTTGGCAAAGCTGAAAACGGAATTAGACGAGCTCTCGCGCTATATGAAGCAAGAAACGGCGGAGGACGATCCGGTGGCAGCGTACGCACGACGTCTCGCCGATCCGACGTCGATAAAGATCTATTCGCCGGAGGCGTACGGCTACAAGATCATCAGCAAGACGCGGAGTGCGAACGAGCAGCGGGAAGTCGATAAATCCAACTATGAAATTCTCAAATTCGTCTACATGGAGCCGACGTCGACGAATCTCGAGTCGAACCCGTTGGACACGCACGTCATCGAGAATATACAGGATCTCGTGAAGAACTATAGCGCCACCGAGTTCCGATCGGGCGCCTTTTCCGCCACCATCAACTACGACTACTTTCCGCCGAGTTTGACGTGGCGAAATCGCGACTGTAACAATCAGATGAACTACTTGCGGCCGGTGGTCGTGGGTACGTGAAGTGTCGTCGTTTCGGGTGTGTTACAGTAAACCGGTTGCAGACGGCGTCGCTGTGATGTATGTGGCGACCAATGAACACTTTCGGCCGTTTCTCCAATCGTCGGTGCCCACTGAATGCATTCCGTACTCCAACGACCTGGTATGCGCCTTTAAAACTTCCGGGTTACGGTGGCTCAAACCGATTGTGCTCCTTTGAACTGAAATGGTTACGGTAGCGAAGTTTCCTTTTTTTTGCAGATTCTGCAAGTGAAACCACTTTTCGATATACTCGTCAGCTTTCTGATAAGAGGCCACAAAACGTGTATATATTTGCCCAAATACTACCGTCAGTTTGTCACAAAGGGCCGATTTTCGAAAGTCGACGATGTGGCCGCATTCCAAAAGCTCATCGACCTCGACTTGATCCATTTTCTGGAGCCGAAAATGGTTCAACACTCGCGAAAATGGTTCAATGCGGTCGCCGAAGTGGCCGACTCGCAGAAGGCCATATTCATCTCCTCCATGGACTATAGGCAAGCGCTACACGCGAAAATCGCCTGAAAATCACGATCCTTCCAGACCGAGAGGCCCTTGCGCGTTCCAGAAGCAGTCCGAGCGAATCATCACGCCGTGCTTTCTGAACACCGAAGATCGGCTGATGGTCATCAGCACCGTGTTTCGCTACCGCGTTCCCAACTCGACCAAGTACGGCATGATTCCATCGAGCGAGGTTTGAAATGGGCATGGAAAACAGCGATAACGGCTTGTTTTGCACCACAGATTCTGACGTTCGAACCGCAGCTGGAGCTGAAGGATCGCGATCGGGACGAGGGCCAAAACGCGCGTCTCTCGGCGATCCTCTCGTCGCAACTCTACCTTCAGGATCAGATCCGTCTCATCTGCGAACTGTGTCAACTGTATCCGATGAAGTCGTTGAACGTCGTCTCGATCAAACAGCTTCTGCTGCTCGTCGTGTGCGCCGACGCGCTCCTCCCGATGCCCAACATGACGAGGGTGGACTTTCAGCGACTAGAACACCTTCATCTCAGCGGAGACTTGAATTGAGGGCGAACAGTCATGTCTTTGTTTATATTCTGATAATAAAGTAAGTAACACAGATGGAGAAGGCGGGTTTGAATGGAAATGGGGGTAGTTATTGGATGGCGAGCCAACTGACGGCCTGATACCGAATCGTGTCGTCCGGATCGATCGGCTGCGTCACCGACTGCATCACGAGACGTCCGGGCACGTCGCGCGTCAGTGTGTCGTGCCACCGCGTCGGAACGTGCTCGAACTCGGCCAGCTCGGCGTGCGGAAGTCGAAAGTACCAGCTGCTGATGCGACGCGACTCGTGACGCCACTCGTCGATGCACGCGTAGATCAGCCGGATCGACGCCGACGGCACTTTGACGCACAGATTCTCGAGCCACGGCTCGTTCCACGCGAGAATCGTGGTGAGCTCGGCGATCGTGAGCTCCGAATGGACTTTCAGATTGTCGAGCTGCAATTCATATATGGAAGACGTGACGACGATGGGGAGACTCACATTGACGATGTGCTCGATGAGCGCGCAGAACCTTCCGATGATGAGCCCGACTTTCGGAGAGCCGCCGATCTTGTTGACGAGCTCGAGGAGCTCCCTCGAGAGAGTCGCCACACGCACCTGTACCGCCTCCACCGACGTCTTCTGGACGACTTCGAGCACTTCGCGACAATGGTCGGCGGTCAGTTGGCTCTGTATCACATAAAGCATTGGAATTGGCTGCGTAGCGACTCCGATACCTCGCCGAGACGGAGGACTAGATCGATGACGGCGTTGCGGAAGATCGAGGGCCAAAGGAGGCGCGGAATCTCGACGGGCTTCGTGTAGACTCGGTCGGACATGCGGCAGTGGATCTGAAGGCCCGAATTGAGATGGGCCGTGGCCCAAAACGGCCTTGCTTACCGATAGAAGGCCCTTCTTGTCGACGCCGACGTACGCCGCCATCTCGGGACCCGGGATCTTCGATCGGTAGGCCTCGAAGATGCCGTTCATCTGACGACTACACACGCGAAGACGTTGAGCATCGCGCCAGTCGAGAAGTGTGAAGACGTGACCGAGACAGTCGTCGGGAAGACGTGCGAACTGCGGGAACGACGTCGCATCGACTTCAGAACCAGTGGACGTCTCCTCCGACGACGTCGATAGCATGTAGACGTCGTCCACATCGTCGTGATGGTTGTGGCCAGAGTCCAGACGTCGTTGGCTCTTCTGGAAGAGCAAGCGGAGCATCAGCGAGAGCCAACACATGACCACGTGGAATCGCTGAAAAAGAGCCAAGGGGGGTCTTGGAGGCGGAATGGTCTCGACACGAAAACAATGGAAACCAGTCGGGTCTCGCCACGAAATGGCCATTTTTCGTAATGACTCATTCCGAAAGAAGGGGAATTGCAGACAGGCAAGCGAAAATCACATGCTTTCTCATCGAAAGTGGACGCGAGAAACGAAACGAAGTGAAAAACAAGAGGAAAAAGCGAAAAATTCGCATGTTTTTTTTTTCGTCTCCCCCCGACGAGCGAGAGAGAGATTTAGACGAGAAAGCGAATTCCAGACCGATGTCTCATAAGCTTTGGAATTTGAAGAGGAGAGAGAGAGAGAGAGAGCTGAAAGCTGAGAGCAAATAAGAGCCATCGGAATCCGGCCTCCAGCTCCAGAACTATCTGGAAACGGGCTCTTTTGACATCGGAAATGGAGAGATCACAATGCGAGGATTCGATTCATACCCCGAACCGACTGGTTTGGAGCATTCCCGACAAAGTTAGCCGGCTCCAAAGGTGCTCTCAATTCGAAAAGTAGGCGAAAGAGAAAAGAAGCAAAGAGGAGAGCTCGACAGGGAAATGGAAATGGAAACGGACGGGCTCTCTTTCTCTTTCGCTCTCTCTGTTCTATCTCGGAGCAACTGAGTGTGCTCTTTTTAAGGGAAGGGGGAGAGACAGAAAGAGAGAGAGCCCCGAGCTCTGAGCCGAGCCGAGCGGAAATGGAAATGGGAATGGAAATGAGAAGGCGAAAGCGAAAGAGAGAGAGAGAGAGGAGGAACCCCCTTCTTTCCCCCTTTTTTCTCACTTTCACTTTCACTCTCAATTTCCTCTTTGTCGGCAAACGCGCTCCATTGGACTCTCTAGCGGACTTGAAAACAAGGACTTCCCAAGAGAACGGGGAACATCAGTAAATACGCTCTATTGATAATTTGGGCCACGCTCCGTTTTGTACGACCACCGCGCCCTGTTCAGCCCTCCCCGTAAATCAAAATCCAGCTCATTTCCATCGAGATAGACATTAGAATCGCTGCGAGACCCGTCAGGTACGGTGGAAGTCGTTTTTCAGCTGTGGAGAAGTGCGATAGAGCGCGTTTACTGACGTCCCGACCTCATCGTAAACTTTGAATTGTTGGAAAACGAATTCCTTATCCTCATGATTACGACCGTTTGTCGATCTCATTTCATCTCGAGAACCAAGGGAGATATCAAAAAGTGGTCAACTACAAAGTTGTAGAGCACACTGAGAGCTACCACTTTGTAGTTGACAACTTTTTGATAGCTCTTCTGGGTTTCGAGATGAACTCCAAAATGTACGGTCCGAGGCCAGAAGGTCACTTCCCCGGTTCCGGCCGTTTGATTGGCCGCCTGGAAGTCCTATCAGAAGACGTCAGGCTTTTTGAAAATTTCCTTGTCAAGCCGCCCACTTCTCTGCTTCTTCTTCCCGATCTACACAGTTCTGGCCTGACAGATATCGCCTGGATCCACCGTTTTTTGATCTCATTTCACTATAAAGTTAAAGCTCGTTTTGTGCTTCTTGGTCGACCCGAACACAACAAGAAGACGCATGCTGGGGGGAGTACTTATCCGACTGCATGCGTCATCGTTTAATAACAAGGAAGAGATCACTGACATGATCGACGCTCTAAGACTGGCTGCTCAACCGAACAACCTGGACATCACGGCCTTGGACCATCTCGATCGCCGTCCGTCCCACAAGACATGATCCGGCCTGGGGTCAACCCGTCTACCGCCAAAAGGCTTGCCCTCCTCTCAATCTCGTAGTGTCATCTCGTCCCACACCGTCGTTCTTACCATTCCGAAACCTCCTGATACAAGCAGCAACAATGGGTCTACCAGAGAAGTACCTTCTTCTCCCACTCTCTTCTGAAAACCAACGAAAGCACATAAACTACAGCGTTCATCAAATGATCTTATTGTGCTCCACAACTTTGCCGTGGACAGCTTTTTGAAAGCACGCTCAGTTCTCGAGATGGCAATCATCGTACCTGTGAGGACTGTAGGTCAGAGATGTCCGGAATTCCGACTTCCAACTTCCGTCTTTCAACTTCTTACTTCCGGACATCTCTGATGTAGATGTTTGTGTCATACTGCCGTGGGCAACACCTGCCATTCCCAGCATCATCCTCATCGGATAACCACACAACAATCGGACGTCGTTTTTATGACACAGTCGAGCGCCTGTGGCTATACATCAGCCATTGAAGTCGTCGTTCCGATCCGTCGACACCGACGACGCCACCAAAGAGACACATTTCAACCAGAATCTAAGTGTTGTGGTGTGTGTGCCTGGTGGGGGTGAAACAAATCAGAACATTAAACTAAACACCCCTCCTCTCTTTTCCCCTTCGTCCAAGGAAGTGTGATTTGGCGAAGAAGGCGAAGAAGAAGCCGAACCGAATGATGTCATGATCTCTTTTCGACCAACACAATCAGTCCGTCAGTTTCGGTTTATTGAACAATTCTCTCAATCTCGCGCGAGACAAACTAAGAATCAAATCAGAAGAAAGGAAAGGGTCATCGGTCACTTTGGAAGGTCATCTGGACACAGTGTGTGTGTGTGTGTGACAGAGAGAGAGAGAGAGGAAGAGGTTAAGTCAGAAGACGATGGTGGTAGATGATGACGTGAGATCAGATCAGAAGCGGCGGCGGCGAGGAAGGGGAGAGGAGAACAAGAAGAAGGAGGAGGAAGGGGGGCGGGCCGAAGGTGGTATAAAAGCGACGACGTCTCCGTCGCTTCTCACCCACCGATTCTTCTTCTACTTCCTTCCTACTTCCCAAAATGATTTCCTCGACACTCCTCGTCGCGGCTCTTCTTCTCGCCATTCTGGCCATCGTCGATGCTCAGTGGGGATGTGAGTCTTATTTCTAACTCGAGCCCAATTCAACCAAACCTTCAACCAATTTACAGACGGCGGCGGACCATACGGCGGCTACGGAGGCGGTCCGTGGGGCGGCTACGGCGGTGGACCGTGGGGCGGATACGGCGGCGGATGGGGATACCGACGTCGTTGGGGCGGCGGACCGTGGGGCGGCTACGGAGGCGGACCGTACGGAGGATGGTACGGAAAGTAAGCGCCCCCGAGCATCACAGAGAACAACCGAAAAATTGGCGATCTTCAAATGTAAATACGCACCTGGACCGGACAGAAACTCGATTCGTATGACAGACATAAATGTAGTAATTATGATCGGTTTGACAATGAGTTTCAGTTTAAAATGAACTTGTTTTCTTTTTCTATTTTCTTTTTTCATTTCAATTTCCAATGACAAGACTGTACTGTCCAAAAGGTATCACCAGACCCCCGTTGCTTGATCGCATTTTATCTCGAGAACCAAAAGAGTTATCAAAAAGTTGTCAAGAGCAATGTTATAGAGCACGCAAAGAGCTACAAGTTTGCAATTGACAACTTTTTGATAGCTCTTTTGGTTTTCGAGTTGAACTGAGATCGGCTCTGGCTCTGGCCGCTAGAGCTCCATGTTGCATATCTTGAGATCTAGAAGGGATACACGAAAAGTGTCAACTGGCAACTTGTAGCCGACAAGTCAAGGAACAATACGTCAGTTGACAACTTTTCCCCATCCCTTCTAGCTCCCAAGATATAGGCTCTGCGAGCAAATGCCAGCGTGAATACAGTGGCGCGGGCTTTGTAACACAGTGAAAACCGCCGATCCGCTGTTATTATGATGATAGCAATGATAACAATAATCACGAAATCAGGTCCTCCATATCCACTTTCACTTTCTTAAAACTGGCTAACCCCCTTCCAATAACCTCAAAATCAGCGTCCGCGCGCGCGCGCAACCACGCTGCGATCGAGATGCGAGAACAATTAATCAGAAGGCGTCGCAGAAGAAGGCGATGTGAGGAGATTCTTATATTCTTGACCAATTCCAAGCAGTGGGAGGGGGGAAGGATAATCAAGATAACACAAAGACTGCGGTAGATGGTGGGGGGAGAAAAAGGGGAACCAGAACATGTTCCTTGTCTTCTCTCGCACGCAAAAAGACAGAAGATGCTTTTTGCAAGTTTCTTCTTCGGATCCTGGCAGATAATCCTCCTCCCGCTTCCCATTTTCTTTGTTCTTTTCCTTCTTTTTCTCTCCACCCACAGAACGATTTTTTCTCCATCGGGGTTTCGTTTCGCACCCCCTTAAGTGGGAGGGCGTGCCCTCCCGCCCGTCTTCTTTCGACGATACTCATCTCACTTTTCGTCGTTATCTACCCACTTTCATCTATCTATCGCTTCATTTGGGTATTTTTGTCACACCCCTCTCGCGTTACTCAGTTTCGTTTTTCAAACTTTGTTTTGGTCACCTTGGATGGCTACATCGGCTTTCAGAGCTCATATCTTGGGAACTAGAAGAGATGGGCAAAAAGTGCCAACTGACAAAATGTACTTTATTTGGTTAGCTATATTGGAGCAGTTGACACTTTTTATCTACCTCTTCTAGTTTTCAAGATATGCTCGTTTTTTGTAGTTTTCGAAGAGGTCAAGTCAAGATTAACAAGCCAAGGCCTATGAAAAACAAAGAGGTTGTCAATTTTAGACCTTTTTCAATTGGGTTAGCTTATTCAAGCCAAAAAAAAAACTGATCGATAAGTTTTATCAAGGGGGGGATCTTGGGTTACGGTCTTATCACTTGTCACAATGTTGACCTTGACGTTTACCTGACTCCTACTATATCTCGAGAACTAGAAGAGCTAGGAGAAAAGTGTCAACTGTCAAAATAAAGCTGACAAGTTAATGAAAAAGTTTCCAGTTGACAACTTTCTCCTAACTCGTCTAGTTCTCAAGATAAGAGCTCCTGTCCAAGCTTGAAGGGTTCCTGGATTAATCAACGTCAAAACTCCCAACTTTACCTATGTAATTGGGTAAAACTTTCACCTTTCAAAATAAAGAAATCCGAACTTTTACTTTCTAGTCTTAAAAACGATCAGCTTAGTTCAAAAACACGACAAAATTGAGGAAAAAGGGAAGAGAGACAGAGACAGAGAGAGAGAGAGAAAGAGACCGTTTTGTACATAAACACATTCGAATTTTTGTACATGTTCCGCCGAGCGGATCAGATTTCACGACGCTCGGAGCTCGGAGCATCGGAGCAACTAACCACTAGACCCCCCCCCCCCCCCCCCCTCTACCTCTCGATCTTGCGCCTTTTACAATGCCTAATGCGCTCGGACGGTATTCGTTGCTTCTACTGAAACTGTGGCTTGCGGTGCTCAAGACAGTGATGCGGCGGAGGAGCACGGAGGAGGACAGAGAAGTGACAATCGGTAACGGGGGGACATGTGTCACGCATTCTCAAGCTCAATGTCCCTTGTGTATCATCTTCATGACTTCCCTCTTCTTCCTTTTCAACATGATAAGAGGAATGAAATGGAAGGGGGGGGGGGGGGGGGGGATCAATTCAAGGTCAGACGGGGTATAACAAGAGACGACGAGGGAGTGTGCGATGGCGAGAGACGCAGACAGAAATCGAGACCGCCCGTACCGGACGGAAGAGAGTTATCATCACATTCCTTTGCGCGCGCGCGCGCGCTCCATCCCGCGTAACAATCCAATCCAATTTCGATGGCGATTCCGTTTTACGTTCGGAAAGTGAGGAGTGATAGATAGATAGATAGATAGACATCGACCTAATCACAATTGTTTCTTTCCCTTGTCCCCCACCTCCACCCAAACTGATGGTTCGAGTTTCAGAGATCATATCTTGAAAACTAGATGAGATAGGAGAAAGGTGTCAACTAACCTAATGTTCCTTATCTTGTTAGCTACATTTCGGTACTTGATAGTTTTCTCCTAGCTCTTTTAGTTCGCGAGATACGGCCCCTAGAAGCAGTAAACAAGCTCAACCGCGTTGATGCGGTTTGTAGGCTAGTTTCAGAGCCTATATCTTGAAAACTGAATGAGATAGAAGGAAGGTGTCAACTAACAAAGTGTTCCTTATCTTGTTAGCTATATTTCGCCAGTTAATACTTTTCTCCTAGCTCTTCTAGTTCGCGAGATACGAGAGCTGGCTATTCATCCTTTTCCGTCTTCCTTCTCCCTGTCTAAGTGTGAATATATTCGAAACATTATTCTTTCAGTAATGAGCCAGAGCGGCGGAAAGACGTACTTTCAAAACGTGGACACACACGACGAGTATCACGATGAGCAGCAGCACCAACAACAACAAGCACCCGAAACTGGCACCCTCTCCAAACAGTTTCAGCCGATGAAGTACAAGAATGGCGCGAAGATGTTCAACGAGCCGCCCGAGGACACCTACTCGTACACGCCGTTCAAGGCCGCCACACTGAGCCGGACGCCGAAGCCCACGCGCGACTCGGTGCACAGTGGCACACTTCGGCCGCCCAAAGCCTCCCCATTCACCTATTCTGTCGATGGGAACGGTGCTCACCAACAACAACCGTCGGCGCCGACGACGCCACGAATGCCGCGAGCCCGTCCGGAGAGTGCCGCCGGCACGATGACGCGAGAGCAGAAGCTCACGTGGGGACGGCCTCCACCAGCCGCCGCCGCGTCACACTTCCGATCCGCCTCGGCGATGAGTCACGGGAGAGTTGTCCCCGGCGCGGGACATCATCATGGAAGCGAGTTTGTGCCGATGGTCATGCACCCGCACCATCACGCAATGGCGCAGCGGTATCCGTCCTATCAGACGATACCAAGAGGCGGTGGCGGCGAGCAGATGGAGGCGTTACACGCGGCGCCCTTCTATCCACAAGGACCCCCACAGGTTAGTTCTTGGCGCGGGAAAATCGTGAAAATTGAAAAAAAATGCCGGGGATTGCCGATTACGGTATTTTTTAAAGGTGCAGCACCAATTTCATCCAGAGGTTTCGCAACGAAAGTTTTAAATTCTGATTTTTCCCTTTTCCAGCTCCACTCACGTCCGCCCTCGGCAGTGCCCTCGATTGGCCATCCGGCGGCCATCGCTCACCTCGCTCCGCCGTTCGTACCGCCCGCGTTGCTCGAGCCGAAGCTCTCGCCGCGCGCCGTCGCCACGCAACTCGCCATCCAATCGCCCTACCTCAACTGGAACTGGATCAGCATCCTGTGTTGTCTCGAGGTGCTCACCTGCATCGCCATCTTCTCCACCGGCGTCCTTCGCATTCTGTTCGGCTCGCTATGGGCGATCGGCATCGAGATCATCTTCGCCACGTGCGCGCTCGTGCCCGCGTTGGCCGGTCTCTACGCGGTGAAACGCGGCAGCTACGCGGCGGCGTTGTTCTGTTTTGCGACGAACGCGCTGCAGACGGTGTTCGCGGTGGTTCCGTTCATTCTTGGTGAGTGGGAAACGAAATTTGAATTCGGCGAAAAATCGAAAAAAATTCGATATTTTCTGCAATCTGCCGTGGTAGTGTCTGCAGAACAGACACCACATTTGACGCGCAACGGACTATTTTTGAATTTTAAATCGAAAACGAGCATTTTTCTCCGTTGATTTATTGATTTATTGATTTACTGCGGCTCCCAAACTTCCCGAATTTACAGGCCTATTCCCGCTGTTCCCCTACATCTTTCCGAAAGCCGACGGCAAACTGTTTGTGGCGGAAAACGAGCCGATTTGGCTCGATCTGATCCTCTCGACGATCGTCCTCTTCCACTGCTGTCTCGCGTTTCAGCTGTCCGTCTACGGATGTCGGACGGGCGGCGCCGTCATGAGCCACGTGGACGAGCTCAAACTGCAGAGCAACATGAAGGCCGCGTTCGAGGAGGACGCGCTTCCGTTCAAAACTCTCTAACTTAATATGTGTAAGCGGCTCATTTCAGAATTTTATTTTATTTATTTATATACAATTTTTACAAAAAATAAGAAGAAAAAATTGGCAAAATTATAATAAAGAACTATGATTTCTCAATTAATTTTTAGGTTGTTGTAGTTTGTAGTGTTGAGCAACTATGCAAATTTTAAATGAGCGAATTGTAAAAGTGTGTCGAAATCTTCCTAATGAGTCGCGGCAAATTTGTGCTCTTTGCTCTCTTTTTCGTGCTCTCAAATGAGCTCAAAATTTGCTACTCGTGTTGTTACTATTGTGAGGCTGAAGGTGTGGCTGTTGTTGTTGCGGATGCGTTGGTCGTAGAGTTTGAGAGCCGTGAAGATGAATAACTTCGACACTCGACGACTCTCCCCACGGCCAGAAGTGCCTTTTGACGCTAGTCCTCACCTGCAACGACGTCGTATCTGGGGAACTAGAAGAGCTAGTGAAAAAGTGTCAACTATCGAATTAAAGGTGACAAGATAAGGATCATTTTGTTAGTTGACAACTTTCGCCTAGCTCTTCTAGTTCTCGAGATATCAGCGCTGAAAGTTCGCTGGCTCACCTGGTTGCTCAGCGCACACAGAAGATAGGGATGCATGAAGGTGATGGCGTCGCTGATGAACGGCAGAATGTAGGTGTGAAAGAAGGTGTACATGTCGCGATTCGACGAGTTCAACCGCAGGACGCACGAGATGACGGTGCCGAGGAGCTGAACGCTCGTCGTCACCGAGATGAGGAGGATGAAGTTGCGCTCGGACTTTGCGCGCATCTCCGACGACGCCTTCGAGATCGCGACGAGACTTGTGACGTTGGAGAGGATGGCGATGGCGATGCACGCGAGTTGGAACAGAATCAGCGGGAAGTAGAAGGCGCCGGTCTGAAACAAAACAACGAATCACTATGAGAAGGAGGCACGTCTTCCGCGGAAACGAACCCCGACGCATCCGAGAACGAAGGTGTCGTCCTCGCGAGTCGACCACTCGCACTGACTCCAGAAGATCGGCGCGGTGCCGGCGAACGGTAGAAAGTAGACGAGAAGCATCAGAATCCACGAACGACGATACCACCACTTCTCCGACGAGTAGTGAATCAGAATCACCGACAGCCGATTCAACGAGATGATGGCGGTCGTGGAGTACTGTACGTACGACATGTGGTACATCATCGCGTAGAGAAAGTTGGAGACGAACGTGCCCTGAATGGCGTTGTAGACGGGCGCCAGAAGGCACGCGCGACACGTGATCGCCGATATTTTGAGTGTGAAGAAGGTGAAGACGGTCGTCAGCAGATTCATCGCCAGATCGAAGAGGTACCAGATGAAGAACGACGAGCGCATCGACTTCCAGTAGCGGATCAGGACGAACGCGGTGAAGAAGTAGAGCGCCAGCGAGGGAACCAACACGCACAGCGACAGGAGGAACAGCCACATGCCTCTTCTGGAGCTCAAATGAATCAAAGCGAGAGAGCCAAGGAAAGATGTTTTTATTTGTGAGTCCAGCCCATGCTCGTTGTCCCCCAGGGGAGCACAAATGAGCGGGTCACGTTATGGACGAGACTGCTCCGCCGCGTGACGAGGAGAGCAAACCGATCGGAATGAGGCAGTTGAGGTAGAGGACGACGCCGAGAAGGCACTTGCGAATCTGCAGCACAAAGTCTGATCTTTAGACTCGGACTCGGAGACATCGGGAAGAGTCTAGCGGTCTGTTTGTCATCATTCATCATCAGGCCCCAGGAGAAGGATGAGTCAAAGATCACGAAGAAGAGCCCGAGAAGAAAGAGCTCACCCCTCGACAGAAGATGAGCAACAGGTACGGTTGGATGAGTGTCAGCGCGTCGCTGACGAACGGCAACGCCACGTTGGTGGCGTTGAAGAGCCACGAGCCCGGCTCGCCGAACAACATTGTGATCGAGAGCGCCGTGCCGAGCAGCTGCGTCAACGAGGCGACGATGGTGACGGTGAGAAAGTTGGATTCTGGAAGGCACGAATCGAGAACGTATGTACATATACCGGCAGCATCTCGAGATCCGAAAGAGCTATCGAAAAGTGGTCAACTGCAAAGTTGGAGAGCACAAAAAGAGCTACAAGTTTGCAGTTGACAACTTTTTGATAGCTCTTTTGGTTCGCGAGATGTGTAGGTGGACAAAGGCCAGGGGGCTGAGATGGGCGGAATTCCGACTTCCGTCTTCCGCCTTCCGGATTCTCAAAATCCACTTCCACCAAACAAGACGGAAGTTGGAAGTCGGAAAGCAATACCAAATCTGACTAGTATACTGTATGTATTAGAACGGCTTAACTTTCACTATTTCGAGGGGGTGAGAGCATTGTGGTGTGGCACGACGTGGCACCGCCTAATCTGACTAGTCTACCGTATTTTCTGTATCCGAACGCCCTAACTTCAACTATTTCAAACATTTGTGAGCAATATGACGTGGCATGACGTGGCACCACCCAACCTAACTAGCACATGGTTTTTACGGTATTAGAGCGCGAGATATGAAAAAGTTGTAAACTAACAAAATGATCCTCAACTTGTCACCTTCATTTTGATAGTTGACACTTTTCTCCCAGCTCTTCTGGTTTTCAAGATATGACCCCCTTTACCGAGTTGATGCGGTTTGTAGGCGAGTTTCAGTAGGCGACAAAAGCTGAACGCGTTTGAGCACATCGTGATGAGTGTGGAGACGGACATCACCGGGACCAGGTAGGAGAACATTGTCGAGCTCTTCTGAAAGACTATAACTTGAAAACTAGAAGAGATGGGGAGAAGGTGTCAATTGGCAAAATGTTCTTTGAATTGTCAGCTATATTTTGGTAGTTGACACTTTTTTCCTAGCTCTTCTAGTTCTCGAGATATGACCGTTTGAACATGGCGCCACGTTAAGTTTGAGTTTCAGCGGTCATATCTTGAAAACTAGAAGAGCTCGGGGAAAAGTGTCAACTAACAAAATGCTCTTCAGCTTGTCGGCTACACTTCGGTAGTTGACACTTTTCTCCTAGCCCTTCTAGTTTTCAAGATATACTGTAGACACAAACCCACATAGTCACAATTGATGGAGAACCGGTCGGACACCGGATCGTACTGAAAATAGGTGCGATTCTGAAAGACCGGATAGGTGACGATGAACGGCGCCGTGTAGAGGAGTATCATGCACATCCAACTGTAGTCTCGCCATTTCTGAACTCCCCCCGAGGATTACTGTAGTCAAATGGTAGGACTTGCTCACCTTCTCCCAAAACTTGTGATCCAAAATGATGGTCAGACGATTGACGGCGACGACGGCAGTGGTGGCGTACTGCACATACGCCATATGGAACGTCATCGCGTACTGAAACTGATTCCAGACGGAGCTCTCGGCGCACGAGCGGCTCCGAAAGTAGGCGGACATGGGACACGTGTCACACGTCACACTCGGCAGTCGGATCGAGAGAAGGCCGTTGAGGAAGGTGAGTGTGTTCATCGCGAACTCGAACAGATAGAATTGGAAGAACGAGGAGCGCAGTGTTGACCAGTGCCACACGATGATGATGGCCGTCATGTCGTAGAGGAGGAACGACGGCGCCGCGTACGCCATCGAGATGGAGAACGTCGACAGCGTCATCGTCTTCTGATGATGGTGCTTCTGATGCGGACGACGACGATGATGAATAGAAGACGATGAGAGATGTGACTCGTCGGCGTCAGAAGACGTCCCAAGGGAAATTAGCCGGCGGTGGCGATATCAATATGACAAATGCCTCCTTATCACCACACTGTCACTGTCCCCAGAGGATAACACTGCTTCACCTTCACCTTCACGTCTTCTCAATTACCTGCAGACACACATGTGATGTTCCCCACGTCTTCATACCTACATATCTACATACATACATCAGATGATATCTTCTGACTAGACAGGAAGCGGGGAGAAGAAGAAGCTCATTAAGAAGACGTCATCAGGTCTTGAAGGCGTGACTATATGCGAAATTGGCGAGCGAAGAAGAACTTTTGAATAGTACACACACTTAGACGTCGTCGGACGTCGGTCTGTCTGGATTCCAATTCTAAAACTGGAAACGGGATGGAAAAGGGCACGACTACTACTAGGATTAGAGAATTCGTTAGAGTACGACAGACGAAACCACTTTGAAAGGGGGGGGGGCTGAAACTGGGGGATTTTCAGATTATTTTCTCATGGTCGATGTTGAAGTTGTTAGTCACTACACTTCACGGAGAGCCTGAGATTTGGAAATGTCGTGAGAAAGTAAGGGGAACTCTAACTTTCGCGATTTTAAGATTGATAGGTAGTGCCACGTCATGAAATGATAATGCCATGGCATGAAATGATACTGCCACGTCATGAAATGGTAGTGCCACGTCATGAAATGGTAGTGCCACGTCATGAAATGGTACTGCCACGTCATAAAATGATAGTGCCACGTCATGAAATGGTACTGCGAGGTCAAAATATGGTAGTGCCATGTCATGAAATGGTACTGCCCCGTCATGAAATAGTAGTGTCACGTCATGAAAGGATAGTGCCACGTCATGAGATGGTACTGCCACCTCATGAAACGGTACTGCGAGGCCAGGAAGTGATACTGCCATGAAGTGGTAGTGCCATTCCAACGAATGATAGAGCCATGTCATGAAATGGCACTGATTATTTGCAGCCACGATTCTGAAAATACGCGCATACCGACAATAACATCTCTTTGTATTTCAGCACGATTTCCGGAATCTCGCAATGCCAGTACACCAATTTTATCATCATTTTCTCACTGTCGTTCACGAACAACATAATACTTGAATGGGTAATTTCAGAATTTTCTATCAGTTAAAGTTGGGATGTGGTGGATCGCTGGACGAAAAGTTGATTTGCACGAGCATTGGATGACTTCCAGACGAGCAATTCCCTCACTTTTTCTCGCATCTGAAAGTGACCATTTTCAGTCGGACAGTTCTCCGGAGGATGTGTCCCACCGCGTGACTGAATGTCACGAGCAACCACGGCTGCGCGAGGCTCAACGCGTCGCTGACGAACGGCATCACAGCGCCGAGCAACGCGAAGAGCCCACCGGAGACGTGCGAGCTGAACAAGACGAGCGCCACAGTGAAGAGGGTGCCGAGCAGTTGGACGCCACAAGTGAGGCACGTCATCAGAAGGAAGTTCAGCTCCGCACGACCGCTTCGTTGTTTGTTGACGGTGCGGATGTAGAGCAGGGCGGTGAGGTTGACGGAAAGCGAGATGAGGATGGTGAGCACCATGAATGGTATGAGCACCGCGTAGATTTCAGTGACCGGCTGGAATCGGGCTGTATCTTGGGAAACAGAAGAGCTATCGAGAAGTTGTCAACTGCAAAGTTGTAGAGCACAAAAAGAGCTAAAAGTTTGTAGTTGACAACTTTTTGATAGCTCTTTTGGTTCTCGAGATACAAAGCCCCGCATCTTGAGAGCCGAGAGAGCAATCAAAAAGTTGTCAACTGCAAACTTGTAGCTCTTTTTGTGCTCTACAACTTTGCAGTTGACAATTTTTTGATACCGTTTCCCGGTAAGTGAGGGAAAACGAATCGGTCGCATTTCGAAAAACGATTTCCGCCGGATGAGCGAAGAACATTCGGGTGCTCAGAAATGGTGCAACGAAGACGAGAACGATCAGTGGCCACGTGTACTTCTTCCAAATCTGAATAGCTCCCCAATGAGCTCATCATCGGTGGGCTCACACCCACCGGCTCAATCGATCCGTGCGTGAGAAGCACCGTGAAGCGGTTCAGCGAGATCAGTGTGGTGATCGAGTACTGCACGAACGCCATGTGGAAGCCCATCGCGGCGACGAACTGGAGAAGACGTTGAAAGTCGCTGATTCGGCGGAGGAACGACGCCGCCGGGCAGTCGCCGCACGTGACGCTCGTCACACGGATCGCGAAGAAGGCGTTCAGGTAGGTGAAGACGTTCGCGACGCCGTCGTACACGTAGAGTTGGAAGAACGACGAGCTCAGCGTGCGACGATGCCTCAGGAGGATTCCGATGGTGAGGAAGTACAGTAAGACTGAGGGGAGCCCGT
This sequence comes from Caenorhabditis afra, assembly GCA_963570955.1. NCBI lineage: Eukaryota > Metazoa > Nematoda > Chromadorea > Rhabditida > Rhabditidae > Caenorhabditis > Caenorhabditis afra. The sequence goes on along the minus strand of OY751536.1, from coordinate 2,079,930 downwards.
AGAGGAGTGAGCAGACGAAGAGCGTTGAGGGGGACATGAAGAGGGTGAATGTTGCCACAGAATGAATGGTTTTCGACTTTATTTTCTTTTTTGCAGAGAAAAAATTGGTGGAAAATGTCATGAGAAAGTCGCGAGAGATGATTGCTGATAAGTGCTCCGTGAGCCCATGATTGAGCCCTCATATCTTGAAAACTGGAAGAGCTGGAAGAAAAGTGTCAACTACCGAAATATAGGTGACAATCCAAAGAACATTTTGTTAGTTGACCACTTTTTCATATCTCGCGCTCTAATACCGTAAAAACCGTGTACTACTAATGTTAGGTGATGCCACGTCACGCCACGTCACTATGCTCACAAATCTTTGATATAGTCAAAGTTAGGGCGTTCTAATACAGAAAATACGGTACACTAGTAAGATTAGGCGGTGCCACGTCGTGGCACGTCATAATGCTCATGTTAAAGTTTTTTCTAGCTCTTCTAGTTTTCAAGATATTCAGCCTTCTAGATGTCGAAGAACTTCTCCTCCTCCTCGCAGCCAGAAGGCGTGACAGAAGGCGTGACAGTAGACGATGAAGACGTCGTGGTGCTGACGCTGTTGGCGGCGGAGTCGAGACTGTGGTCGACGTTCCGACGACGGATCTGCTCCGAATTGACGACGTTCTTCGCTCTTCCCATTCCGGGCGCCTTGTAGTAGCGGACAGTGACGAAGGAGGCGTCCTCGTACCAGAATTCGTTGGCCGAGCCGACGAGGTCACGCTCGCCGTGCTCGTCGACGGAAATCTCGGCCACGATCAGAACTGGCCGATAGTGGACCAAGGTTTGCAGAAAGATCTGGAATCATCGGATGCATTCAAGTTGTGGGGTGGAAACTCACGACGTCATCAGACGCAGCATCACGGTTGTCGGTGAGTCTCGGCCGAAACTCGACGATCCGGTTGAGCCAGTGACTGCCGAGCTGCACATCGTCCGGATGCGGAATCAGCACTTCCGACGCTTCTGGAACGATCTTCTCGTCCGAGTGGTACCATTGCGATTTCGTGAACATCAGTCTGGAATCGAGAACGTATAGCTACAGTATCTCGAGAACCGGAAGAGCTAGAAAAAAACTGTCAACTGAAAAGTTGTAGAGCACAAAAAGAGCAACAACTTTGCAGTTCACAACTTTTTGATAGCTCTTTTGGTTGTAGAGGTATCATTCAGTTGATCTCATTTTATCTCTACAACCGGAACGGCTATCAAAAAGTTATCAACTGCAAACTTGTTGCTCTTTTTGTGCTCTACAACTTTGCAGTTGACACTTTTTTGATTGCTCCCTCGGCATTCTCGTTAAGAAGACAAAACTCACTTGACGTCGGCGACGGGGTCAAAGCGCAGAAACATCGCGTAATACTTGACAGGATCGAGATTGTAGATGCAGTAGGAAGGCGTCGGATTCATGGCTCGGCCCTTCTTCGGATCGAGTCGATTCTCGATGAGCGATGGGAACGAGGTCCACACGTGATAGTTCGAGAGACGGCAATCGATCGGAGCGGACATGGTCTGTTCTGATTGTGAAACTGTTGGGATGACTTCTGGTGGGTAAGGGGCAAGAGGTGAAGGGGCGGAGCTTGCAGGGGGGCGTGGCTTAAGGGGGGTCGTCCAGATACACTTGTCATCTTCACATCATCATCGTTTACAACCGACATTTTATGGTGACAACGATATGAGCCCAGTTGGCACATAAATACAATGGAATAGGAGATGTGCGAGAATTCGGTGAGATCAATCGATATTTGTGACGGATCGAGTGGAGAACAGTTGAGTGTCTGCGTTTTCGGACGCCGTCTTCTTCTGACCGACTGCGAGTGACTTGATTCGCTGACGAATCTGAAAATGAGACTTTCACAGATCGGATGACTTTTCCCATAACTTTTTTTGTTCAAAATGATTTTCTAGTGAAACGGTCAACTGGTGAAACCTAGGTTTCGTTATAATATGGTAGTGCCACGTCATATGAAATGGTAGTGCCAGGTCATGAAATGGTACTGCCACGTCATGAAATGATAGCGCCGCGTCATGAAGTGGTAGTGCCATGTCATGAAATGGTAGTGCCACGTCATATGAAATGGTAGTTCCAAGTAATGAAATGGTACTGCCACGTCATGAAATGATAGTGCCACGTGATGAAGTGGTAGTGCCACGTCATGAAATGGTAGTGCCACGTCATGAAATGATAGTGCCACGTCATGAAGTGGTAGTGCCACGTCATGAAGTGGTAGTGCCACGTAATGAAATGGTAGTGCCATGTCATGAAATGGTCATGAATAGAAGCTTCATAACTTGGTGGAACTTCGACATTTTCAGAAATTCACTGGATCATTAATCAGTTGACCGTTTTCCAAGAACACCATTTTGAAACAAGTTATAGTCACTGAAACGAACTGTTTGGCTGAAAGCGACAAGAAACCACGGCTGAAAGAGGCTGAGAGCGTCACTCGAATAGGGCAGAGCGGCGACGAGAACCGGAAAGAGGGGCCACGATTTGAGGAGGTACAGGCACACCGACATGCCACTTCCGACCGCCTGAATCACGCACGTCATCGTCGTCATCAGAAGGAAGTTGAGCTCGGCGCGGCTCTTCTTCTCGGAGCTCGCGCTCAACGAACGGATGTACACGAGACTCGTCGTGTTGATCGAGAAGGAGAGAGTCGTCGCGATGAGCATGTAGAAGACTACGATGGGAATTCGCTGGGAAGTCTGGAAGTAGCTACTGGTCATTGATCTCATTGTATCTCGAGAACCAGAAGAGCTATCAAAAAGTTGTCAACTGCAAAGTTGTAGAGCACAAAAAGAGCTACAACTTTGCAGTTGACAACTTTTTCATAGCTCTCTTGGTTCTCAAGATGCGGGGCTTTGTATCTCGCCTACCAAAAGAGCTATCAAAAAGTGGTCAACTACAAACTTGTAGCTCTTTTTGTGCTCTACAACTTTGCAATTGACAACTTTTTGATAACTCTCCCGGTTCTCGAGATAAAATCAGATTATAAAAACCTACCCCTTCCGAGAAGAAAGCATAGGAATCCGTGACATTTGAGTGCCTAAAACCAGCCGGATACTTGAAAAAGGAGCCAGTGTCCAAGAATGGTAGCAGTGAAATCAGGATGACCAGAATCCACGTGTAACGCTTCCACATCTTCAATGACGTCACGTCGGGACAAAACATCTCTTTTTCCTGGCTCTGGCTCACCGGCTCAAAAAGACTGTGATTGACGAGCACAGAGAGTCGATTCAACGAAATGAGAGTGGTCACCGAGTACTGCACATACGCCATGTGCTCGATCATCGCAATCAGGAACTGCGTGACTCGCGGAAAGTCGCTGCTCAAACTCGTGTAAAACGGAGCCAACGGACAGTCGGAGCACGTGATTCGCGGCAAACGAAGCGTGATGTAGCCGGTGAAGTAGGTGTAGAGATTCATGACGCCGTCGTAGATGTACAGTTGGAAGAACGATGTGGACAATGAGGCGGTTCGATCGGTCAGGATGATCGAGATGGTGAGGAGGTAGAGTAGGACAGACGGTAGGCCGTAGCTCAGCGAGCAGATGAAGTACGTCCACGCGGGTGACATCTTCTTTTCGAGTGGAATGGCATGAAATGGCACGGCTTACGAATGGAAATAGAGAGAGTTGTGTGTGAATGCGTGAATGCCGTGAGACAGTCAGAAGACGTGCTTCAGAAGCCGTCACGCGGTCAGGTGGAACAAAAGCTTTGAGAATGTTTTCGGGCGCAGTTGCTCAGCGGAGCAAGAAGGAGTCGTGATAACGTGTCTAGGCTATCGGAACTTCCGGATGGGTGTCACGCGTCACGTGACGACTTCGAGCAAACCTTGTGACTGTCCCACGACATTCACAGGTGGGAAGTTCTAAATCGGTCACATTCCCTTTCATTCCTTATGAAATGTCATACCCCCTTTAGCCTACTGTACCTCTCCTTCCCACCTGGATCATTTGATAGTTCTCCGATTCTCGCACATCTTCTTATATTGTCTGTAGTTCCGCCACTATGTACATATGGATCCTTATCGAAAAGTTGGCACATTCTATTATTGATGTCATAAAATGGTTGTATACCTCCAGATGGCTGTTCGAAGACGTGCCTTCCTTCTGCTCGACTTGTTAACATACACTTCACCGAATTCATCACCCTCTTTTTTTCAGACAGAATTTTCAGAAATTTGCATGTAGAGACATTCAAAATCACAGATCACACGACAAGGGCGGGGAGGAGGAGGAGGGAGAAGTTAGAGGGTCGAAGAGCGAGATTTGAACAGTGTGCTGGTGGGCGGAGTTTTTGGTTTGATGCCGAAAAGGCGCTTCATACTGTCGCGGATCTGCAAAAGAAGGGGGAAGTTTGGTACTGCCACGTCATGACATGGTAGTGCCACGTCATGGAATGGTAGTGCCACGGCATGAATTGGTAGTGCCACGTCATGAAATGGTGGTGCCACGTCATGAATTGGTAGTGCCACGACATGAAATGCTACCGCCACGTCATGAAGTAGTCGTGCCACGTCATGAAATAGTAGTGCCACGTCATGAAATGGTAGTGTCATGCCATGAAATGATAGTGCCACGTCATGAAATGGTAGTACCATGTCATGAAATGGTAGTGCCACGTCATGAAATGATAGTGCCACGTCATGAAATGGTAGTGTCACGTCATGAAATGGTAGTACCATGTCATGAAACGGTAGTGCCACGTCATGAAATGGTAGTGCCACATTGCGAAATGGTAGTGCCATGTAATGAAATGACAGTGCCACGCCATGAAATGGTACTGCCACACTCACCCCGTGACTGAAGAACAGCAGAAGCCACGGCTGAACGAGCGTCAATCCGTCGCTCACATAAAGTTGAGCAAAAGACAAGCAACTGATGACGTCGGCCGTCTGAATCCAGAGCATTCCGCAGCTGAGCACCGTCCCGACGAGCTGAATGAAGCACGTGATCGAGGCGATGACGACGAAATTCGACTCGACACGGTTCGCTTTGACGAGATTCGCGCCGCGAACGCGAACGAGACTGGCGACGTTGGCGACGAGCGAGACGAGAATCGCGACGATCATGAACGGAATGAGGAGGGTGTAGATGTGCCAGACGGGCATCTGAGAGACGAGCGAGAAGGCGTCGAGCGAGGCGGAATACGTGAACGCCGCCGGATAGTTGAGAGCGACGCTTGTGTTGGCGAAGGGAATCGTGACGATGGCCAACATCAGAAGCCAACTCCAACGACGCCATTTCTAGAATGCGTGTGTTCTCTTATACAGAAAAAAACGATGTAGTACTTAGGTTAGGTGGTGCCACGTCGTGCCACGTCACGCCACGTCATTATAATCTCACCGCCTCGAAGTAGTTAAAGCCGTTCCGGTACATCAGATACGGTATAAAAGTTAGGTTAGGTGGTGCCACGGCGTGCCACGTCACGCCACGTCATTGTGATCTCACCGCCTCGAAGTAGTTAAAGTTAAGTAGTTAAAGCCGTTCCGGTACATCAAATACGGTAAACTAGTAGAATTAGGTGGTGCAACATCATGCCACGTCGTGCCACGTCCTATTATCCGTTTTTTTTGAGCTGACAGTGGGGCCGAAGATCCGACAAGTCGGCGGCCCCGTGGTCTCGCAGCGGAGGGCTGTCGATTTACGCGCGCGTGCTTTTCGAAATGTTGCAATTTCAAGCGAAAACCGCTGTTTTTCTTCCGTTTTTTCTTCTTTTACACCGAAGTTTCATTGTTTTTTCACAAAATTTGATAAATAGTCGATAACTGAAGTTTTTACAAAAGTTTTGAGCGCAAATGTGCGCATAATACCGAAAAAATCATCCATTGATCGCGATTTTCCTTTTTCTCGCTTCTTTCTCTCTGTTTTTCTCATAAGTATGTTTCTTTTACAGATGCCTTCGATCAATCGACACTCAGTGAGCTCATTTCGGTCGATTTGCGGTTAGAAAATGGAAAAATGGGTCATTTCTTCGGCAATGGAAGGTGACGAAGGACGGAAATCGGACAACGAATCGACGGAGAATGTGTTTGGCAACTAGTTGATGGCCGATGCTCGCCGACAATCCGGACGACGACGTCGGGAGTTCCCGTTTTTAAAGACGCCCGCCTGAAGCTTGAGACGTCGCCGACGAGTATCTACCATTTTTCATCGTTTTCTTCTCGTGTATTTATCTTTTGCTGTGTTCGCAATGAAGACAGAATCAGTTTTATTCAATGAATTTCTGCTTAATCCATGAACGAGAAGCGCGCATTCCGGCAAGACGCCGCCAAGATTTCTCGAAGGTCGTCGTCCGAATTGTCGGCGAGCATCGACCTTCAACTCGTTGCCAAACACATTCCCCGTCGATTCGTTGTCCGATTTCCGTCCGTCGTCAGCTTCCATCGCCGAATCTTTCCTTTTCGCCGCCATCACACCCTGGAAAATAATAATCGGCGAAGAAATGACCCATTTTTCCGTTTTCTAACCGCAAATCGACCGAAATGAGCTCACTGAGTGTCGATTGATCGAAGGCATCTGTAAAAGAAACATACTTATGAGAAAAACAGAGAGAAAGAAGCGAGAAAAAGGAAAATCGCGATCAATGGATGATTTTTTCGGTATTATGCGCACATTTGCGCTCAAAACTTTTGTAAACACTTCAGTTATCGACTATTTATCAAATTTTGTGAAAAAACAATGAAACTTCGGTGTAAAAGAAGAAAAAACGGAAGAAAAACAGCGGTTTTCGCTTGAAATTGCAACATTTCGAAAAGCACGCGCGCGTAAATCGACAGCCCTCCGCTGCGAGACCACGGGGCCGCCGACTTGTCGGATCTTCGGCCCCACTGTCAGCTCAAAAAAAACGGATAATAACACGCCATACTGCTCTCAAAGGTTTGACATAGTTAATGTTGAGTGTTATTAGACGGTAAACTGGCGAGATTGAGCGGTGCCACGTCATGCCACGTCATTATGATCTCACCGGCTCGAAATAGGGAAGGTTAAGCCGTTCTGATACATCAAATACAGTAAACTAGTAGGATTAGGTGGTGCCACGTCGTGCCACGTCACACCACGTCGTTATGATCTCACCGGCTCGAAATAGTTAATGTTGAGTGTTGTAATACGGTATACTAGTCAGGTTAGGTGGTGCCACGTCGTGCCACGTCACACCACGTCACTATGATCTCACCGGCTCGAAATAGTTGAAGTTGAGCAGAACGGAGAGCCGATTCAACGAGATCAAAGTGGTCGTCGCGTACTGAACGTAGGCCATATGGTAGCCGATCGAGAAGATGAACGGCATCGGAAGGTAGTCGTCTGAATTTGAATTCGAATTTGATGAGAGATGGTGGAAGTGCTGAAACTGACTGAAACTGAGAAACAGCGGTGCGAGAAGGCAATCGGAGCACGTGACACTCGGAAGACGCATCGTTGTGAACGTCTTCAGGTAGGTGAGCAAATTCTGGAATACGACTACATCTTGCTCGCGGAGCACCCGGGGATTACTGTAGGCCAAACCATGACACAATCGTACGCGTAGATTTGGAAGAACGACGAGTTGAAGACGTGGCGATGACGTCGAACCACAGTGTGAGCAGGTACAGTAGGATCGAGGGAATCGCGTAGGAGAGCGAGATGAGAAACGTGACGATCGTCGCCATGGGGGACATGTGTGTGTGTGACAAGTGTGACCGGTGGGACAACTCCCGAAACGGCTAAAAGGGAGCAGACAGGTGGCCTTTGCGAGGTAGGGTGGGAGCCGGGAGGTTTGAGCCGAATGGACCAGAAGACGTGAGAGAATCCGTTGCGCATCTTGTTGTTGACACCACCATCAGAATCTCAGATCGTCGCGGTTCACCGCTTGCGCGAATCCGGTGCCTTGACGTGATTACTGTGCCTCACTGAACCCGATGGTCAACGATGAAAACACAAATCAGAAGGCGTTCCTCCTTCGTCGTGCCTCGAGAATCAGAAGACTCGAAGAAGGCGTCGGTTGGGAGCGCACCGCCCGCCACACACTATTCCGGACCGGTTTGCTCAGCGAGAGCAGCAGCCATGGATTGCACAGTGTCAGCGTGTCGCTGAAGAATGGAGTGGCGTAGAGGACGATGGAGAAGAAGAGCGACGGGCGTGGAGCCAACGAGAGGAGCACCTGGAAGAGGCGGGTGTCACGCGAGCGTGACAGAGTGTTGTTATCTCATGAACCGGGGGAGCTATCAAAAAGTTGTCAACTGCAAAGTTGTGGAGCACAAAAAGAGCTACAACTATGCAGTTGACCACTTTTCGATAGCTCTTTTGGTTCTCGAGATGAGGGGCTCACAGGGAGCACGGCCTGATCATTGTATCTCGAGAACCAAAAGAGCTATCAAAAAGTTGTCAACTACAAACTTGTAGCTCTTTTTGTGCTCCACAACTTTCCCGTTGACAACTTTTTGGTAGCTCCCCCGGTTCTCGAGATATGGGGGCTCACCGTGAGCACAGTCCCCACAAGCTGCACACCGCACGTGATGACGATCAGCTTCAGAAAGTGCGTCTCTGAAAGAAGCGGTAACGTGACACCTGTGGGAGATCTCCCACAAACCCACAAACTTTCGCCGCTGCACACTCACACGTCGCACCAGAATCATGCTGAAGACGTTGAGAATCAGCGAGACGACGATGGAGACCACCATGAACGGGAGCAGAAACACAAACACGGAGCCTTGCACCTGCAACCGATTGGAGCACAAATGGAGCACACATTGAGGAGCTCACGATGGGCGAGTGGAGCAGGAAGCGCGCCTCGAGCGGCTCGTAGATCCATCGCGCGCCGTACGTCATCATCCAGACGGTGTTGGGTGTGGGGAGAAGTGTGATGAGCAACATGACCAGAGGGCTGTACGCACGCCAGAACTGTAATTGATGAGCAGGTGGAGGGGGAGGGACTAGGAGTTTTCTAGGCCATGGCCTTACTTTTCAGGTTTTGACGACTTTCTAGGCCATGGACTCAAGCTGGCCTAACTTTTTACAAAGTCACCTTTTGGTTTTCTAGGTCATGGCCTAACTTTTCATGTTTCGCATTTCTAGGTCATGTTTCGATGCGATTCTAGGCCATGACCTAAATTTTTCAAACTTTGACTTTTTAGACCATGTTTTCAAAGGATTCTAGGCCATGGCTTAACTTTTCAGGGTTTGACTTTCTCGGCCATGTTTTAGAGTCAAGCTGGCCTAACTTTTGAGATTTGGATATTCTAGGCCATGGCCTAAATTTTCAGGTTTCGCATTTCTAGGCCAAGTTCCCCGTTAGACTCAGCTTTCAGGCTTTCGAGTTCAACTTTTGAACTGAAACTCATGGCCTAACTTTCCCGCACCGCGTTTTCTAGCCCCCCCCCCCTTTGCCAACTCACCGGCTCGCACTTTGCATAATTCCTTATCACGGTCAATCTATTCAACGATGCCACAAAAATCGAAATGTAGGCAATATAGGCCATATGGTACTGGACGGCGTACAGAAATGCGTTGTTGATGTACTCATCTGTATCAATCAATAAAACAAGTATTGCGAGAAATTTGCACCATTTTACCGATGTTGCGAAATATTGGCGCCAAAAGACACGTGTCACACGTGTAATTGGCGAACCGAAGAACGTAGAAGGTGTTGAGAATTGTGAAGATGTTCTGTACGTGGAAAATGATCTACCTATACGCGCGCGCCAAGTTATTTGACCTACCATGACGAAATCGAAAATGTAGAACTGGAAAAACGACGATTTGAACGTCGACCATTGCGACGTGACAGTCCAAACCGTGACAATGTAGACGAGAATCGATGGTAGGACGTAGATCAGTTGGAGCATCAAGAGCCACATGTTTGGAGCCCGGACTGCCCCGGTTTTCAGGGCTCACTTGGCTTGCAGGTGATTTTTCCCGGGTTTTCAAGGTTTTTTTCTATTTTTAGCGACGATTTTCATCGTTAATCTGTGGTCCTGAAATGTCCTCTCTCCGCGCAAGTGTTATTAGCTTCGTTTCCTTACGGACCCTTAAGATTTATCGCCAAGATTTGGTGAGAGAGAGAGAGCACACACATACATTTGCTCCGCTGCTCCCTCCCCTTCGTGCTCCTACGCACGTAGATGGGAAAGGGGGGAAACGAATCGAATGGAATGGATAAATTGAATTGCCGCCGCGCCATCGTTTCTTGACGTTTTTCCCGTTTTTTCCCGCCCGATAGTTGTGTACAAGCGAATCGTGACGTCACTTTTTTTCCGGTCGATCGGCCGGCCGCCGGCCGCCGCGCTTATATACGCCCGCGCGCCCAACGCCCGCCGTGCCGTCGATAGCTCAGTTGGTAGAGCGGAGGACTGTAGAGTCTGAGCGGGCATCCTTAGGTCGCTGGTTCGAATCCGGCTCGACGGATTTCTTTTCCGCTCGCCGCCTTTTCACTTCAAAACGGCTCGCCGTCGTTGACTAATCGACATTGAACACCCTACCCCCGCCCCCTCGAGGGAGTTTGCTGGTCTACTTCTACTTCTCTACGGTAGCTTTCCAACTTCCATTCCTTCTATTTTCCGGAAGTTTCTGTTTCTGTTTCTGTTTCTGTCACAAACACATCCTTTCTTCCTTCCTTGCTCCCAGCTCATCTATATATATAAAGAACAAATTTCAAATTCATACACACAAAACAAAAACGTGTGCTGCATATGGTAGAACAGGGTCAGAATCCAATTTACACACGGGAGCTCTCAAAAGTTTTTTTTCTTCTTCTTTTTCCGCCTTTTTCCAATTCAATTTTCGCAGAAGAAGAAAATGCGGAAATGAGAAATGGAGGGCACATTGGGGACGGGCGGCGGCTCCGGAAGGGGGAGCGACGAAAATTGGCACTTTTCGCAAGAAGTGTTCGAAGAACATTTTATAAAGGGGCGCGTGAGGACTACGGTAGTGGGGTGGCCGAACTTTTGCTTCTTCAAATTGGAAAAGTTAGGCCACGATGATCCAATGGTGGCCGAACTTTTCATTGCCCGAGTTCGGTCGCAAAGTTCTAATCTACAGGCCCTTGAAGCGTTTTGCCTAACTTTCTCAATGTAGCTAACATTCTAGGCCATGGCCGAACTCTGAAAGTGTTTGGCCTAACTTTTCGATATGGACGAGTTAGCACGTGGCCTAGCTTTTGCAAAATAACTAGAATTCTAGGCCATGGCCGAACTTCCCATACCGATTTGGGAAAGTTCGGCCACGATGATCGAACCTAGACCATTGAAGTTGCTGGCCTAACTTTTGTAAAGTACCTGAAATTCTAGGCCATGGCCTAACTTTTCCACCCGTGCTTAGATGCGTTTTGCCTAACTTTCCCATAAGAATGAGTCGGCCTAACTTTCTCAACGTTGCTAGAATTCTAGGCCATGATCGAGAAAGTTCGTCCGTGAAGTTTGGCCTAGCTTTTTCCTAGGCCATTCGAAATGGTGTCACCCCCTTGTCTTATTTCTTATTTTGACACCAGAAAGAGAGAGAGAAGGGGGGTGGATATGTATGCTTCTTCTTCTTGTTTCTGCCGACAAAGTCGGGAGGGAGGAATCCCCGGGAGAGAGAGAGAGAGAGAGACCCTTCAATTGATATGTGGTGGTGGTGGTGGCAAAAAGAAAAGGGGCGTGGCTTATTGGGGTCCCCGATGTTTTCGAAAGGAGGAGGGGGCACCCCTGAGAGAGAGAATGTTTTGGTCTTTCTCTTTCTCTCTCTTTCTCTCTCTCAATGTATCCCTCTGCCTTTTTATCACTCGCTAAAGGAGGCAAGTCGTGGTGGTGGTGCCACCTGTTGGGGCGGGTCACGTGACACCTGTCCCATGGACACTTTGATCGATGCGTTTGCTCTTTCCTTCTTTCCGGCTCGCGCCAAATGCCATTGGCACTCGGTTCGATTGGAGAGAAGAAAAAGAGAACCCCCCTTCCCTTCCTTCCTCCTTCCAAAAAGCTCACATTCATCAATCTTTTCTCTCCTTTTTCGCGGCTCCGGCTCCGGCTCCGCGAGCCCCTCGCAAAGCCGCTCACGTTTGGATTTCCACCCCATTTTCCTTATTTCCGCTCGCTGCTCTCTTCACGGGGCTCCGCGGTGACAAGAAGATTGTTCGGGGCTCATCGAGCCGACTTGATGTGTTTTGGTTTGCACTCCACTTGATGTATACTTTGGAGACTATGGGGCAGAAATGGGGGAAGTGGGATTTCTAGGCCACTAACAAAGATGTTTCTAGGCCATCTGTTTACAGGTCTCTGGGCCACCGATTCAAGTGCTTCAGACCGCCGTTTCTGAATTTTCTAGGCCAACAACTAGGATAGTTCTAGGCCAGCAATAAGGGTTTTTCTAGGCCATCTGATACAAGGGGTTTTAGGGGTCCAGTTATGTACTCAGAATCCATCTCCAGAACTCCCATTTGAGGTGTTTCTAGGCCATCTGTTTCAAGATCTCTGGATCACTAATAAGAATGTTATTGGGGCAGCAACTAGGATGTCTCTAGGCCATTAGTTCCCGGGGTTTTGGGGTGCCAATTATGTACCCCATAAATCGAAATGGTTATAGGTTTTCCATTTCAGGCATTTCTAGGCCATCACGTAGGATGTTCCTAGGCCATCAGTTCACGGGGTTCAGGATGGCAATACGAATCCTTACACCGATTCCCGATTTGAGGTGTTTCTAGGCCATCAGTTCGAGGGGTTTTCTAGGCCACCAACAAGGCTGTTTCTAGGCCACAAATCAACGTGTTTCTAGGCCATTATCTCGTATTTTTCTAGGCCATCGGTCACGCTGCTTCCAAACCACCCATCGAACTCTTTCTAGGCCACATTGTAGGATGTTTCTAGGCCATGGTCTAAGATGTTTCTAGACTCCCCCCGTTAGCTGGAATCTCTCAGTTCCTTTTCGCAGAGCTGCTCACCAAGTAGCTCCCATCACTAGTAGATCAAAAAAGTAGCAGTAGCCATGTGTTCTCATCTCCTCTTTTCTTTCCTTCCATCCATCTATCTTTCTATCACTCATCCACTACTAACCACCGAAAGTCGGACGAAAAAACAAGCACAACAAAACAACGAGCAAAAAAGAAAGAAGAAGAAGAAGAAGAAGAAGTGATGTTGTACACTTTTCAGCTCCCCCCGATCTTTTTGTCTTTCTGCTTTCTGTGGCACACAACAAGTGAAATGAAATAAAAATGGATGCAGCACAAAGATAGACGGGGGGGGGGTCATAAAACATGATGTATGTCCCCCCTTCTGCTTCTCGTCTCGACCCCCCTTTATGTTTCTTCTTTCCATTTCACTTTCCTCCCATCCGATTCTTGACCCTGTCTCCGCGTGACCAACTTTTGGCTCTTCCCCTTTCCACTTTCCCATTCCGCGCTTTCCAGTTGATCACTCTTTCGAACAAAGAAAAACGGGGATTAGGTGAAGGTGGTGGTGGTGGAGGGAGCGGATTTGTCACGCGTGACCAACTTTTTGCCTATCCTATCTTGAAAACTTGATGAGATAGGGTTGAAGGGTAGAAGGGTAGATCAAACCGTCGCAACTATGTACATGTAGATGTGTAGATCACAATGTCCTATATCTTGAAATCTAGATGAGATAGGGGAAAGTTGTCAACTGGAAAGTTGTTTTGTGACTTGTGGCCTATATTTTGACTGTTTACACTTTTTCCCTAACTCTTCTAGTTTTCGAGATATCGCGCCTTGAAGTGATAGTCAGTGAATAGTAGATCAAACCTTCAGAACTTGAAATCTAGATTAGATAGGGAAAAGTTGACCACTAACAAAATGTTCCTTGACTTGTCAGCTATATTTTGGCAGTTGACACTTTTCCCCTACCTCTTCTAGTTCTCGAGATATCGCGCTTTGAAGTGACAGTTCGCGATAGAAAGGTAGATCAAACCTTCACCACAACTCCCGGCGTCTATGTAGATCAAAAAACGATGTAGCCGAGAGTGTGTGAGTCACAAATTCTTGCTCTTTTCTTTCGCCGCTGAACCCGACACCGCGGTGTCTCTAATTACCCGCCGCCTGGGCATGAAAATCCGTCTCGGGTTCATGTGAAAACATTGAACACACCCTCCTCCTCCCAGCGGCTCACCTTTAGGCCACGCCCCCTATCTTCTTTTTGCTCCGAGAGCACACATTCCAATGCTCACGCGGGTGGCTCAGTGTGGCGGCTCCATTCACACAACATTCCACTTTTTGTTCCCTTGCCTCTTCTTCTTCCCGCCGGACGCACCTCTTCCGATTTTCAGCACTTTCAGCAGTCAGTATCAGCGATGGGCAACAGTGAGTCGAGCACTTCGGACGTCTCCAACAACAACAACAACGTCATCACAAAACCCGTGAAGCGGACGGTGTCACAGAGTCCGACGACGACGCGAAGCGCCAGTGTCCGCCGCCCGCCGTGTCATCAGGGCGTCCCCGTCGAGGGAGGCCTCATCCGACGGTCACGCACCACTCGTCACAAGGATCGCAACACACTTCGACGCGCCGTGTGTCCTGTGACCGGACTCACGTTACACCAGAAGGCGCTGCTGGCGCGCAAATGGAATCGCATGGATCGAGGTGAGAGCGTGACAGCGTGACATCGTCGTCCAACTCAATTCGCAGGAACCGTTTACGAGATGGGACGTCGAATGTTCGAGCACGTCTTCACCGAGAATCCGCAATACCTGGCGTACATCGACTTGAAGAACGAGCCCAACTGGTGGAACCACATCAACTTCAAGATTCACGTCCAGAGATTCGTCACAGTGCTCATTGAAACGATGCGGCGGCTCAAAGAGCCGAGCACCTCAATCGACATTCTACGCGATTTTGGAGCCATCTATGCGAAGTGAGTACCGTGAAACCTCTATTCGAGTGGCCGTCCAAACATCTTGCCCTCATATCTGGCGAACTAGAAGAGCTAGAAGAAAAGTGTCAATCTGGCGAACTAGAAGAGCTAGAAGAAAAGTGTCAACAGATTCGACAAGAAATCTGCGATTTTCCATTTTTGAGTGTAAAAAATTTCAAAAACACTTCTAAGAGTTAGTCGATCACTAAAATATAGATTATTTTACGGTCGATTTTATTAATTTTACTAGAAAACTTTGCAATTTTCCCCCCGCTTGAAAACCGCCGACCCGTCTAGGCCCGGACCAGCCCCGGGCCTACGAGGCTGGACGATTTCTGAAGAGGAGAAAAATGGGAAAACTTCCATGTAAATTTCATAAAATTGTCCGTTAAATTAGCTTCAATTTGAGCGGTCGACTGACTCTTAGAAATGGTTTTGAAATTTTTTATGCTCAAAAAACTAAAACCGAGGACTCGTCGACCAGGCATAACGTCCTGATTGCGTCATATCTCGGAAACTAGCCGAGATAGGAGAAAAGTGTCAACTAACAATTTGTTCCTCGCCTTTTCAGCTACATTTTGACAGTTGACCGCTTTTTCCTATATCTGCCGGTTCTCGAGATAATGAGAGGTTTTTGTTGCAGATTCCCAAAACGAGTCTCGGCGCTCTATTTCGAGCGTCTCGCGAACAGCATGAACGAGGCGGCCGCCCAACTTCAAGAATCCGACCATTTGGATGTGGAGAAGACGGCGAGCCGGATGGAGGAGGTGACCGACTCGTCGAGCACCGACAACACGTCCAACATGTGCACCTCGTGCACGTCTCTCTCGCAGACGACGTCCGGCGGAGGGTGCTCGGCAGCAGGAGTCACGTCACGGTTTCCACGTCCGCTGACCACGCGACACTCTGAATCGCAAATGCAGACGCTCAAGGAGGAGTCGTCGTTCTGCTCGTCGTGCGTCAACAGTCGACGTTGCTCGCGTGAGTTCGCCCTTTTCCTCCTTCTATCAATTGAGCTGTTAGGTGTCGATTTACGAGCGCCAAGGTTGACCTAACAAAAGCTCATCCATGTTTTCCAGACGAGACGGACGGTCTGATCAAATCGATGTGCCCGATAACGGCGGAGGCGTGGCTTGTGCTCTCGGCCTACATCGCCAATCAAATCAAGTTCGGGTATGAGCTCGAGAAGTTGCTCATCAACGAGATGAGCAAACTCGGCATCGAAACGCTGCCGTGCCAGATCGGCGTGGAGCCCGACGAGGAGCCCGCCGGAACAGTGGTTCCCCCCGAGCCGGCTCCGCCGCATCATCATCATCACCATCATAACCCGAAATCGACGAGCGGCTCGGCGAGCCGACACCAATCGCAGTTTGTATAAAATACGTGTATTAAGTAGTTACAACCCCCTTTTTGATGTTTATATTTATTGTATTATGATGATCATTATTAATCGAAACATTCGAGAGAAAAGGGAAGAATACCGAGGAGGACCCGTTCGTGGATTGGAAAGGTCTCGCGTCTCAGTACAAACCGCATCCCTTGAGTTTAGAGGATAGAATCGTGTCTAGCACCGCGTCGAGCACGTACTGCACTTGCGTCGTGTCGGTGGCGCACGTCTCGTGACAATAAATGTTCTTCTCCTTGTTATCGGCCACACCTCGGAATTTGCGCTCCACATACGCCGTCGCCGCTTTTGCGTCGCCTTCGGGGCCTGAAAGCGAGAGAGAAAAATATCGATTGTCGTCCGCAGGATTCGAACCTGCGCCCTCCGGAGAGGACTGCGACCTGAACGCAGCGCCTTAGACCACTCGGCCAGAACGACCACGCTGGGAGAGGGTGTGCGGGGCGGTGAAGAGAGCGGCGGCGCGGCGGGGGGAGAAAAAATGGGAGAGAGCTTACCGGGAAACGTGTCGAACGCCAGTGTGAGCGGTCGCTTCTTATCCTCGATTTTCTCGCGGAACAAGTCGATTTTGTTGAGGAAAAGGATGACGGAAGTGTTGCTGAAGTACTTGTTGTTGACGACCTGCTTGAACAGTTGCAACGATTCGTGCATTCGGTTCTGAAATTGAGACAGGATTGTCGAGTTTCGAGAGCCCAGATCTTAAGAACGAGAAGAGCTAGGGAAAAGTTGTCAACTGACAAAATGTTCCTTTCTTTGCCAGCTATATTTTGTTAGTTGACACTTTTCTCCTAGCTCTTCTAGTTTTCAAGTTATTTGGAGGCCGCCACCAATGTCGATTTACGGAGGCTGAACAGTTGTCCCGTACAAACGGAGCATCGTTGTTGCAATTTTTAAACGATTCCTGTTCATCCGGAATAAATTTTCAATAGAGCGTATTTGATGACATTACAATTTAGTAAAGACTGTATTTCAGGTCCGAGCTCCGAAGAGGTCATATCTTGAAAACTAGAAGAGATGGGGTAAAGTTGTCAACTGACAAAATGTTCCTTTCTTTGTCAGCTATTTTCGACAGTTGACACTTTCTTCCTAGCTCCACTAGTTCTCAAGATATCGAACCAAACTCACCGTGCTGTTGTCCTCGAGCAACACCTGATCGTACTCGGACAACGAGGCGACGTAGATGAGCGCCTTGGCGTCGTCGAAGCAGTGAATCCACTTCTTGCGCTGCGAACGCTGTCCGCCGACGTCGTACACCTTGAACAGCTTCTGCTTCATCCGGAACCGCACCTCGATGACGCCCATCGTCGGCACGCGCGTGTGCAGAATGTCCGCTTGTGTCGGAATGTAGTCGGACTTGTTGATGCGCTCCAGCGCGTCGAAGAAGTACTTGGCCGAGTCGTGCAGGTAGAAGTCCTCGCGTCTCGTGTAGGCTCCCTGCACCCCCTTGTCCTTCCACAAATCGACCAGCGCCTGGTAGATGGCCGCACTGAACGGCGCGTACTCGGTCTTCTCGCTGAGCGTCTCGCGGATCAGCTTCTCGTGCGCCTGCAAGGAATCAAACTTTATCTCGGAAAGGAGAAGAGCTGGCGGGAAGTTGTCAACTAGAGAAATGTAGCTGACGAGACGAGGAACATTTTGTTAGTTGTCACTTTTCTCCTATCTCTTCTAGTTTTCAAGATTTGGATTGAGATGTCCGGAATTAGAAATTTGGATGGTGGAAGTCGGAAGTCGGAAGCGATTTTTGGAGAACGGAAGTCGGAAGCCGGAAGTAACTTTTTGAAAGACGGAAGTTGGAAGACGGAAGTCGGAAGCGATTTTTGGAAAACGGAAGTCGGAAGCCGGAAGTAACTTTTTGGAAGACGGAAGTCGGAAGTCGGAAGTCGGAAGTCGGAAGTCGGAAGCCGGAAGTCGGAAGTCGGAAGTCGGAAGTCGGAAGTCGGAAGACGGAAGTCGAAAGTCGGAAGTCGGTAGTCGGAAGTCGGAAGTCGGAAGACGGAAGTCGGAAGCCGGAAGTCGGAAGCCGGAAGTAACTTTTTGAAAGACGGAAGTTGGAAGACGGAAGTCGGAAGCGATTTTTGGAAAACGGAAGTCGGAAGCCGGAAGTAACTTTTTGGAAGACGGAAGTCGGAAGTCGGAAGTCGGAAGTCGGAAGTCGGAAGCCGGAAGTCGGAAGTCGGAAGTCGGAAGTCGGAAGTCGGAAGACGGAAGTCGAAAGTCGGAAGTCGGTAGTCGGAAGTCGGAAGTCGGAAGACGGAAGTCGGAAGTCGGAAGTCGGAAGTCGGAAGTCGGAAGCCGGAAGTCGGAAGCCGGAAGTAACTTTTTGGAAGACGGAAGTCGGAAGTCGGAAGTCGGAAGCGATTTTTGGAAAACGGAAGTCGGAAGCCGGAAGTAACTTTTTGGAAGACGGAAGTCGGAAGTCGGAAGTCGGAAGTCGGAAGTCGGAAGTCGGAAGCCGGAAGTAACTTTTTGGAAGACGGAAGTCGGAAGTCGGAAGTCGGAAGCGATTTTTGGAAAACGGAAGTCGGAAGCCGGAAGTAACTTTTTGGAAGACGGAAGTCGGAAGTCGGAAGTCGGAAGTCGGAAGCCGGAAGTCGGAAGTCGGAAGTCGGAAGTCGGAAGTCGGAAGACGGAAGTCGAAAGTCGGAAGTCGGTAGTCGGAAGTCGGAAGTCGGAAGACGGAAGTCGGAAGTCGGAAGTCGGAAGTCGGAAGTCGGAACAGATTTAAAAAAAACGGAAGTCGGGAGTCGGGAGTCGGAAGTAATTTTTTAAAAGACGGAAGACGGAGGTCGGAACTTGGATGTCGGAAGTCGGAAGTCGGAAGTCGGCAGTCGGAAGTCGGTAGTCGGAAGTCGGAAGTTGGAAGTCGGAACAGATTTAGAAGGAAACGGAAGTCGGAAGTCTCATTAGATTTTAGAAGACGGAAGTCGGAATTCCGGACATTTCCCGATATGAACTCACATTGCAGATGAGATTCGAGAACTCGATTCTCAAATGTTTCATTCCGTCCAACAGGGCGCCCATCGCCTGTACCGTATTCGCGCACACAATGTTGCGCTTGTCGATCGCCTCTTTTTGCGAGAAACCGCTGTCGTGGAGGATTCTGAAGAGAGAGAGATTCTCGATTCAGAAGACGTCACGCCTTCCGGGGGACTCACTTCATCTGTTTCAGCACCGTACTTTTGCCACTTTCGCCGGCGCCTGCAACACAAAAATTCGGGGGTTTTTAGTTTGGTGTGGCACAACATTTCGAGAATCGGGAATCGGAAATCGAAAACAAAAATGTTTGGGGCGCCATATCAGTGGAGGTTTTTGGAAATGAAATGTAAACAAACTTTGAATAGTGGCCTAGATTTACTACGCATTTCTAGGCCAGCCGTCTTCTTTTGGATTCTACAATGTTTAGTATAGCCTAGGAAGGCAAGAGGATTCTAGGCCATCTTCCCTACTGGCGCTTAGAGATGCTCATTGAGCCCACCTATCCCTATTGGTTCTAGAAGATGCTCCGCGAGCCCACATGTTCCTACTGGCTCTAGAAAATGCTCCATACGCCCAGTTACCGTTATTGGGTCTAGAAGATGCTCATTGAGCCCACCTATCCCTATTGGTTCTAGAAGATGCTCCATGAGCCCGCTTACCTTTACTATGTCTAGAAGATGCTCTGCGAGCCTACATGCCCCTACTGGACCTAGGAAATGCTCTGCGAGCCCAATAGCCCTGAACGGTCTAGAAGATGCTCCGCGAGCCCCACCTGCCCCACTTAGCCTAAGACCCCCCCCCTTTTAAAGTATTGAATAACGGGGCTCACCGAGCAAAAGGAGCTTGTAGACGCCCTCGTCCTCCTTCTTCGACACCGCCAACTCGGCATTGATGCGTCGGTTCTGTTTCGTCTGCTCCACAATGTCACGACTCTCGCAGTTGCCCATCGGTTGTGACGACGACGATCGCGATCTGATGCGCAACGAGAACGGCATCGAGAAGACACAATTCGATTCGATTCGCGCGCGCGCGCGCCGAGCAAGTGAGCAAACGAGCAAAACCGAGTGAAGAGCAAGAAGGTGTCGTTGAGGAAATTCGCGAGAGAGATTGAGAAGACGTGGAGACGGGACGAAGCTAAGAAAGTGGGCGGAGCCTAGTTGGAAACGAGTGTGGGGCAGATATGAAAAATACACACACACACACACGCTTAGAGAAAGAGAGAGAGAGGAGGCATGGACGTGTGAAGGAAGGATACTGCTAATTAGTTTCGCCTTTTTCCACACACACACACACACACACACACACACACGTCACGGCTGCTCGCCGAGCCCGAAGTGAGAAAGAGAGAGAGAGAAGGTTTGAGGTGTATCTAGGTGACCTGAAGAATGCGGGTGTATGTGCTCAGTGAGCTTTTATACTCGAAGAGAACAGATCACTGGGGGGGAAGGTCGTCAGAACTGAACTAACAATAAGGGTAGAAGGTGATTGATACCGAGAAAACCAGGGGGGCACAAAACAGAACAGGGAAGCGGAGGGGGGAGGAGACAGAGAACGACTGAATGGGATGGGATGGGCTTTGGCAGGAAGGATCGGTGGACGAGGTGTCAAGGATCAATGGACCTTCATGATTGGGTTAGGGTTGAGGATGGAAGGGAAGGATCCGTGAACGAGGTGTCTAGGATGAATAAGCCTCCTTGGGGCCTGATTGGCTTAGCCTCGAAGATGGAATTGAAGACCCGTGGACGAGGTGTCTAGGCTAATTAGCCTTTCATGATTTGGTTAGGGTTGAGGATGAAGGGAACATCCGTGAACAAGCTGTCTAGGCTAATTAGGCCTTTCTGATGGGCTTCGGGTCACGGATAGAGTTAAAGGTCGCTAGACTAGGTTTCTAGCCTAATTAGGGCTTCTTGGGGCCTGATTGGGTTAGGGTCGAGGATGGAATGGAAGACCCGTGGACAATGTGTCTGGGCTAAATAAGTCTAGTTGATTGGCTTAGGCTCGAGGATATATCGGAGGGTCAGTGGATAAGGTCTCTAGGCCAATTAGGTCTTCATGATTGGTTTAGGCTGGAGGGAATAATACAGGATCAGTGGATGAAGTGTCGTTTAAGCCTCCTTGATTGGCTCACTATTAGGCTAAGGATAAATTCAAAGACCAGTGAGAAAGGGAAGAATCTGGGGACGAGGTGTCTATTGGCTAATTGTTTGCCTTGTGAGCCAAGTCCGTGCCAGGGGGACAGTGGGAATTAGGATCGTGCTTGATCATTGGTTCACCAGGTGACATTCTTGCCAAGTTGCTACTATAGCTTTTTTGTTTCGGGCTCTTTGGAAGAGTTATCTTGTAGAGGGGGGGGGGGGGGGGGGTGTGATTTCAACTAAGATAAGATAAAGTGACAGCTGGCTAATCTGGGTCCCCTGACTAACCAAATCGGACAGACCGACTCAACCTGGCTGTTCGGCGCTAGGGTCGCTAATTGGGGCTGGCTAGAGATCTCGGATCAACAATTCGAAGTGGTTCTGTCCTAACTGAAAACAATACTGCTACCAATGTGTCACAAAACGGGCATGAATTGTGTGGTCTCAACCTTTTCCAGGGTGCTCAATTTAATTGCCTGTAGACCAATAGCGTCTAGATACTGTTTTCTGGTCTACTGAGCTGAAATGGATGGATCCGTAGTGCTTGGGACTTTCTACTACCCAAAGTTTTGGTCTTCGACGGTTTATAGGGAGAGCTCATCGGTATCTAGAGAACATCGCGTAGAGGCTAAGATCATGCTGCTAACTTGGCTGCTCTGGTATCTGCCTTTTCTTGACACTTTCTGATTGTCGGTCCAGATGGACCTTCTTCAAAGTTTTGAACTCCGAAGGTTTATGCTCAAGGAGCAACTCATCCGTATCTATCTAGAGAACATCACGTAAAACCTACCAATAATATGTTAGGCCACTAATTTGACTGAACAAATGAAAGAATATAATCACGAGAAGCGTGGAGAGCACATTCGCCGAACTCATCTCATCTCATCAAATCACGAGTGCCTCGAAAAGGAACGCGGGGGGAAAGAGGAGAATGAAATGAGCCAGTAAGGGGGTTGAGAGAAAGAGTGTGAGCAAAAAAAAAGATAATTGGTGGGTGCCTCTCTCTCTCTCTGTCTCTCGGTTGCCAATCTCGGCGCTTTTCAACTCTGACTCACCAGCTTTTGCCGATGCCTTGTCTATGTATGTACGTCGTTGTTATTGGGTTGGCGGTAAGAGGAGGAGGAGGACGAGGAGAGTGTTATGATTATCACTATTACCCCCCTTTATGTTATGGCGAAACAAAGTTGGAGTAGGTTTGGAGACGTCACACATTCAAAGCGAGCAAAGCGAGAGAAATCAGATTCTGATATGTTATAACCAACATACCCCAATTTTGGAGGGGAATTTGTAAGCGAGCAGGTGAAAATTCGAAAATTCGCTGGCTGCTTCAAAGGCTGAAGCAGGTGCAATCCACCCCGCCTAAGCCCCGCCCACTTTTGGCACGACCCCCTTCGGCTCTGACACTACGAACAACTATGGGTGAAATAGGAGGAGGAGGAGAAAAATAAGAGAAGAGAAGAGAAGAGAGCGGGGGGCTGTTTGGTGGTTGCCGGTGGCGACCGAAATTAGTTTGATATGCTGTTGTCTAGGTTTGTCTGTGTGTGTGTGTGTGAGGAGGGACGCCGCCGCCCCGGGGGGCTTGAGCTCGGGCTCGCCGAGCAACGACACACACATAGGCATAGGAACGTGAAAACAGATCTTATGTTGGTTACTATGATACTATGAGGGGGGGGGGGGGGGTCCTCGGTAGGACCTTGACTTCTCCACAGTCATCTAGACCATTTAGACTTGTCATTTTGAGAGCAAAAGCAAAACAAGGGAGAGCCCGAAAACAAGCTTCCCGGTTCGATTTGGTGCGGTGAAGGGCCAAAAAATCAAAAATTATAAGAATTTAGCACCTGCAAAGTGCTTCTCTACTTCACTTCACTTCTATTATTATGCATGTGTAAATGTGAAAGTGAATTGGCTGCGTAGCGACTCAACACCTGTTATAGAAAGGGGAACTCGGATACGGAGGGAGTGGATTGGCGGCGTAGCGACTCATCGTTCAGATTGGTGATACGGAGTGAATCTGATATGATCGTCGAACTTTAGGCACCCATATCTTGAAAATTAGAAGAGATAGGAGGGAGTGGTCAACTGTCAAAATGTTCTTTGATTTGTCGGCTATATTTTGGTAGTTGACACTTTTTTTCTAGCTCTTCTAGTTTTCGAGAAATGCGGGCTGAAAGACAAGCCGTTTGGGTGCCACACTACCAGTGCAGTACTGTTCCTCAAAGTGCACTTATGTTTTGCACCATTTGCACCAAAGTCCGTTTTGCAGTTCTCAGTCATGATTTCAGTCACGTGACGCGTTACCCTATGAGGAAACGGCCAAGTGACACTCACTCCGTATCCCATTCTCCCGTTCTATTATAGGTGTTGAGTCGCTACGCCGCTAATTCACAATGACATTCATAGAAATGGAAAAGTGGAGAGACTATGAATTGGCGGCGTAGCGACTCAACACCTGTAATAGAGGGGGGAAATCGGATACGGAGTGAGTTCCACCTGGATTTTAGGTTTCAGGGTCAGAGATTCCGAGAGATTCAGACATCGTTCGCCGGCCACGTCATCTTCCCTCTTTTTAAGAAACATGTTGACGTGAGTGTGTGTTTCTGTGTTTCGCGATTCTCCGATGATTACATTCACCGGGAACTCAACTTCGCGACGCCTTCTGTACATATTGTCGTTGTCGTTGTTATTTGGTGGTGTCACGTGTTTAAAGTGTCCCCTCGGGGACGGCGGGACACTTAACATACAAAAAGTGGTAAACGTGAAGGTCAATTCTAAAGGGGGAGGTGAATTTGGTCAAGAGAGACACGAAAACGATGGCGGGAAATGAAATGGGCGGTGATGATTCATCTCCCGCGAATTTCCATTTTTCCCATCGAAAAGGTCTCGTTTCCTGACTTTTGGCTTCAAATTTTCAGATTCTAGATTCTAGTTTGCCTTCTCTTTTTCGGTTCTCAAAAGCTGGAAAAGGCTGAAAGACGGCGAAAATTGAAAGTCGAGCCGAAAATCAAGAAGCAAGAGAGAGAGAGAGAGAGGGACAGGTGGAAACGGCGGCGAATTCGTGGAATTGTGTGTGTGTGAGCTCAGAGCTCGGTGAGCCCCCGAGAGTCGAGGGAGAGGGGCGGAAGGAAGGAAGGAAGTGGAGAGGGTTCGGGTTACAGAGACCTCACACACACACACATGGTTTGACTATGAGAGGGAGAGACAGTCACGGTCACAGTCACGGGAGGTGTCCTTCTTGTCTTCTCAAGGTTCATCTTCTTCTTTTGGCTCAGACTGACAGCTGTCACGGCTATCAAGATCAAGACAGGCAATGATGTCTCAATGCAAGTCTGCTCTACCGCACTGTCCCGCTGGAAGCGATCAAGAGAGTGTGCATGAAGAAGAGACGCAGACCAGTAAAGCAAAGAAAAGCAAAACAAGAGAGAGAGAGTTCGGTGGAGCGAAGTTGCAGTGCAACGCGACACAACCATGCACTTCCTAACAAGCCTCTGACAATTGATCATTCCTGTCTCAATGCAAGCTCGCTCTACCGCACTCTCTCCGTGTCGCGGTCAAGAGAGTGTGAGCGTGGAAGAGACGCAGATATCCGGTTCAAAACACTTGTCCGGTGGAGATGATGCGAATCTGCACTGGATCTAATGTAGCTGTTATCAAGAACCGATAATCCCTGAAAATGTCTCAATGCAAGTCTGCTCTACCGCACTTCACCGGTTGAACGACTAAGAGAGTGTGTACGAAGATGAGACGCAGACACGCGAAACAAAAAACGAAACAATAGTTCGGTGGAGCGCTGTTGCAGTGCAACGCGACACAACTAGTTATCATCAAGATAGTCCATACATGTTGTCCGATCTAGCCCCTGAAAATGTCCCAATGCAAATCCGCTCTACCGCACTCTCCCAGTGGCACGACCAAGACGGTTCGAATTCGTCCGCCACTAGCGAGTCCAAAAGTCCAAAAACTGTTTGTGTTTGCCAATCAACAATCTCCACCGCATGACCTTTGTCTGCCCTCCGTAAAGGGTTAAGAAGAGAAGACATACGGCCAGATGACATCACCCGATAACACTGATGACATCTCTTATCCTCCTCCCCCCAATCCAACCATTCCCACTCCATACCAGTTCGTTCTCTTGCCCCTTCCCCCCAATTGTTTCTCTGTTTGTCTGTTTTCCACAATCAAACCACCTGAAACAAGGTCCCCTTCTCTTTCCAATTCAAACACACTGACCACCATGTCACCACCCCCCATCCGATCTCTAATCTCCTTCCTTCCACCAACACTAAAGAACTTGTCCCCTCCTCCTTTCTCCTCCTTGCTAAGAATGAGAATGGAAGACTAGTCGCTGTCCTCCCCTGATATCCAGTGAGGCGTGTCCCTCTCTCTTCTATTTGACTTCTTGACCATCATCTTTTTTCCCCTCCGTCCATTCTTCACCCCCCCCCCTTTCCCACCATTACACTCTTCTTCTTCTTCTTTTTCTTCTCATAGTCAATTCGTTCGTCAAACTCCTTTCCTGCGCGCCTCCCCCTCCACCCCCCCATTTATAGAACGGCCCCCTTTAAGATTTTCCACATTTTCCACATTTTCAGCATGCACTTCTTCAGTCATCTGACAGTCGTTTTGCTCGTTTTGACGATCGCCACCACGTCCGTTTCGGCGCAATACTATGGTGGTTATGGTGCGTTTTTCCCTGTTCTTTTCACCAATCCAAATACTTTTTAAGGCTACCCCTACGGCGGTTATGGCTATGGCGGCGGCTATCCGGGAATGTACGGCGGATACGGTAGTCCGTATGGTTACGGTGGATACGGTGGCGGGTACGGTTATCCGCACGGCGGAGGATACGGATATCGGTACAACCCGGTTGGCGGTATGCTGCGCGGCGCACTGATGGGCGCCGCGATGGGAGCGATGATTGGAAAGAAGTGAGGCTTGGCTGCAATGATTCTCATTTGTACATACATAACATAAATAATAAAAATAAATAAAGATTATGAAAAAGAAAGAAAAAAAAAATTTCTGTCATCCGCAGGATTCGAACCTGCGCCCTCCGGAGAGGACTGCGACCTGAACGCAGCGCCTTAGACCACTCGGCCAGAATGACGGCGAAATGGCGGGGAGCGCGGGGGGTAGACAAGGCTGGCGGTCGGCTGTCGGCGAGAGCGAGAGGGAAGGGGGAGAACGGAGGGGGGTGCTGGCTGTGTATGCGCCTATTCGACCCCCCTTCCACTCCCCCTTTCTCTCTATTTGCATTGTTTTTCGGTTTTCGAGGAGAAATGAGCGATTGGAAGATGATGGCTAAGGGGGGACGAAACGAATTAGCCATAATGAACGGGCGTACGGCCGGACAATTCGAAAATTGAAAACATCAAAACCCTCGTTCCTCCGGCTCTTTCTATTGTTTTTTCGTCAACAAACCACTCTGGAACCTAAAATTTAGTGAAATTGAGCTGCCACTAAGCCAACAAACGTCGTTAACCATTTTCCGTCCATTACCTTTGGTTTCAAGGCTCATAACAAGTGACGCCTTCTGTTTCTGATAATGTGAACATGATAGTCTGATAGATCTCATCGCAAGGATTCCATTTCACTCCCAACTTGACCAATTTGGAGCTCCGCGAGCCGAGTTACAAGGTCTCAAAGTTTCAAACCAGAAATCGCATGTCCTCGGCTCCCGCCAGGGCTCCGCCACTGACTCACATCGAGAGAAGACGTCCCGGAGACGAAAAAGTAAGGAAAAGAAGAAGAAGAAGAAGACGTGCGACGAGACGACGTCCCGTTTCAATCCAGAAGGTGTCCTGGCCACCAACAACCTGTTGACTTTGAAAACCTTGTTTTTGATACCCGCCATCTTCTTCTTTTCCTTTTTTTTTCGTGTCATCACGTCTTCTGCTTCTTCTTCTTCTTCTTCCTGTTCTCGAAAAGACGAAGACGTGGAGCTCTCTGTTTGTGTTGTTGGAAATATCTGAATACACGTGTGTACATATGAATAGAATAGAATACGAAGGAGCCCGAACGAACAGGCTCAGGGCTCCGAGAGCAAGCTGCTTCTTCTTTTCTTGAAGAGCTTCCCGCCCCCCTCCACAAAAAACAACAAGATTCCACTTGGTGGCTCTTTTCGTTTCGACCCCCCTTTCCCCATTTTCCCCATTTTCATCCATTTATACACATATTCCATCGGAAGGGGGGTAATTAACTTTTCCAATTATAATTTTGCAATTACGATGCACGTCGAGATGATGATGATGGTGATGAGCAAAACGACTACGTCACACGCGTGACTTTTACGGACATCTCCTTCTCTTTCTCTCTCTCGCTTGGTTTTTGAGCTCTTGTGTCTATCTACAGTTGGCTTCTAGGGCCGTGGCCTAGAAATCCAAGGTGATGCTACACGGCCAGGTGTCATGTTATCCGGCCACGGTATGCACTTTGAGAGCTTGTAACTTGGCTCGCGGAGCTCCAAATTGGTCAGGTTGGGAGTGAAATGGAATCCTTGCAATGAGATCTATCACATTATCTCATTCAATTTACTGGAAACAATGGCCTAGTTCAAATACCTGGGGATTCTAGGCCACGGCCATTTGACTGTTGCAAGTTGCAAGTTGGGCTTCTTAACAGCCTAAGGAACGTGGCCTAGCTTCCCACATTTACCCAAACTCCAATATCTAGCCCTTGGATTTCTAGGCCACGGCCCTAGACCTGGAACTAAGAGAAGAGTGTGCAATGGAGCGCATTTGCATTGTAACGCATTTTGACACAACTTATAGACTGGAAAGTGTCTATCAGTTCTCAAATGGCCGTGGCCTAGAAGCCGCCGGAACATCTGACCTAGGTTCGGGATTTCTAGGCCACGGCCCTAAGACCATGGTCAGCTCCATTCGAACTTTATGTAGACGCAGCGCAACAATAATAGGGTGTACAATGGAGCGCATTTGCATTGTAACGCATCTCGTTGCTTGGGCATTCTCTATCAAATGCCCGTGGCCTAGAAGCCGCCGGAACATCTGACCTAAGTTCGGGATTTCTAGGCCGCGGCCCTAAGACCATGGTCAGCTCCATTCAAACTTTATGTAGACGCAGCGCAACAAGCTCGTAGTTTGGCCGTGGCCTAGAAAACCCCCCAAAGTATCTGTTTGACCTACCGTAGCCCCTCACCTGGTGAACTCTGACTCCCTCTCTCTCTCTCCCTCCTCTCATGTCCCACCGACAATCACGACGATGATGATGATGATGATGTGCTCTTTCCTGCTGCTGCTGCTCCGCCGACCCATTCACATTCTCCTCCTCCATCTCGTCTCGTCTCGAATGTGCTTCCGATCGACGTCGTCTCACATTCGACATTCCAATCGTTCTCCTCTCCTCCATAGGCACCAATTTTCCTCTCCTCCCCCCCCCCCATCTGGCTACCTATGCGTTTCCTTTCCTCTTCTTCTTCTTCTTCTTCTTGCCCCCCACTATGACATCCAATAAAAAGAACTCAAAACCTTTCTTCTTCTTCTTCTTCTCCCCTCCAGAATATTATGTGTTGGGTGTGTATACACATACATATCAATGGAAAAACGAGAAACGAGGAAAAAGAAGAAAGAAATGGGAAAAACGGATAAAGTTCTTCTTCTTCACCTTCAAGACGACGAGCGAAGAATTCTGGTTGATCTGGTGCTCAAAGAGCCCCGGAGCCCCGGAGCAGCTCTCTCCCGGCTCGCATTCTCCATTTCCGGAGTGATTCGATTCCCCCGATGTTTTTGTGCTTGACCGCCTTCTGAACTTACTTTTCCGCTTGCTCTTGTGCACTTCCCTTCCCCCCCTCTCCTTTTTGGACTATGTACTATTTTTGGGCGCGAGAGTCCACGTTCGTTGCGCTTTTTGACTTGCACTTTGACTTTTTGGTACTTTGCCACCTGAAAATTGACTAACTACCGAGTAAGTGCAAGTCTCGACTGACTTTTTGACTATCGATAGTCCAAGTTCAATTTTGACTCATCAAAGTTTCCGGACCCCCTTTACTTACCAAAAAGGCCGAAATGACTACCTTTTTTTGGGTCAAGTCAAATTTTGGACTAACATTTTGACTTTGGCCCAATTTTGACTCATCATAGGTTCCGGACCTTATTTTGCATCAAAAACGAACCAACGATTTCTCCACATTGACTATCTTTTTGACTTGCACTTAAACTTGGACTATCACCTCCAAATTGACTGTAACTCAAATTTGACTCATCATAGTCTCCGTGACACAGTTTTAAACCTAAAACGATCAGTTCCTCCAAAAAATCTTACATTGACTATCTTTTTGACTTGCACTTAATTTTGGACTAACTTAACTTAACTCATCATTTTGACTTTCACTATGAAAATTGACTGAATACAGTGCCAAAAGCTGACTCTGAGCTATTTTTGACTCTTCATAGTTCACGACATCTAATTTGGACGAACACCAGACGTCTCTTTTAAGTTCCCCACATTGACTATCTTTTTGACTTGCACTTAATTTCGGACTAACTTCACTTAACTCATCATTTTGACTTGTACTATGAAAATTGACTGAATAAAGTGCCAAAAACTGACTATGAGCTATTTCTGACTCTTCATAGTTCTCGGCACCTAATTTGGACTAACACTTGGACTTTCCCACATTGACTATCATTTTGACTTACGCTATGGAAAAATGGACTACCGAGTGAGTGCAACTTTCGGCCTGTCATTTTTTTTGACATTTTAGGACTCACCATAACTTTTTGACTTTGTAAACCAAAAATGGACTAACTACCGACTGAACCCTTTTTTGGACTCACTTTGAGTTTTTGACTAGCGATAGTCCAAGTCCAATTTTAGACATAAGTTTTTGACTTTGTGACCCGAAGATGGACTAACTACCGAGAGAGAAAGGGCAAGTTTGCACTCACTTTAACTTTTTGACTTTCAGCATAAAAATGGACTAACTACGGGCTAAGTGCAACTTTCGATCAGCAGTCGTCCGCGTTCTTTCTTCAGTCTCTATTTCTTTTTGCTCGACGTCAGTTTTCGTCTATCTTCAACCTCGCCCCCTTCCTGACGTCTTCTGACTTATTTATGCCGACAAAAGTTGGCAAGAGTCTCTCTTTTCTCTCTCTCTCTCTCATCGCATCAGAAGCAATTACGATCAGATGAGCAGAGCCGACGCCGCCGCCAAATCACTCGGTGTTGCGCTTTTCCGCTCTCTCTCTGTCTCCACCCAAACAGCGTGAAGAAGAAGAAGCGCGCCTATTCCTATTTCTGCGCTTGTTTTTGACCTATGAGTCTTGTGGGTTGTGTTTTTTTTGGAAAGAGTTGAGGTGTGAAGTGTTGGAAGCCTTATTTCACTTAATCTTTCAAAGTTAGGAGCCACATTTCATCACACTAGGCCTAATTTTGACTAATCTTTGATTCCGGACTTTTTTTTGCATCAAAAACGGTCATTGACTACCTTTTTGACTTGCACTTAATTTTGGACTATCATCTCATATTTTTGACTTGCACTAAAGCAATCGACTGACTACAGTCCCAAAAGTTGACTATGGGCTATTTTTGACTCTCTATAGCTTCGGACCTCTAATTTAGACTAACAGCAGGTGTTTCTTTCGAGTTCCCCACATTGACTTTCATTCTGACCTCTTTTTGACTTGCACTTAATTGTGAACTTAAAAAACTCAAAAGGAGACTTTGGTGCAAGTCAGTGTGTGAGTTATAAGCCATAGTCGCTATTTTTTGAACTGTGGTAGTCAATTTTCAGGTTCAAAGTCCAAAAATAGTCAATGGAAGCCGTTTAAGTGAAAGTGCTCGTTTTTGAAATGGAACTGTGATTATAGTCAATTTTCGGGTAGATAGTCAAAAAGATAGTCAATGAGGTGCACATTTTGGCACTTGAATAGGTGCATTGTGAGTCACACATCGCTGACCTAGTTTCTTCCAGAGAGATTTCTAGGCCATGGCCTAGGTACATCTCCTAGCAACTCAAAGTTCATCCTCATTCGATATTCCCCCCCCCCCCCCGCTCGTCAAAATGAGCACTTGACACGATACAACTACATAGTTTAGTTAGTTGGTTAGACGTCCGCGTCTCGCTCGATTCTTGAATTCTTGACGCACTTCTCCTTCTTCTTCGTCTGGGTGACTTCTGAAGACGTCACCTTTCCTCTCCTTCCGCCCTTCCGTTTTCTTGCCATGTCTCTCGGTGGTTTGCACCTATTTTTGGACTCCAAAAATGTCGAAATTTTCGAAAAGAGATCAGGCGAGCGATGTTAGTGATTTTGGGGGCCGAGACGGGGGAAACGAAATGGAAGGGGGAGCCACCTCAAAACATGAAATTATTTTTTTTCACTCTCTCTCTCTCTCTCTCTATCTCTTCCTCTTGACAACGTCTTCTTCTTCTTCTTTTCCTTCCTTTCCCCCGTCGCCGTTGACGTCTACTTTTGAACTTATTTTTGACTAACCTTCACTTTTGGACTTCACTTGCCGTTTTTTTAGCAAACCGTGACATTTGCTGTTGACATTTGGGCTCGTGAGCTGAATTTCGATTTTTAGACCAAATCAAATTTTGGACTTAATTTGGACTTACATGAACTACTATCACAAGAAGTGACTTTGGCCCAATTTTGACTTATCATAGTTTCCTGGCCTTCTTTTGCATCAAAAACAATCAAATCGCCACGGTTTGCCCCTGCATTGACTATCTTTTTGACTTGCACTTAAATTTGGACTATCATCTAAAAAAAATTGACAATGGCCTGAACTTGACTTAACTCATCGTGGTTTGGTTTTCGGGCTCAGGTTAATATTGGAGAAGTCAAAAATCGGTCAAGTTCACCTTATTGACTTTTTTTTTTGACTTGCACTTAAATTTGAACTATCACCTCTAAATTGACTATAATCTTAGTTTGACTTTTCATAGTCTCCGTGACACACTTTTGAACCTACAAAAATCAGTTCCACCAAAAAACCTTACATTGACTATATTTTTGACTTGCACTTAAATTTTGACTATCGCCTCCAAATTGACTATAATCAAAGTTTGACTCTTCATAGTCTTCGTGACACACTTTTGAACCTAAAATGATCCGTTTCACCATAAAATCTTACATTGACTATCTTTTTGACTTGCACTTAAATTTGGACTATCACCTCCAAATTGACCATAATCAAAGTTTGCCTCTTCATAGTCTCCGTGACACACTTTTGAACCTAAAATGATCAGTTCCTCCAAAAAACAACTAACATTGACTATTTTTTTGACTTGCACTTAAATTTGGACTATCACCTCCAAATTGACTATAATCAAAGTTTGCCTCCTCATAGTCTTCGTGACACACTTTTGAATCTACAATAATCAGTTCCACCAAAAAATCTTACATTGACTATCTTTTTGACTTGCACTTAAATTTGGACTATCATCCTTTACCTAAAATGATCCATTCCTCCCAACTACACCGTGGACTATTTTTTTTTTACTATCCTCCAAAAATTGACTACCATCACAAATATCTTATGTCTGGATCCTTCCAGAAAATGGACGGGGGGGGGGGGGGCCTCATATTATTTGTTTTTCAACTAGATCAAATTCGCAACCCGCCTCCTTATTTTCGAGCCAAACCCGTTCCATTTTCATTCCACCACAATCGTTGTCTCCGGCTCCGGCTCCGTCAGAAGAAGAAGAAGAAGAGGAAGAGGAAGGAGAAGAAGGAGGACAGAAGAACCTCATTAGAGAGTGACGACGGACGGCAATAATAGTAATAATAGGCGGGCCATTTGACGACGTCCCATTTCGTCTCGCTCGCAGAAGGAGGCGAGCGAGCGAGCTGGAGGAGCACTTGTTTTTTGAGCCACAACTTCCACGAATCCGATGTGTGTGTAACTCTGGTGTGGGCTCGCCGAGCACCTAGCAACACCACGGACACATCCCGCCCCCTCTTCCTTTCTCTTTACATTTCCATTCCCTTCCCCAAACGGGGGAGTAAAAGTGTAAAGTTGGTGGCAAATGCGCTCTATTGGACACCAATGTCGATTTACGGGGGGGGGGGGGGGTACAAACGGAGCATCGTTGTTGAATCTCAGTTCCCGATCATTCGGCTCAAACTAAGACCCCTAGCACCAGGGGCCGTGGCCTAGGTTGCCAAACACAAAAACTCTTCCAAGTCCCGTTCATTCGGTCCGAATTATCAATAGAGCGCATTTGCAGTTCCAACCGAGACCCCAAGCTCCAGGGGCCGTGGCCTAGGTTGCCAAACACAAAAACTCTTCCAAGTCCCGTTCATTCGGTCCAAATTATCAATAGAGCGCATTTGCAGTTCCAACCGAGGGACCCAAAGCTTTAGGACCCCTCCCGAGTGTTCACGGGCAAAACGGAGCATCGTTGTTAAGATCCAACTAGAAATTATCAATAGAGCGCATTTGCTGACTTTACACTTTCAACCCCCCTTCATGGCAAAAGGACGCCACTACTTTTCGTTTTCTCAACTTTTCACCCCCCCCCCCCGTTGAAAAGTGGGCGGAGCCTATTGGTGGTCTCCCTTCCTCCCTCCTTCATTCCTTCGTCACACACACACACACACACTGAGCCTTTGAGCCGTCAACTTTTTTTTTCTGGTGCTGCTCCTCTCGGGGCTCACTTCTTCGTTGGTACACGAAAAAGCGACCGCCTTATTCCATTTCGTTCCCCCCCTTCCAGAAGGCCATTCGTCATCCTTTCCCCCTTTTGGGACTCCCGTTTTGTTTCACCATTTCACATTTCACACCGGCTCCCCCCCTCCCGGCTCGGCGAGCACACACACAAAAGTGCCAATGAATTCCCCACGACTTTTTCGTGAACGCCATTCATTTTTGGGCGGGCGGTTACACACACCAGGGAGTTGCTCTTTTGTGCTCTTTTGTGCTCTTTTTGATGTGTGTGTGTGCAGAAGCTCGTGCTGCTCCTCCCAAAAACAGTTGGCACACCCCGCGTCATGTTTACCTTGAGAGCCGAAAAGGGGAAGGCGGGGCTCTTATTCGATTAGGAAGTTTTGTGACTAAGCGAGAGAAATTTGGGGGGCGGGGAGCTAGACGTATTTGTGTTTGAATGAAGGGGGGGGGGGGATCTATTTTCGATTCGTTGGGACTGATTTGTTCATCCCTCTCTTTTGGTTTTCGAGCTCTTCTTTCTGCAATGGCCAACTGATAGATAGGGCCGTGGCCTAGAAATCCAGATGAGCCAGGTCAGATATTCGGGCGGTTTCTAGGCCACGACCATTTGACAACTGATAGACACTGCAATGCAAATGCGCTCCATTGCACCCCCTTCTATTGTTTTTACGTCCCGGGCCATGGCCTAGAAATCCCGAACCTAAGTCAGATTTTTGGGATATTCTAGGCCACGGCCATTTGACAACTGATAGATACGACGAGATGTGCCAAAATGTGTTGCAATGCAAATGCGCTCCATTGCACATCTTCCTCTTGTTTCTAGGTCTAGGGCCGTGGCCTAGAAATCCAGGGGCTAGGTTTATGTACTTAGGTGGATGAATTTCTGTTCATTCTTCATTCCTATGGAATGTAGGTCCGTGGCCTAGAAATCTCGAACCTAGGTCAGATATTCGGGAGGTTTCTAGGCCACGCCCATTTGGCAACTGATTGACACTTCCCAGTCTACGAGATGTGCCAAAATGTGTTGCAATGCAAATTCGCTCTACTGAACACATTTTTCTTGTCTCCAGGTCTACGGCCGTGGCCTAGAAACCCCGAATAGTCTGCGCGGCCAGGTGAATTCTAGGCCACGGCCACTGGACTGCTTGGATCTTTGTTTTGAAGAGAAGAGGACTACAATTTGTCCTCGCATATATGTAGAACGTCTTCATCTTCTTCATCTTCTCCTTCTCCTCCATCCACATTCATCCACCCTCCAGATGACGTGACCTCTTCGCTTCTTTCTCACACTCCGGGAGAGAGGGAGAGTGAAAGAGTCAATATCTCTTTCCAACTTTCCCCCCGCTCCCTTCACCATCTCTCTTCCAACACTTTTTTAATTAGACACTTGTCCGTGTGTGTCCCGCCATGTCCCGTGTCCCAAATGTGTCTAGGAAGACTGGAAAGTGGGAAATGAGTCAGGGAGCAGGGAGAAGTAGAAGAAGAAGTAGAAGACGTCGTGTAGTTTGATCTACTACTATGCACAGCTGATGTGTAGGGGGCGCGAAAAACTTTGTCCCTGGAATCGGGCTCACTATGCTTGAGTCCAAACATTTAACAGTCCTGAGTTGTTAGTCTTCGAAGTTAGACCCAAGTTTAAAGGTTCGACCACAATCAGCATAACTAAGCTTAAGTCCAGACTCTAAGGTTCAGCGGACCTGGATCCAATGTTAAAAAATAAAAGTTATAGAGATTCAAGTATCCTAGAAGTAAGACCCGAATTTAAAGTTAGACTAGAATCGCTTGAACTAAGCTTGATTCCAGACTTTTAACAGTCCTGAGTTGTTAGTCTTAGAAGTTAGACCCAAATTCATAGTTGGACTACAATCAGCATAACTAAGCTTAAGTCCAGACTCTGAACTCGAGACTTCAAAGTCTGAACTGACTTGACATGTTATAGAGGTTCATGGTTCCTAGAAGTAAGGCCTCAGTGAATAGTTAGACTAGAATCGGTTGCACTGTTAGCTTGAGGTCAGCCTTTTAACAGTCCTGAGTTGTTAGTCTTAGAAGTTAGACCCAAGTTTGAAGGTTCGACTAGAGTCAGCATCACTAAGCTTAAGCCCAGACTTTAAAGTTCAGCGGACATGGATCCACTGTTGAAAAACAAAAGTTATAGAGGTTCATGGTTCCTAGAAGTAAGGCCTCAGTTCATAGCTAGACTAGAATCGGTTGAACCAAGCTTGAGGTCAGAATTTTGACCGTCCTGAGTCCAATCCAAAGTCATATTCAGTCTCACTAAGCCGGGGAGCTTACTAAAGACTGTGTTCAGGTGATTTTAATTATAGATAGCATGGTGACAACATCTGGCCCCTCCAGAAACTCAAGATTGATGAGATTGATATCGTTATTATAACCGTATTCAAAGGATTAGCGCAATTCTCCAAATGGTTTGTCTCTCAGCCTTGATATCTTGCGATCTAGAAGAGATAGGAGAAAAGTGTCAACTGTTGAAATATAGCTGACAATGCGAGGATTATTTTGTTAGTTGACACTTTTCTTCTAGCCCTTCTAGTTTTCAAGATATGAGGGCTGAAACTCGAACAACCGTAAAACCTGTTAGAGTGGCAAGCAGGTCCTATTTTCAAAAATCCACAGAGGAACCCTTACGGTGCCATGCTCGGATACAGAAAATACGGTAAAAAGGGTTCACAAAGTGCTCCGTTCAGTTTAAGATGAGCCAAAGAGTGATAAGAAGAGCCTGGGATCCATTGCACAGGAAGCGATGTTTCTTCTTTTTTAACAGCACCACCACAACCGGAAGGGCTCCCTTTCCTCCGAATTGTGTCCGCCCGATTTGTTCTTCTCCTCTTCTTTTCCTTTTTCTTCGCTGTGACTCCCCATTTTTACTCACTGATGTTCTTCTTTTCTTCTTCTTCTTTTCGCCTTCTCCTCCTTCCTCACGGTCATTCAGATTGAGCAACGTCTTCTGAGAATTCACATCTTCCTCCAGAGCGCGGAGAAAAGTCTCACACCTCAATTATTCATTAGCCCCCCCCCCCTTTCCTAAACTTTTTGATTTTCCCGCCGAAAGAATGAAATTGGATACTTTTGCTCTGCCAAAAGAGCCAAGTGCAAACTTTGAATCTAATCTAATCCTCCCCTCACACTCAGATGCCACACAATGGCGGCGCCACAATGGCTCCGATGCTCCTGCTCCTCCTCGTGACGTCCGGTCACGTGACACAGGCGCGCGGCGCCGTCGTCATCGACAGCGACTACAACGTCAGTTCGGACGACGATCCGGTCACGGAGGCGTCGACGCGCCGCAGCCGCAACTGTACCCGACAACCGGCGATCATTGATAAGTTGCTCAACGGGACCGGCTACAACAAGTTTCGGATACCGAGTGAGTATGGCTCAGTGGATAGTGGGGATGGTCGGGAAAAAGTCATAGGGTTCCAAGTTCGAACCCCTCTGCCGGCAAATCGTTTTTGCTCGTCATAGCTCACCCGGTAGTAGGGATGGTTTTTCATTCAGAAGGTCCCAGGTTCGAACCCCACTCAGTACCAAATCGTTTTGTCATTCATAGCTCACCTGGTAAGAGGGATGTTTGAGCAGTTCTGAAGGTCTCTAGGGTTCGAACCCAGCAGCCGGCAAACCTTTTTGTTCCTCATAGCTCACCCGGTAGTAGTGATGCTGGCCCATTTTGAAGGTCCCAAGTTCGATTCCCACTCACTACCAAACGTTTTTACTCCTCATTTGCACCACTTTCCACTTCATTGCAGATGATGACGGTGTCAAAGTGCAAGTAGAGTTCTGGGTTCAAGCCATCACGTCCATCAACGAGATTACCAACGATTTCGAGGTTCCTTCCCCCCTCCCTTAATCCCTTTAGTAACTTCCCTCCAATTTGGCAGATGGACATTTACATCAACGAGATGTGGCTCGATCCGGCGCTCAACTTCGAGCACCTCAATCCGTGCAAACAGAATTTGTCGGTCAGCCATCAAGTGAGTAGTAGGCCTTTTAGCATGATTGGAATCGTCTCAAAAACCACTTTTATTGCAGGTTCTCGAGCGTCTTTGGACACCGAATAGTTGTTTTATCAACAGCAAATTCGCCGAAATTCACGATTCGCCGTTCAAGTAAGCTTTGAAGAATTGGAGGGGGGACCTTCGGTTTGTTGAACCTAGGCTTCGACTTTGGTAGGTCAAAAAGCATGAGGTAATTGGAGCTATGAGCAGGAAATTCGTAGAGGAAACACATGACATGGCAGCAGGAAATCATAGAACAGAAAACATATGGATTTTGTTCCGGAAACAAACATTTGAACTTTGACTTAGTTTTAGGTTCGATTTAATGTATTTTTAAGTTTGACCTACTTTTGGGTTCGAGTTGACCTACTTTTAAATTTGACCTACTTTTGAAATTGATGTGACCTACTTTTAAGTTTGACCTATTTTGCGTACGATCTTTTCTTCTCCTTAGTTTGACCTACTTCTGGGTTCTATTTGACCCATTTCTGAGTTTGACCTATTTTGGGATTCGATTTGACCTTCTTTTTGGGATCGTTTGACCTACTTTTGAGTTCGATGTTTCTTTCGCCTTAGTTTGACCTACTTTTGAATTTCATTTGACCTACTTCTCAGTTTAACCTAAGTTTGAGCTCGATTTGACCTACTTTCACGTTTGACCTACTTTTGTCTCGTTTTGACCTACTTTCACGTTTGACCTACTTTTGTCTCGTTTTGACCTACTTTCAAGTTAGATTTGACCGACATCTAAATTTGACCTACTTTCCAATCGTACTCCTCTATCATGACCTACATTATTCAGAAATGTCTTCCTGATGCTCTACCCGAACGGAACAGTGTGGGTGAACTACGTAAGCGCGCTCCCAACCACCAACCGATCCAATACTCGAACCTCTTGTGATTGCAGCGCGTCAACGTGAAAGGACCGTGCGATCTGTCGCTGGAGCTGTTCCCCCTGGACATCCAAGAGTGCCACCTCATCTACGAGAGTTTCAACTACAACAACCAAGAGGTGCGAATGCGATGGAACGACAAAAACCCGACGCCGGTGTCGGTGACCAACAAAATCCGACTGCCCGACTTTGAGCTCATCAAAATCGAGCCGACACGTGTCGAGGCACCGTATCCGGCCGGCATGTGGGATGAGTTGCACGTGAAGTTGGTGTTCGAGCGACGATACATTTGGTACTTCATGCAGGCCTATCTGCCGACCTACTTGACCATCTTCATCAGGTATCGGCCCGAAATGGACATGTATTTTGTAAAATCATCTCGTTCCTCTTCCAGCTGGATCTCATTCTCATTGGGCACAAAAGCGATGCCGGCTCGGACGATGCTCGGCGTCAACGCGCTGCTCGCGATGATCTTCCAGTTCGGCAACATCATGCGCAACCTGCCGCGCGTCTCCTACGTCAAAGCGATCGACGTCTGGATGCTCGTCTCGATGACGTTCATCTTTCTCTCGCTGCTCGAGCTCGCCATCGTCGGCTACAAGACGAAGAACGAGGAGGGCGCGAAGAAGAAGTGTCCGCACAAGAAGCTCATCGACAACTTCGAGGCGTCGCCGGCCGGACTGTGTCGGTACGAGAAGCGCTTCATGTTGCCGGTGGAACGGCGTGCCGGCGGATGGGCGAGCGTCATGCGTATTCGTGTCCTCCGCGACTTTTGGAATTGGAGCCCCGAGAAGATCGATCGGCTCTCGGCTATCATGTTTCCCGCCTGTTTTGCCATCTTCAATGTGAGTCTGGAGGGACTGGGGGAGATCTAGGTCATGGAAAGCTAGGCCATGAGAAGCTAGGCCATGAGAAGCTAGGCCATGGAAAACTAGACCTTGGAAAGCTAGGTCATGGAATCTACCGTACTTTGGAAAGAATTCGGAAAAGACGAGCTACCACACTCTAATTTAACAGCATACCTTCATAATCTCATAGGTTCAACCCCTCTAAGTGACATTTTTCGACAAAGTCTACAGGGTAATTAGTTTTAGATGCCATTTTGATAGAGCAGCTAAGCTCTTCCGATAACATCGGCTAGCAGAACACTCGGTTCTATGTCCACGTCACGTTGAAACCTATTGTACCTTTCGAAAGAAAGGACTAACTTCTAATGGTATTAGGAAGTAACAGATATCGTATCTCATAATCTCATGGGTTCAACCTCTAGGTGACCTCTTTCAAGATGCAATTTGGAAAGAGCAATTACGGTATCTAAGCTCTACCGATAACATCGTGGATATGATAGAGTAATTACGGTATTTGAGCTGTACCGATAACATAGCTTAATTCAACACTTGGATCTACAGTAGTATTGTTCGTGTAAGATGAACCAATGAGATGAGCAATGTGAGACGAAAAGTAGATAAGGGCCACTGCATCGTTTTTGTATGGAACTCCCAACATCCCGATAGTATTGGCAAAGATGTTGTCGACCGAATATTATCTCGAGAACCGAAAGAGATATCAAAAAATTATCAACTACAGGGTTGTAGCTCTTGCTGTGCTCTGCAACTTTTCCGTTGACAACTTTTTGATAGCTCTCTTGGTTGTCGAGATAAAATGAGATCAAAACGGCCGTGCGACATTCTTCATGGCCAGTACAGCAGACGTTCAGTAGTCACTTGTTGACACAAACGCCGACTCTCATATCGCATCTGAATCCAACTGTTTGTTCCAGATCGTCTACTGGTCCTACTACTACAACAAGAAGCTTGAAAAAGCGGCAGCGATGAAGTTGGACGAAGACCGTCTGCCCCTATAAACCAACCTTGTATCACTTGTCCGCACTTCTCCACTAGACCCGAATGACTACCCTTCAAAAGGGACCCCCTCTAAGTTAGTAGGAATCGAATTCCAGTTGTAGTTCTCCAAATCCCAAAATTCGTTCAAAATGTCCTTCACTCCTTGAAAAGCCCAAAAAAGCCCATGGTTTTTTTTTTCTCGTGCCTTATTCGGGTCACCGTCTCCCCCGTACTTTTTTGTTGCAATTATTGTGCATCTTTTCAAGTTTGTGATGTTCATGATTAAAAGCTTTTTTTTCATTCACAGAGACAAGACAAGAAGAAGAGAAAATGAATACAATCAATCATAATGGCTTCAACAAATGTGTGACATTCAAAGTGGTGACAAAGTTACTATTGCAAAATGGAAAATTGAGGAAAGAAGGGGTAGTTCGGTGTTATGAACACTTTGAAAGTTTTTAAAACAACCAATTTCATATTTATCTACTCATAAAATGCCCTTTTGTACTGCATATGTTTTGTGCCAACACCGATTCGCCACTGGTATCGCAGCCCAAGTTTCTTCGCAAACTTTAAAAAGGAGGCCATTTTCAAACATATTATTATCGATTGCTTTCTTATCCAAAACATTTGGAGGAGAAGGAAACACTTCTTCAAACTTTCTCTTGAAAATCTTCCGTATCGATGGCAACCGTTTGTCTAGAAATGCGACTGCAGTATCCAACTGATACTTGTGAAAGAATCCTCTAAAGTAACCAAACACTTGCTGCTCTCTCAAATAGTAGTACTCTTCGATTGTAGTTGCTGATTCCAGATCATTCTCACTCACTTCGGTTCTGTTAACTAGTGTCGTGGGCGGGATTGATGACACATTGAGAGCGGCTCGTAACTCTTCAAGGCCTATCGTCTCCACGCTTGCTGAGATTAAAGGGTACATAATAAATTTTAATGCCTGGTATTTGAAAACGTTTCCAGCCATCTGTTCGACTTCTTGCTCCGTCAGACAGGTCGCGTTAATCTTGGCTAGCTCTTCGTCCACATCAAACAGTGAAGGGGTCGAATTGGTTGAGACGACCTCCGAGGAAGAAGACGAACCATTGCCTATTGGAGTTGAAGTTGAAAGTGATGTTGAGGTAGAACTGACCAAGTCGACGTCATCTGAAAATGTTTGTTTTGTTTTGATACTCAGGTTTTACAATTAGCTAAAAGAGAACCGCTCAATATCTATTGTCGTTTTTTTCGGGGGGAACCCTGTGAACTTCCACGTATGCCGAAATTTGGGGGCGTGGCCAATTTGCAAGTGCCGCACGCTTGAAACTGCGCCCATTGCGTTTTTTGGTTTTCCACGTGGCCCCGCCAATCACCGCATTTCTGAGGCAAGGTCACGCGCGCTGATTGGCGGGGCCACGTGGAAAACCAAAAAACGCAATGGGCGCAGTTTCAACCGTGCGGCACTTGCAAATTGGCCACGCTCCCAAATTTCGGCATACGTGGAAGTTCACAGGGTTCCCCCCGAAAAAAAACGACAATACGCTTGTAATTGGCGCATATTTTTTTCATTTTCATATGCAACCGGAACATGTTTACTTGTCCAATCATTTAAATTCTGAAAAACGAACCTGCGTGTGCATTGGTCACAAGACAGAGACAGATGAAGAGGGTAGTCAACATTGATTCTTCTGAACGAGAATATAGCGTTTTCGAGAGAAACACATTCAAATGAAACAGGGAAATCGAAACAAAATGCGGGAACAAAGGGAACATTCGATTGACCTATTTCTCATTTTTGTTATTCCCTCCTCGCACCTCTAAGTGAGACTATCTCTTGCGGAACAATCTCACTTCAAAATTGTTTATTTCCTGTCCATCCACCCAATTGCAATATCAAATGAAGACAATTGTAATTATTAGAGTGTCACAGGAGGCGCCTTTCTCTTTCTGTCCCGAAACAATACAATCGATACTACCACAACGAAGTTGAATATTTGCTGTATCACAATGGCATCTAAAACTAATAACCCAGTGGACTTTGTTAGAAAATGTCACCTAGAGGTTAAACCAATGAGAGTATAAAGGTGTGCCGTTATATTATAGTATCTTTTTAAGATAAAATACCACCAAACAATGACCGTACTTTCTTCATGGCCAGTACTGTAGACTCTATGGCCTAGTTTCTCATGGTCCCCCCCCCCCCCCCCCCCCGTCCCGCCTGTATCACTTGTCCGCACTTCTCCACTAGACCCGAATGACTACCCTTCAAAACGGACCCCTCTAAGTTAGTAGGAATCGAATTCCAGTTGTGGTTATCTAAACCCAATATTGGCGCCTTATTCGGGTCCCCGTACTTCATTTGCAATGATTCTGCAACTTTTCAAGTTTGTGATTCATTCAGACAGAGACAAGACAAAAAGAAGAGAAAATGAACACAATCAATCATAACTGTTTCTACAAATGTGTGACATTCAAAGTCGTGACAAAGTTACTATTGCGAAATGGAACATTGAGGAAAGAAAGGGTAGTTCGGTATTATGAGAATTTCGAAAGTGTTAAAAACAACCAATTTCATATTTATCTACTCATAAAATGCCCTTTTGTTCTGCGTATGTTTTGTGCCAACACCCATTATTGTCTGTCTCACGCGGTGTCAGGCCGCGGTCTAGGTACCGCCGGGGCCGAGTTTAGGCTTCTTGGCCGCGGCCACCTCCGGAAAACGTGGATTTTCGGCGCAAAAGGCGTTAATATGTCGAAACAAAAGTTTTAGAGTCGAGAAATCCTCGAAAACCGCTCAAAATCCACGTTTTCCGGAGGTGGCCGCGGCCGAGAAGCCTAAACTCGGC
Source organism: Caenorhabditis afra (assembly GCA_963570955.1). NCBI lineage: Eukaryota > Metazoa > Nematoda > Chromadorea > Rhabditida > Rhabditidae > Caenorhabditis > Caenorhabditis afra. Next base: position 2,036,358 of record OY751536.1, on the reverse strand, counting down.
CCCGGCGGTACCTAGACCGTGGCCTGACATCGCGTGAGACAGACAATATATATATATATATATATATTATCCGTTTTTCTTGAACTGGACCCGGGGACGAGAATCGGGAAATGGGCGGCCGAAGATCCGACAGCGGCGGCCGCGGCGGTGTATTTCGATTAATGAGCGAAAATCGCTCGTTTTCAACCATTTTTTGTATTTTTTCGTCGTAAAACGAGAAAAATGGTTGAAAACGAACGATTTCCGCTTGAAATTCCACAATTTCGAAAAGCCAGCGCTCGTGAATCGACACACACCGCCGCGGCCGCCGGCCGGCGAATCTTAGACCGCCCATTTCCCGATTCTCGTCCCCGGGTCCAGTTCAAGAAAAACGGATAATATATATATCTTCTTTATCTATCGTATAAGAAAAAGTCACAGCTCTAGGATGATTAATATAATGACGGTGGGAGGAGGGAAAAGGAGAGAAAGGAATAAGAAAAAGAGAAGAAGAAAGAGAGAGAGAGGGTCAGCCTGGGTCGTCGCCACCGGGTGAGACCGATAGGAACGGGAAATAGTGCGGCGAGAAAGTCACCGCCACCGGCAAGCGTGCCTGTAGAAACGATTCCCCAATGGTAATTGTTTATTTCGTAAGTGATAATTGACATGAAAAGTTAGTGGAGAGATGAGTAAGAATTAGGGAATAAGACATATGAGAGTTAAGAAGGTTAATATGATACATGAAATGCTATGTGGAAACCTATGGGTCAGGGCGGGCCGGGGACAAGGAACTTAGCCGGAAGACCAACTAAGAGACTATCGAAGGCATTAGCGGAGATTCTTCTAGGCATAAGCTTGGCCACCTTGTTCCAAAGAGGCAGGTGCACGTGCAGAAACGACCCAGGGACAAAGAGTTCGGACGAGAACATGTAGGGGTACCTGGGAGTGCGAGCCGGTCTGAGGTAGGCTTCCAAACGCGGAAAGTGGCTATCATGCGTGACAATGCGGTAGTACGTCTTGAGGACGAGTATGACGCGGCGATGTTGGCAGGAGAGCAACCCGGCGGTGACTAAGCGGTGCGCGTAGGATAGATATGGAGTGTTGCATCGCTGGAAGACCCGACGGGAGAAAAATCTAAGGGGCTTTTCTAATAGTTGTATAAGGGGTGGGGACGTGGGACTGAAAACCTCGCAGCCGTACTCTAGGATAGGCCGAACATATACATTAAATAGTCTGAACATAAACGGGGCATTTTGGGAAAGGAAACTTTTCAGTAGCTGGCGCGATTTCCAGAGAGCGAGGCCGGATATTCGGTGTATATGGGATTCAAATCCGAGATTTTTATCAATCAGTATGCCGAGGTCTTTGACAGAGTTGGATGCCTTGATGGGGGTCCCAGCTAGGTAGTAGACATGTTGGGGGTTATTTTTACCTAAGTGAACCACGATAGACTTAGAGGGAGCTAGGTTTAGACCCCATTTCGAGCACCAATCGCAGACAATATTTGCACTGAGCTGAAGGGCAGTTGAGGAGTCGCTGGTAAGTTTTACGTCATCCGCAAAAGCCGTAACATGGACGTTTGAGGGGAAAGAGGCCAGAAGGTCATTGATGTAAACCAGGAAGAGGAAGGGCCCCAGAACCGACCCTTGCGGGACCCCGGAACTCGCTACGAAGGATGCTGGGGTGGGGGAGTTATTAACTTTAACCATAGAGGTCCTATTTGTCAAGAATGATTCTATCCACGCTACTGTTTTGGAGTCCATACCGAAGTTTAGGAGTTTCATTAGTAATAGGGAATGGGGAACAGAATCAAATGCTTTGGAGAAGTCTATGTAAATAACGTCAACATAAGTGGCCGGTCTAAGTTGAAGAGCCTTAGCTTTAGTGATGGAGTCCAAGAGAGCTAGCGTGCAGGATCTTCTTGGTAGGAAGCCAAACTGATAGGGAGATAGGCGGTGCAGGAAGGTGTTGCGTAGTTTGCCGAGCAAGACTTTCTCGAATAGACGCGCCAGAGGGTGTGTAAGTGAAATAGGCCGATAATTAGACGGATTAGTGCGCTCCCCTTTTTTATAGATCGGGACTACTGTTGTGGTCTTAAGTGCTGTAGGGAAGACGCCGCTATCGAATGATTCCTGGAAGATAAGCGCAAGGGGAAGAGCTATGGAATGGACGCAACGCTTTATGACAAGGTAACTGGTGTGGTCAGTAGAGAACCCAAGTTTGGGACTAATCTTAGCGATAACATTGTGAATGTTGAGCGGGGAGAAGTCGATCTTGTAGGCGAGTGGTCTAGGAGGAGGAAGCGCCGGGAAGGGAGCTGAATACTCGTTAAAAGCAGCGGCAAAGATTTTGGCAAATTCGGGGACTAAGACTAGGGGATCAGAAGTGATGGAATCGTTGATATTAATGGAGATTGGGGGAGGGGCACCCGCAAGACGGTTGTTTATAAACTTAAAAAACACTCTGGAGTTCCCCTGGGACAGGAGTCGAGATTCTTGCTCGCGGATTCTACGTTTATGTGAGTTGATTTTCCTACGAACTAACCTTTTGATATTGCGAGGGGGGACTAGTGGTGCGCGGCGACGAATGTATCTGTATAGTTTACCGGGATGGGGTTGAGTAACCGGGGGAGCCTTACTAAGAGGTGTGAGTTCTGAGATAAATTCGTTGAATATCTTTAAAAAGTGAGAGAGCTTGGTTTGGGGATTCGAGAAGTGGGAGAGCTGGCGAGGCCAGTTAAAGGAGAACATTGCCGAATTGAGTGCGTCGAAATTACATTTCCGATAGTTGGGGACTCGCGGGGGTGGGACACTAGGAGCTAAGGGTCTAGCGTTGGGTAAGGAGAAGGAGACAGAAAGGTGGTCGGAGAGAAGAAAAGGAGGGGCACGCGCTAAACTGGAGACGAGCTGAGGACTGTTCGAGAAAAGCAGATCTAATACGTTTGCGGTTCCGGAGGAGGCTATCCTGGTGGGAAAATTGACTAATTGGGATAACCCGTTTCTGGCAAGGAAGGAAGCCAAGTCATTCGGAAGAGAAGTAGAGAATCGAGCGGTGGAGTCCCAGTGGATGGCAGCAAGGTTAAAGTCACCGATGATGAAACAGTGCTTGGGCGCGCGTTTAAGGAGAGAGTCAATATTTTGATAGAGGGCCTGAGTTTGGGAGGACGTAGTACAGGGCGGCCTATATACTACAATAAATCGGTATTTAAGGAGGGGAACGTCAAAAGCTAGAATCTCACAGTGGTGAGAAGAATAGTATTTGTCAAAGAGGGAGTCTACTGGGACGCAGTGCAAATGATTATTTACAAAAGCTGCCACCCCGCCGCCATGAGCTTTAGGATGAGGGACTTGGCGATCGGCTCGAAGGCAGGAGAAAGAAGCGGAGTTGCACAGAGGTAGTGGGACTGATGGAGTGAGAAACGTCTCAGTAACGAATAATAAGTCCAGATTATTTGCGCGCATAAATTCATGAATGAGAGCAAGCTTGGGCGCCGAATTGACACCACGAACGTTTGAGAGCGTGCAGGAAAGAGTTGAATTAGTCAGGATCTTATTTGCGGGCGGTTTGACGGGATTTTTGGGCGGAGACGGAGGTAGCGACTGTAAGATACTATCTGTGCGGGACGCCTGAGACGCGTCTGAGAGGATGGAGATAAACGTACGGGGGTGTTTCGGGAAGGAGGGGCTCAGGCGCGGTGCGAGTTCCTATGCTAGCTGAGAGGGGGCGGGCGCTTGGGATTTGAAGGGGCGCGGGTTAGGAAGGAGCGCTATTACCAGGTCCTTGACGACGTACTTGATGAGACCCGCAGCTTTGTTGGCCTCATAGACCTCTTTACGGACCGCGCGGAGCACTTCGAGTTCTTCCCTTGTCATGTCCCGTCTAGCGCGAATGACCCTCTGGGCGTCCTGAGGTGCGCCGATGCTTTTGAAAGCGGCGCCGAACCCTTGCAAGAATGAATCGCGCTTGGCCTTTGAATCGAATCTAAGTTTAGTCGGTCTGGCGTAAGCGACAGGGTGCTTACAATGTACGCGAAACACTTCGGTTGGGGCAGGGAGCAGAGAGGGGGAATCGCAAAGTGATTTAACAAATAACTCATCTTTCGTTTGTTGATCGTTTCCGGATCCATCAGGCAAATTCTCCACGACGGCGATGTAGTTTTTTGACTCGATGCTCGACAGTTGCGCGGATAGTGCACGGTCCGCGGCCACCTTCGTTATCAGAAGATTCTTCTTCGCGACTGCGGAATAGAGGTCGCAGGGAGTAGACTGGCGGGTTGAGGCAGTGAGAGCGGCGACGGGAGCAATCGACTTGGTAAGGGTAGCAGTAGACATCATGTTGCGGATAGTGATGCTTTGCTCGGCGATGATGGCGTCCTGCTCTTGAACGCGGGCTTCGAGTTGCTCCATTCGAGCAGTGAGTTTTCCTATTTTGGCGGCTAGTGCGACGAGCGAAGAAGCTTGGCTCTGAGCTCCTTGGTTGGTGGGACGTCCACGCTTCTTTGGCATCTTGGCGGGCGGCGAGGAGAGACCCTCATCCGCGGAATTCATGTCAGGAGAAGTAGGAATCAACGTGCACGAGGAATACGTAGAAAATCGATACGGGAGGTAGCCGGGAGGCAACCGCTCGCTAGGAGGCAGGAGGGCCGTGTGTCTCCTGCCTCCTAGCGAGCGGTTGCCTCCCGGCTACCTCCCGTATCGGTATCCCAGCCCAAATTTCCTTGCGAACTTTACCAAGGAGGTTGTAAGAAATATTACTCCAAGTATATTTCTTATATAGATTTATTAGCAATAACTTTGAGAATATGGTTGTGTGAAGAGTTAGAAGAATGATAAAATTACAATACGGGTAGGGTTCTATTTATAGTAGATTTCGTACCAGTTGGTACCAACATGAGTAATTCTAATATAAAAAGTATAACGGGTACAATAGTATAATATATTGAGGTTGGTTAACAATAGATGAATAATAATATATTAGAACTGTTTGAAGCGGTTCTTTCTTTGTATTACCTTCTTAGGTGACAGAGGTCATGTGGAAAGGAGATCAAGCATATTATCGATTCGTTTTTTGTCCAACACTTTTGGAGGAGAAGGACACACTTCTTCAAATTTTCTCTTGAAAATCTTCCGTATCGATGGCAACCGTTTGTCTAGAAATGCAATTCCAGTGTCCAATTGATGCTTGTGAAAGTATTCTCTAAAGAAACCAAACACTTGCTGCTCTCTCAAATAGTAGTACTCTTCGATTGTGGTCGCTGATTCCAGATCATTCTCACTCGCTCCAGTTCTGTTAGCTGTTGTCATGCAGTCAACATTGATTCGTCTGGAAAAGAATTGAACGGTTTTATGGGAGAGTAACACACGAGGGTCGATAACCAAGCGGGAACAAAGGCAACATTCGATTGACCTATTTCTCCTTTCTGTCATTCCCTCCTCGCACCTCTAATTGAGATTATCTCTTGCGGGACAATCTGATTTCAAAACAGTATCTTTCCTGCAGAATTGTGGATTTTCGGCCCCGGCCGTCGGCCCGTGATTCAAATTTCAAATTTCAAAGTGGGCGGGATTTGATCAATTTTTGATGAATTTACCTTTTAAGGTCAAAAAATGGCGGCAAACTACTTTTTTTGATAAAGTTAACACATTTTTTAAAATATGTTTCGAAACAAAACATTTGTTCCAACAACTGGTAGTTCATCACGGGCCGAAGACATTTTACAGCCAGGTCCGGCCAGTCGCAAGACTGCTTTCCTGCCCGTTCACTCAATTGCTATATCAGATGGAGACAATTGTAACTGTCAGAGTGTCACAGGAGGGACCTCTCACTTTCCCCCGATTTGAGGCTGGCGGGTGGTGACCCCAGCCTCCATCTTATTAAATAAACCATTGGATCCAAATACTTTTTTTTACAATTAGAACAATTAGACTTCATTTCGCTGAAAGTCATCAAACGTTTACAATCTACAAAAAACACCGTCAAAGCGCCGGAGCCACCAGTCGCGCCGAAGTCGGTGCGATCAGTGATCGCCTCCTTCTACACGGGGCTGACGAACGAGAACGTGAAACTGGCGAATCTGCCACGTCTGTTGCCCGACGTAAAATTTTTCCATTTTTCGAAATTCTGTAAAGTTAAAAAACAACAACAACTCTGAATAGGTCTAAAACCGGGGCGGAGTCAGCCGCCGTAGGCCGGCTGGTAAGAAATGAAAGCGGACAAAACAAAAACCGTCACAAAACGGAAACGTGACCCTTCCCTCTTTCGAAATTCAGAAATGAAATAGCGGAAAAGCCTAAAAAGGCACATTTGCTCCCTGTTGACCTACTTCCACTGAACCAATCCACTCCAAAAAAGTTGCGCGTCATACGGCCGCGGACATAGAGACAGACAGACGGAAGTTGGCGATCTTTCTTCTTTCCGCCCTCCTCCCTAAAATCGGGAAAGTGCGCGTGAAGCGACCCAAAGCCCCACTTTCACTATCTCATCTTTTGAGCGTAACCCTTTCACGCGTGACGCTTTTTTGCGTACGGTTTCGAGCGTAACGCTTTTTTTTGTAACACTTTGTGCGTAACGCTTTGAGCGTAACGCTTTGAGCGTTTTTCGGCCCCCAATATCTCGCCGGTTTCTGACCCGATTCGGTGAAGAAGTGTGCGGCCGACAGCAGCCGGTAGCGCCCAACGCCTTAGACTCTCTAATCTGAACGTCGCGGGTTCGTGCCCAACTGGGGGCCTTTGTTTTAGGTGTTTGAGCATTGTTCAAAGTGATGCACCCGTGATCTGCCACAATTCCTGCCTCCCCGCAGCTTTTGAACTGTAGCTTGGTTCGAAATGATCGTAGCTGAGGTTTTCAGCCAAATTGGTGCACCCGCAGGGTCCGTCACAACACCCGCCTTCCAGAAGCTAAAAAAACGGAACTCGGCTCAAAATGATCGTAGCGAGCTGGGGGTTTAGATGATAGAGCCAAAGTGGTGGCGCGCATTAGGCCCTCTAATCTGAACGTCGCGGATTCGTGGAAACATTCAAATATTTCTCAAAATGATGCACCCGGAGGGTCCACCAAAACACCCGTCTCCCAGAAGCTAAAAAGTCGGCTAATGAATTTAAATTTTGTTCATTCTGGCTATTAATAGTAAAGATGTATTCCAATTGTCCAAAATTTTCTATTATGGCCTCGTTCTGTGAACACCGATGGTCCGGAAACACCTGCAGATTAAAATCGAGAAAAAAGCATGGCGGTGTTTGCGGACCATCGCTGCTTAAACAACTAGGCGAAATGGTTGCCGAAGACAATTTTCGGCAACTCGGCAACGGCAACGCTCGCCAAAAAACCGGCAATTTTCGGCAACGGCAACGGCAATGCAGCTCGGCCCTGTTCAAGTACACAGTGAACCACTGGTTCTGATTCTTCGACACCGTCCTCGTTTTCACGGGCTCTTCGGGGAAACATTGTGACGGCGAGACGAGTGAGCGACCAGTCGGAAACGAGCCCTCATAGACCGACACAGTCTCGAATCGCCACTTTTTCTCGTCGGCTTTCCGATAGTGCTTCGTGACAATCCCGGCTTCTTCGGATGCTTCCTCTTCTGTTCTGCGTGGTAGCTGAGCAACTCTGCCACATGGCGGTGCCACTCTTCATCAGCAGCTCGTTGTCAAAACGCGAAAAAGCGAAATGTGGAGTGCTCGCGATTCGGTGACGCCTTCACACTTTGCTCGAAAATTTGTCGCGCCATAAACTGCTCGCCGAGCGCCCAGACGACGAAAAACACCGGAATTTGTCCTTGGAAATGCGGTCGCGCGGGTTTCTTCTTGAGAATTTGGTTGGAAGTCGACTAGGTCACGACCAGGCTTGGTCGGAACCGTTCCGATCGGAACATTCCGACCGGAACTTTTCGGAATTATTCCGACTCGGAACGGTTCCGAATTCCGTTCCGAAAATATTTTTGAAAATCGGAACAATTCCGAATTCCGTTCCGAAGCGTTTTTTTAAAATTCGGAATTGTTCCGAAAAGTTCCGAAAAAACTTCGGAATTTCTGAACTGAAAAGTCGGAACTTTTCGGAACTTCGGAACCAAAAAGTCGGAACTTTTCGGAACTTCGGAACCAAAAAGTCGGAACTTTTCGGAACGTTTCGGAACTTCGGAACTAAAATCGAATATTTTATCAAGAAAAAGTGTGATTTGAGGCGAAAATGGTTTTAAATAGGCGATTCCGATAAGTTCCGAAAGTTCCGAAATTTCCGACCCAAAAAAGTCGGAATCTCAAGTCGGTTCCGAAAGTTCCGACCCAAAAAAGTCGGAATCTTAAGTCGGTTCCGAAAGTTCCGACCCAAAAAAGTCGGAATCTTAAGTCGGTTCCGAAATTTCCGACCCAAAAAAGTCGGAATCTCAAGTCGGTTCCGAAAGTTCCGACCCAAAAAAGTCGGAATCTCAAGTCGGTTCCGAAAGTTCCGACCCAAAAAAGTCGGAATCTTAAGTCGGTTCCGAAAGTTCCGACCCGAAAAAGTCGGAATTGCGAGTCGGAACTCGGAACCGAAAAATTCCGGTTCCGACCAAGCCTGGTCACGATTCCGAAGTTTTTTCGGTGACTCACGACGAACTCGTACAGTTTAGAGAAGTTGTGGTCGAGCACATCGAGCGGCGTAGAAGAGGACGATGAGGCCGACGCCGATAGAGGCGGAGCCGAGAGCGACGGCGACCTCGAAATCCTTGACGCCGCCGTTGAACGACACGATTCCCGTTGGCAATCGGTCAATACTCTCGTCGAGAAGCGTTCGCCACTGCTGATAGAACTTCCACGTCTCCCAGTCCATCGTGACGCCCGGCTTCGTCACAGGTGCCGCCTCGAGCAGGACCAAATCGGCGAGCTCCGACTTGTTCACGCCGAACTGAGGCCTCGTCTGTGCGATGTGATCGTAGTAGATGCCCGCAACGAAACCGGCGGCCAGGACGCCGCCCGATTGATAGCCGAGAAGGACGATCCGCCGATCCGAGTACATTGTGGTCAGGTAGTTGACGACGACTGTCACGTATTGCATCTGAAAAGCTTTCGGTTAGCCAGGAAGGCTACCAAATTGAGCAGGACTCACCTGGTTATCCAACGCTTTTCCGTCAATGCTCGCCGGCTCTTCGACGAAATCGATCGCGTACCACTGATATCGAAACGCCGTGTTCTTTGTCCGATTGTGCACAGCTTCGGCGAGAAGCGCTTGCGACGACGGCGACCCGGTTCCCGGGATGTACAGGATCGGAATGACGATCTGATCTTTTGCGCCTCCTTCATTCGTTGTCTCATTCTTGTCCAGCTCGTACGTCATCAGCTCGTATGGGTATTGCCAACCGTGATACGTCCTTCCGAGATAGACGTCCAATCGCTGCAAAACGACACTCCGGTGAGAACACTAGTGGTTCGCTTTTTAACATTCTCACCGTTATACTTCCATCCACATGCGTTTTGATCGGCACACTGTCGGGCGTGTTCGTCATCTCCATGTTGAACTGATGAATGTGCCCCAGAATCGCGGCGATCCACAATAAACTGAAGACGGCGGCGAGGAAACGGGCGCCCCACACCGCTCCGCGAACCGTCTTCGTGATGGGTCGCCAATCGAGACTCGGCGGCACCCAGTCACCTCCCTCTTCCTCCGCTGTCATCTTCTCACCCGATTGAGAGGGAGCGCCTGGTATAGGAGCGCTGAAAATTGTGTGAAAATACCAATATTATCGCCGTGATGTATCGTGTTTCAAACGCGCCCAGTTGAACGCAAGCCAAATTTCCAGTCTTCGCCCGTTTTTCTCGATTTTTCTTCATTTTTTCGACGGAAAAAGTTGAAATTTTCATACTTGCAAGCAGTGTGGGCTCTCGAGACAGTATTCGAAAAATCTTGGAAAAGTTCTTCGAAGAATTTTTCGAAGATTTTCTCGAGGAATTCTTCGAAGAATCTTCGAATACTCGAGCAAGAACTATCGATTCTTCGAAAATTATTCGAAGATTATTGACGGCCGGGCCGGGCGGAGCTGGATTGTTACCGGGCGCTTCACTATGGAGAGCTTCAATTTTTCGTTTTCGAACCTTTTTTGGTCTATTCAATTAAAAATAGTATTTTCGGTCACTTTTATGCCTCCAATGTCCATTTCGATGCACCAAAATTGGCTGGAACTGCTAGAAAATCGTTGCGGATCATGTTTTTTGGCCGAAAATGTCCATATTCCCGGAAAGAAATTTTAAGTTACCACTATTGCTAATTATTTTCGTTTTTTTTCGGGGGGGGGGGGGGGGGGGGCAGTGTGGGAAATTCCACGTATGCCGAAATTTGGGGGCGTGGCCAATTTGCATGTCCCGCACGCTTGAAACTCCCGCCCATTGCATTTTTGATTTTCCACTTGACGTCGCCAATGAGTGCGCGTGACCCCGCCTCAGAAACTCGGTGATTGGCGGGGCCACGTGGAAAATCAAATATGCAATGGGCGGGAGTTTCAAGCGTGCGAGGCTTGCAAATTGGCCACGCCCCCAAATTTCGGCATACGTGGAATTTCCCACACTGCCCCCCCGAAAAAAACGACAATAATTCGAATTTAAGTTATAATCGAAAGCAGACTCTGTTAGGCCAAAATCTGTTTGGAAACAAATTTCTGTTTTCTATCCGGGCCGGCCCGGCCCGCTGCAAGTGTGGAAATTTTGGCTCTAAAATAAGGCAGCTTCTCAACATTTCAATTCATTTTTTCCCCGGAAAAATGGAGGAATTTTGGCGAAAATTGATGACTCAGTGGGGCGCGTTTGCAGCACAAATCTGAAAAGAAAAGTATCGAGAGAAAATAATGAAAACTGAATCAACGAATCAGTAACTTTCTTATTAATAAAAAACGTGAGGGGTATATCCATCTGTCTGTCTGTGTGTGTCTGTGTCTGTATGTTTATTTGTGGCCGCATTCGAGAAAAACCAAAAAGTCATCACAAAATAGAAATATATATAGAAGCACAAAATTGAGAATGAGGAATGAGTAGGTAGGCAGAATCACGACGGAAAGTGGAGCATGTACTCCTTGCTACTCAACACACTTGAGCTGATTGCACAGTAAGTCGGCGCTAATCTGAAACACGCGAGAATGAATGCTTCCCTTCTTTGAGCAATGGATTGTCTTTCTTCTGTCAGCACATTTTGGTGCTGCGAACGTTCGGCCACGCGGCCACAGGGTCACGAATGTTGTTTCGCACCTGTTTATTGAGAATTAGGCATTTCTCTTATGGGGTGATGCGTACGCGGAAAAACAAAGAAAAACAACTAGTTTTTGGAGTTTTTTGCCGTGCAACGCATCACCCCATTATAATTTTTCGCGGGAGTACGCACAAGTGCGTGGCCTAAGTTTCGCAGCATCAAGGTGTGCAGACAGAAAAAGAGACGGTAATAATTATGAAGTAAAACTTACAATTTCAATCGAGTAAACTGATAAGTTCTTGCTGAATGAAAACCAGCCGTTCAGTACATCTTGACAATCTGCATCGTTCGAGCAGAAGATGAACTGTGCTATTTTGTGAGAGGCTTTCACAACGTATTGAAGCAGCTGAAAATAAGCGATAAAGATTATTCTATTTTCGTTTTCTTCGGGGACCACGCTGCTGCATTCCGCGCGTCGCGAAATTTGGGGGCGTGGCCACTTTGTAAGTGCCGCACGGTTCAAAGAGTTTGAGTTTAAAAAAACTCACGCCCAATTTCGGAATTGCCAACACATCGATCACTGCGTTTCGCGGAGTCACACGCGCTCATTGGCGGAGCCACGTGGAAAAAATGCAATGATCGAGAGTTTCAACCGTACGGCACTTACAAAATTCTCCCAATTTCGGGACGCGCGGAATGTCGCAGGGTGACTGTGCAATAAAAAATCCTTACCTTCAGGACACCGGAGATGAAAATTCCACAAGTTTGGCACGATACCCGATCTCCCACGTTTCTTCCGTCTTTTTCTCTGAAACATTACATGTCAATTTTGATCAGAAGCAGGGATGGGCTGTTTTGGTCGATTTTCTGATGTTTTGGTCGATTTTCTGGTTTTTGGCCAAAATCAAAAAAATTGAAGCCCAAAATTTTTACGTCATTTTTTCATAATTTTTTTTTGTTAACTTTCGAAGTAATCATATTGTCCGTCTCACGCGGTGTCAGGCCGCGGTCTATGTACCGCCGGGCCGAGTTTAGGTTTCTCGGCCGCGGCCATCTCCCAAAGACTTGTTTTTTCGGGGATTTTCAAGGATTTCTCGACTATTTTTGCACAATTTCTTCACGAAATGCGTTAATAGGCCGAAACAAACGTTTTGAGTACAGAATATGCAAAAAAAAACGGAAAAAAAAAAAATTCCGAAAATATTTTTGTGTACTTGTGCTCTAAAAAATTTGATAACACTGCTGTCGCTTGGGAACATTTTTAAATCAAATGGTGTAAACTTTCACACGAAACTTTCTCCACTTTTCATCATATCTATCAAGTGAACTAGTCTTTAACGGAGCGGGAAAATCCGATAAAAAATTATGAAAACGAAAGAGTTCTTATAACTTCGCAATTAATATTTTACTTCAATAAAATATGACCCATATCGGCATTGAACAGTTCGATTTATCGGTATATTTTAATGCCGCTGCTAAACATTTTGTTGTTTAATTTTCTTTGAATTTTTTGAAAAAAAAACAAAAAATTCTTTGATCGAAAAACTTTTTTGCTGATACAAAAAAAAACCTACCACTGAAGGCTGACAAATTGTAACTAAAACGAATAAACTTACTCTGCCGAGCACTTGTGCAAGATGAAGACGCACGTGATCTCTTTGGAAGAAGCTGTCGGTATTTTCGGAAAAAACGAATTCAGAAATTGCTCGGTTGCAGTTTGTCCTTCGGCAACGTCCAGACTACATTCTTCTACGTTTTGAGAGTACATACAGGCCTCGTGACCAAAGAGTGATGCAGCCGACGATAACGAGTTGCATGCCTGAAATTGTCTTTTTTTTTCCGTTACTAAAGCGTTGAAAATGTCTAACAGCGCGTATTTCCACGGTTTTCTATGAAGACTGAGCTTCATTACCGTACTTACGCTATAGTATGTGATCCGGGTATAACGAAAATGTTTCATGTGTTTTAATGATTTCTCACATTTCTTCAAACTTCCTGTTTATTTTTAAACCAGAACGCAAAGCCGCTCTGCGAGCGGCCCGATGAAAAAAAAAGAAAATTTGTGAGCCCCTATACCGGCTCTGAACGGCCGACAACGACAGACTTCGAGGATGACGCTCGAGTTCAACGCGATAGCCGACGGGAAGCAGCGGCTCAAAGTGCCGGTCAACGTAGCGACATTGGACCTCCTGCTCCATACGGGATCTCAGATCGGTCATCACAGCTGTCGCGTGTGACGCACAAAGTGATCTGTGCCGACGGTTTGTTTTAAAAACCGTCTTTTAAAAAGATTTTTGCAGCAAAAAAGCGTGGCGCAAACTTCAGCGAAAGCCATTCCAGCCTTTAGACCAATCGGTCTGATATTTTGCATAGCATTATGGGTCTCAGAGCGCTTCACCCCTATAAAATATTTGTTCAGGATTACGGTAGGATTACGGTACCTACAGTAGAAACGGTCGTTTTTGACACTTTTTCGTACCGAACCATGTCCACATACTGCAACAATGCTACCATCAGTGCACCACAACCATCACACCATTCCACAAACCAGTGCACATTCCAGTGCAAAAAGGAGTACGCCAAGGGGACCCCATATCACCAAATCTCTTCTCGGCCTGTCTCGAAATGGTGTTCCAAAAGCTCTCTTGGAGTTCCCTGAAAGACGACGAGAACGACTACGACACCAACCCAGGAGTGAGAATCAATGGGCGCAACCTGACGCACCTCCGCTTCGCGGACGACATCGTATTGATATCAAAAAGCCCCGAAGCAGCGAGCGAGATGCTAACGGAACTGATGCAGAAGTGCCACGAGGTAGGACTCGAGATGAACAGCGGAAAGACAAAAGCTCTCCGGAATGCCTTCGCCAGCAGCGAACCGATCAAACTCACCACCTCGACCACAGTAACCGTCATCGATGACGTAGCAGAATACATCTATCTCGGACGTCAGATCAACGCAAGGAACGAGCTAGAAAAAGAGATCCACCGAAGAAGAAGGGCAGCGTGGGCATCCTTCAACAGCATACAGAACACCACGGACGCCATCAAATGCCAGAAACGACGCGCAGAACTCTTCGACTCCACCGTTCTACCAGCCCTGACCTACGGATGTGAAGCATGCACGCTCACCAAGGCCCTGGCGGAAAGAGTCAGGATCACACACGCAGCGCTCGAAAGACGACTCATTGGACTGACACTAACAGAACAACGGGAGAAGAACATGCACCGCGAGGACATTCGAAAAATCTCAAAAGTTCAAGATCCTCTACTCCACATCAAGAAGATGAAGCTGAGATGGGCCGGACACGTCGCAAGAAGGACGGATAATCGGTGGACGACGACAATGCTCGATTGGAGGCCGTACGACTACACAAGGCCAGTCGGAAGACCACCAACGAGATGGACCGACTCGCTCCGGAAAGATGTGACGATAAGAACGTCGACAGGAAAAGTGCTGGCTCCGTGGTCAACTCAAGCAAAGGACCGAAATCAATGGCGTGCTGTGATCCGCGCTAACCTATAGCGAAGAACGGATCGTCTAAGTATCTAAGTAAGTAAGTATTTCTCGTCGTGGACGCCGTGGCGTGAGACAAGCAATATGTAGCAACCAAGTTTCTGAGGGCCCACCGCAACTCAGCACATGCCGCACTAGGCATAAGAACTCCGGCAGAGGTACACTTTAAGCCACCGATCCGAACGACGCTTTCGCTACTGAAGCCGGAGAACGCGGCGACATCGACGAGTGCATCGGAGTATCAGAAAACATGAAGAAGCGATAATGGATGCCAGATAAAAATCGTTCGCCATCTGTTAGCCTGTTTAAGCGTGTTACGCACGAGTCCACCTGGAACTTGGGTGTGGCTCGAAATGTACCCGGGCGGGTAGTGAACAGTTCAGGTTTAAAGCAAATGAAAGCACACGTAAACCAGCTGCGACTTCGACATGGAGTCGCCAGTCCGGAAGATGTGTTTACCGCATTTACTCTAATATAACGGCACCTCTCGGAGGGAAACGGGGTGAAGCTGACGCTGACCACTCTTTACGATGAGTGAGTGAGCCTTCAACTCGTGCGGCTGCAGGCGACATTTTTAAGATCGGACGAAAGACAGGTAAGACTCCCTGCAGAAGTGTATGCGGTGGATGGCTCCACCGCTGAGACTGGGGAGTGCTCCGGCGACGAGATGTCAGCACCACGGTACGATGGTGGGACAAAGAAACAGGTGAAGTGTTTCACTTGTGGAGGCGTTGGGCACATTTCGACCGTGTGCCCGAACGGAAAAATCAGGAAGAAGTCGCGCCGCGACGTGGGTTTCGAGGATGAAGTCAACGCTGTGACGGGACGGGGGATCTACGTCGACGTCCCGGTAGAAGATGTGATGATAAAAATGCGAGTTGATACTGGGTCAGAGATTACTTTGGTGAGTCGAACGGCCTGGAGAGCGTTCGGGAGTCCAAAGCTGGAGCCAGTGACGCGGCGGGTGTCGTGTGCCAACGGGAGTGAGCTCCATCTCGACGTAAAGGCATCGGTGCGGTTCCAAATAAACGGGCGCACATATCAGGACGACGTGTTCGTGCACGGTCAAGAGAGGAACTTGTGGGGCATGACGTGGATGCGACACTCCACCGGCCTGTGTCGCGAGCTGAATGCGATAGTAGACAACGTGAGTTGGAATGCGTCGGACGAACCGCACGACAACGACAGCAAGCCGTTCGCGTGGACCGAAATGATTAACACAGACGAAATCAGACGCGAGACGTCAACGGATGTGGAGTTGAGTAGGGTGTTTCAACACATCGAGAAGAACAACTGGCGCTCGAAACCAGCCGCCGGCTGGGAGCAATACTGGTCGGATCTGCGGGATCGACTAAAGACGACGAGAGGATGCGTGATGATGGGCGAGCGAGTCGTGGTGCCGCGCCAATTACAAGAGCGAGTACTACGACAACTACATGCCGGACACAATGGTCTCGTGAAGACCAAGCAATTGGCTCGCAGCCATGTTTTTTGGAGGGGAATAAACGAAGACATCGAGAGACTGGTGCGTAACTGTGACGACTGCCAGAGTCACGAGAACGGCGTGCGCCAGACGCAGAACTCCACCGACGTGTCGTCGGGCGACCCAAAGCGCTATCAAAAGCGCGTGAAGAAGACATAGTCAACTTCCCCATAGTTTTCAGAGGGTTCATAAACCCTAATCTTGCTTCATCGCAGGGGAACGCGAAGAGAGAACACGGAACGGGTGCGACCATGAAGAAGTCGGGAGACGGCCGGAGCGGTGCGACGAGAGAACGGGAAGAAAACTTTAGCGGAATCGTAGAAAAGAAAGACAGTCAAGGAACACGAGCTGGCACCGGGAAAGGGCATGAAAACACTGACCACGTCCGGAATGACCAAGGATCACCTACTACGACACCGTCGCCGCCTGCTCCGGGGACAGGATAGCCCGACACCGCCCTCAGTCATTCTCTTCGAAGAAGTGACCGGATCCGCCGTCCGCCCGAACCTTTCGACCCGTGCCAGGAGAATTCGGCTCTCTCCCACGAAACTGGGCCCGCGCGAGGATCACACCACCACGATCACGCCGCCACTCGCGCAAGAGGTCGTCACACAGCCTCAGGACAGCCACGAGGATCCGGCGCACGTTGTTGCAGAGGGGGAGGTGTTGTGGCGTCACGGCCCCGTCTGATACGAGCCACGTGGCCTACTCCACTGACAAATGTCGATTTAAGCGAACTAACGATTGGACATTCTTTCCCTGCTAGAGATAAAGCCTGCCAGAACATAACATAAAGAAAAGAAACTTACGGCACTAATTTTGTATAGTCCAGCCTTACACGACTTGCACTCATCCGATAAGCTGAAACATTCACAATTAAAAATATGGCGTAAATTTAAAAAAAAAACGGAACTTACTCATTATAAGAAGTTATTGCTACAAATAAAGCGAATATTAGAAGTAAGAATACCGAGCGCATATCTAAATTTAAAAAATTTAATATTTTAAAAGAGAGTACGCGCGATGGGAGCACCGCCCACTTTCGGGAATGTCATCACGCCACAGGGCGTCTCTGACGAAAAATGCGCCAGCAAAATCGAGAAACGCGCCAGCTCTGGTGTACGCTCTTTCGCGCGTAGCCGTAGAGCAAGACTATCAAGGGGAGAGGCGCGAAAATAGGTCTGCTGCGTCTGAAAAACTTGCCGAACGGGACGCATATCCAAAGTCACTAATTCCCGCATCTCCTCTCTTCAAGTTTAAATCTCGTGCCAATCAGGGATGGGCAAATTTTTTGTTTGATTTTTTGGTTTTTTTCTGTGAAATTCAAAAACATTTTTTGACCCAAAAATTTTTGGTCCGCTGTTTCAAAAATTTTTTTGACTAAAAATTTTTGGTATTTTTTTCAAAGAAATTTTTTGGTTAAAAATGTTTTTGGTTGGCAACGAATGCTCTCTCAAAACAGAATGTGGCTCATATCGGCTTTGAATAGTTTGATTTTTAGTTTTTGCTCATTCTTGTCTGTTAAATATGCTGTTTGAAAATTTTTTGAATTTTGTGATTTTTTTGGAAAAAAAACAAAAGAATTTTTTGGTCAAAAATTTTTGTTTGGGAATTTTCAAAAAATGTTTGACTAAAAAATGTATTTGGTTTTTTTTCAAAAATGTTTGACCACAAAATTTTTTGGTCCTTCAAAAAATGCCCATCCCTGTGCCAATACTCTCCAAATCCCATAATTCCACGTTTTTTCTGGAACATTCCACCAATTGACGGGAGAATCCAACTCACTCTGTCCAAAAAAATAGACGAGAGACTGTGTGAAAGTCAGAGATGGCTACGCGCGGAAGATCGTGAGACCAGAGGCGCATTTCTCGTCAGAGACGCCCATTGGCGTGATGACATTTCCGCAGACAAAAATTCGTCCCTCACTATCAGTTTCTACCGGAATACGAATCAATGGATAATTTCCGGTTACCGTAACTGTACTGCCCTCCCTACACTTGAAAAACAACCAATCACCCCAGGACGTCCAGCGAGAATTCCGCCGGCTCCTGCACGATCTCTTTGAAGGGGCTCACAAACAGGGATGGGCATTTTTTGAAGGACCAAAAAAATTTTTTGGTCAAAAATATTTGAAAAAAAAACCAAATAAGTTTTTTGGTCAAACATTTTTTGAAAATTCCCAAACAAAAAAATTTTTTGATCAAAAAATTCTTTGGTTTTTTTCCAAAAAAATAAAAAAATTCAAAAAATTTCCCAACAGCATGTTTAACAGTCAAAAATGAGCAAAAACTGAAAATCTATTGTCGTTTTTTTCGGGGGGGGGGGGGGGGGGGGGGCAGTGTGGGAACTTTCACGTACGCCGAAATTTGAGGGCGTGGCCCATTTGCAAGCCTCGCGCGCTTGAAACTCCCGCCCATTGCATATTTGATTTTCCACGTAACCCCGCCAATCAGAGCATTTCTGAGGCGGGGTCACGCGCACTCATTGGCGGCGGAAATCAAAAATGCAATGGGCGGGAGTTTCAACCGTGCGAGGCTTGCAAATTGGCCACGCCCCTAAATTTCGGCATACGTGGAATTTCCCACACTGCCCCCCGAAAAAAACGACAATAACTATTCAAAGCCGATATGAGTCACACTCTGTTTTAAGAAAACATTCCTTACCAAACTATTGGGCACTTATTCGTTTTCTGAATTTTTACTAATTTATCCGCCTCCACTGAAAAATTGTGCACTTGAGAAAAAAAGGAAAAAAACGTGAAGTTTTCATTTAAAGTGAGAAATTTTATACTTTTTGGAAAAACATGCTCCCAACCCAAAGTTGTGTGGTACTGCGATAGTGAAATTCCTAATATCAGCAGAAAGTTCGAGATCTTTTTCTTTTTTGAAAAAGACCAAAAAATTTCTTTGAAAAACAATTCCAAAAATTTTTGGTCAAAAAACTTTTTTTGAAACAGCGGACCAAAAATTTTTGGGTCAAAAAATTTTTTTGAATTTCACCAAAAAAACCAAAAAACCAAAAAACCAAACAAACAATTTGCCCATCCCTGCTCACAAACTTTCATTTTCTTCATTCTGGCCGCTCGAAGAGCGGCTTCGCGTTCTGGTTTAAAGATAAATAGATTGCAAGAGAAACAACACAATTTCTCGAAATTTTCTACAAGTTTTTCTTTTTTTCCTGTTTTCTCGATCCGGCCCGGCCGATTTTCGGCAAGTCTGGTCCAACGTTTAAGCCCAAACCATCCTACAGGCCGTCTCGTAGAGAACAAACACTCATCACCATGGGAACGGCCCTCTTCAGAATCTCGTCCTTGTTGATCTCCTCCCCCTGCAGGCAGGGTGTCGCCTCGGAAAAAAATTTCTCGAGAAATGGGTTTTCCGGGACCGTTCTCGTTTTTTCTCGAGGAATTCTCAAGAAATTCTCGAGAAATTTCTGCAAATCGTCGTAACGTGTCCCAACGTGACCTAAGCACGCTTTGCGCGTCAAATGTGGTGTCTACTGTGCAAACGTTACGACACTTTGCAGAAATTTCTCGAGGATTTTTCGAGAAAAAACGAGGCAATTCCTCGTGAGTCTCGATACGAGACGAGATTCTTCGAGATTTCTCGAGATTTTCGAGGGATTTGTCTCGAGTGGACACCCTGCCTGCTGCCCTCCTCCTGCTCCTCCCCACCGACGCGTCGTGATGATCTCGTCGGGATTGAAGCGCGCGAACAACGCCTTCACCTCGTTGTACTGCGGATTGCCCATCGCGCGTCGCTCGATGCAGCTCCACATGCGCTCCTTCTCCTCGTTCGCCGCCTTCTCGTGCACGCGCTCCTTGTTGTACGCCTGCGAGCACTCGTCGAACAGCTTCTGATTCATCTCCATGAACATTTTCAGCGCGTTGTAGATGAGCCCGTGTATCGTCTTGTTCCAGTGCGATTTCGAGTTTTTGAACAGCACGGGAAACATGATCGGTATGATCACCTTCGCGTTCTCCTGCACCAGCGACATCACGTACTCGTTGTTACGCGATTCTTTCGAGAACGCCGTCGAGCGCGAGAATTCCGCCGGCTCCTGCACGACTTCCGCAGCGAGTGCGACTTCAGGAGCCTCCGGAAGTGGCACTTCGCCCTCTTTCCACTGGCTCGAGTAGGATTCGATGGGAAGAGACTCCGGTAAGAGCATTTTGCCGAGATTCTCCGCTTGGAATGATTGCGGCATGTGGAATAGATGATTGACGTCGTCTTTTGACGATTGAAGAGCATCCGAAGACGTCACCGTCGTTGTTGACAAATTCAGCATGTATTTCCGCTCCCGTCGCATCGTTTCAGTCAGAACCTTCCGAGTTTCACTCTCGCGACTCGAAACGTTTGGAATGTTTGAAAATAAAAACGGCAGATCTGGTTCAGTGGCTCCAAAAGTGCTCGGCTCCTGATCATCGTGATAGGAAGCCAATTCCATCGCCTCCACATCGGCCGGAACGTTTGAGAACTTTTCCGCTAGGTCTTCCGCGAGCTCTTCCGCAACGACGCCTTCTCCGAGCAGCTGCGACACGTAATCGTACTTGAACACCTCGGTAGTTGGTATTTGCACGTTGGAGAACGAGGTAAGCGTGCCATTTCGAGGCAGCTGCTCCAAAGACGTGTGCTCACTGCCGACGGAGCTCATCGAATCGATGGACTGCGAGCGATTCACGGATAGAAGACCGAAATCATCTAGCGAGATCCTGAAAGTGACTGAAAATCGAAAAAACCGCGTTGAAATCCGACTTACACCTCCCGAATCGGCTGATCCTTCTCCATTCGGATCGCTGAAGCCGCATCATTGCTCACACTGAAAAATCGATGTTATTAGAAGTTTTCTGCCAAAATACCCACAATCTGAAGTAATCGGCCCGCACGTCCGTGTGTTTTAACGCCTGTCGCACCGATTTTAGGCCCTTTTTTCTCAGGATTCTGAAATTTTGGTTTTTTGCTGACTTTTTAACGATTTTTTAGAAAAATAGATTGCAAAACGGGTTACTCACGATGTTTTCTGAATATAAACAGCTAATCTCCACATTTCTCGGCCGACTTGAATGTCCTCTGGCTATTTTCTATTCACGAGCCGGCTGATGTGCATGCTCGATTGGGCGCCCAAAGAAAGTTATTACCTGAAAAACTTTATATTTTCGATTTTCTGCAATCTAAAAAGCTAAAAACTTCGGTGGAAAAGCTTGAAAAACATTGAAAAACAGAAAAAATCGCAAAATTCCGCCAGAAGTGTGATTGCGCGTGAAATGTGATGTTTCGCAAAACGGTGTTTGCACACTTTTCTCTGCGTCTCTCCGATTTCCTTTGCCTCTCGCTTTTGAAAAAAACGCAAACTTTCATCTTTACCGTAATATTTACTCTATTATAACGGCATGCCGTAATAAGTTTATCAAAAGTCTTTTTCGAAAAAAAATTTCATAAAATCCACAGGGGGGACCCTTACGATTAGAGGTGCCGTTATATTAGAGTCAATACAATACTTGGAAGAGAGGAAAAGAGAAGATAGACAGGGAGAAGGTGAGAAAAAGAGAAAAATTTAGCAATTAACTAGGAGGGGGGGGGGGGGACACAAAAGAGAACGAAAGAAATAAAAAAAAAGGGGGGGGGGGAGAGAAAACAAAACAAGCTAAACTAAACTAGAGGGACGAGTACAAATAAGTGCCATGGGTCGCCGGGAGGAGTCTGAATGCCTAACAAAAGTGGCTTACCCGGGGAAGTAGGTGAGGTCCGCCAATGCGTTGTTTAAAAAGGTTAATTGAGCCCCGAGCCTACGATGACGAATTGAGAAGAGATTGAGAATGTGGAGCCGATCAGAATAAGAAGAGAAAGGGGTGTTTGTGCGTTCTAGTATCTTTCTAGAGAAGTACCTAAGGGGGACTCGAGAATGCGGCTGAGCTGTGAATTAGCGGGAGGGGAGTAGATTATGGAAGAGTATTCAAGTGCGGGAAGAGCATACGTACTGAAGAGGAATGCATAAAATTTGGGGTCGGTAGACCTAAAGGATCTAAGAATATGTTTGCAGAGGAGGAGAGAATTAGCGGCAGCTTGGTGAATATGGGAGGAAAACTTGAGATCAGAATCGGTGATAAGGCCCAGGTCCCGAGCCCTGTAGGATGCGACAATAGGAGAGCCATTGAGAGTGTAAATGGTATTGGGGTTGGAATGACCCATTCTAAGTAGCGTAGTTTTGTTGTGTGCCAAAGGGAGATGGTTGGAAGAGGACCAGGAATTAACGACATCAATAGCAGACTGGAGGGCTGAAGGGACAGCGGAAAAAATTTTAATGTCATCAGCAAAAGCGGAAAGATGCAAGTTTTCGATGGTGGCTAGTTTCTCGAGGAGATCGTTTATAAAAAATGATGAAGATTCTTGTCCAACACTTTGGGAGGGGAAGGACACACTTGTGCAAATGTTCCTTTGAAAATCTTCCGTATCGATGGCACCCGTTTGTCTAGAATTGCAATTGCAGTGTCCAATTGATGATCGTCAAAGAATCCTCTAAAGTAACCGAACCCCTGCGGCTCTTCCGAATAGTAGTACTCATCGATTGTAGTTGCTGATTCCAGATCATGCTCGTTCGCTTCAGTACTGTTGACTGTTGTCATGAGCGGGATTGATGACAAATTGAGAGCGGCTCGTAACTCTTCGAAACCTATTGTCTCGACGCTTGCGGAGATTGAATGGTACATAAACAATGTTACTGCCCGGTAATTGAAAACGTTTCCAGCCATCTGTTCGATATCTTGAACCCGTCAGACACGTTTCGTTCATCTTGGCTAGCTCTTCGTTCACGTCAATCAGTGAAGTGGCCGAATTGGTCAAGACATTCTCCGAGGAAGAAGGCGAAACATTGCCAGTTGTTGTTGGATTTGATGGTGATGTTGAGGTAGAACTGACCAAGTCGACATCATCTGAAAAATGGAATTTATGATCCAATCTTTTACATTCTAAAAAAAAAGAACCTGCGTGTGCATTGGTCATAAGACAGAGACAGAGGAAGAGTGCAGTCAACATTGATTCGTCTGGAAAAGAATTGAACTGTTTTATAGGAGAAACAGCTTCAAATGAAACAAGAAAATCGATGCAAATGCGGGAACAAAGACAACTTTCGATTGACCTATTTCTCATTTTTGTTATTCCCACCTCGCACCTCTAAGTGAGACTATCTCTTGCGGGACAATCTCATTTCAAAACCGTATCTTTCCTGTCCATTCACTCAATTGCAATAACAGATAAAGACAATTGTAACTATCAGAGTGTCACAGGAGGGTCCCCGCCTTTCTCCACTAGACCCAAATGGCTACCCTTCAAAAGGGACCCCCTTAAGTTAGTAGGCATGATTAAAAGCTTCATTCATTTATTCTTCATTCAGACAGAGACAAGACAAAAAGAAGAGAAAATTAATACAATCAATCGTAACGGTTTCTACAAATGTGTGACATTCAAAGTCGTGACAAAGTTACTATTGCGAAATGGAACATTGAGGAAAGAAGGGGTAGTTCGGTATTATGAGCATTTTGAAAGTGGTAAACATAAACAATTTCATATTTATCTACTCTAACATGCCCTTTTGTTCTTCATATGTTTTGTGTCAACACCGATTCAACGCTGGTATCGCAGCCCAAGTTTCCTCGCGAACTTTAGCCTTGAGGCCATGTGGGAAGAGAACAAAAATTATATTATCGATTGCTTTCTTATCCAAAACTTGTGGAGGAGAAGGAAACACTTCTTCAAACTTTCTCTTGAAAATCTTCCGTATCGATGGCAACCGTTTGTCTAGAAATGCGACTGCAGTATCCAACTGATACTTGTGAAAGAATCCTCTAAAGTAACTGAACGCTTGCGGCTCTCTCAAATAGTAGTATTCTTCGATTGTAGTTGCTGATTCCAGATCATTCTCACTCACTTTGGTTCTGTTAACTGTTGTCACGGGCGGGATTGATGAGAAATTGAGAGCGGCTCGTAACTCTTCAAGACCTATAGTGTCCACGCTTGCTGAGATCAATTGGTATATAAACAATTCTACTGCCCGGTATTTGAAAACGTTTCCAGCCATCTGTTCGACTTCTTGCTCCGTCAGACAGGTCTCCTTGATCTTGGCTAGCTCTTCGTCCACATCAAACAGTGAAGGGGTCGAATTGGTCGAGACGACCTCCGAGGAAGAAGACGAAACATTGCCTATTGGAGTTGGAGTTGAAGATGATGTTGAGGTAGAACTGACCAAGTCGACGTCATCTGAAAATGTTTGTTTTGTTTTGATACTCAGGTTTTACAATTAGCTAAAAGAGAACCGCTCAACATCTACGCTTGTAATTGGCGCATATTTTTTCATTTTCATATGCAACCGGAACATGTTTACTTGTTCAATCATTTACATTCTAAAAAACGAACCTGCGTGTGCATTGGTCACAAGACAGAGACAGAGGAAGAGGGTAGTCAACATCGATTCGTCTAGAAATGAATGTAACGTTTTTATGAGAGAGAGAAGCACATTCAAGTGACACAGGGAGATCAATACAAAGGGGGGAACAACGGAAACATTCGGTTGACCTATTTCTTCCTTCTGTCCTTCCTACCTACTTGAGACTATCGCATGCGGGGCAATCTGATTTCAAGACCGTATCTTTCCTGTCCATTCACTCAATTGCAATATCAGATGAAGACTATTGTTATTATTAGAGTGTCACAGGAGGCGACTTTCAATTTCAGTGCCAAAATTGGGTCATATTGTGAGCGAACACATGTTGTATGTACTCTTCTATCAAATAATACTACTACATCAAGCAGCTGGGAACGGCGGCGGGTTGAAGAGCACGAAAAAAGCTAAAACAGTTAACAACTTTTTGATAGCTACTGGTCTTGGATCTCCAACTATCTATCTAAACCAACTTGTAGCACTTGTCTGTCCTTCTCCACTAGACCCAAATGACTACCCTTCAAAATGGACCCCCTTTAAGTTGGTAGGAATCGAATTCCAGTTGTGGTTCTCCAAGTCCAATATTGGCGCCTTATTCGGGTCCCCGTACTTTGTTTGCAATGATTCTGCATCTTTTCAAGTTTGTGATATTCATGATAAAAAGTTTTTTTCTTCATTTTTCATTCACAGGCAAGACAAGAAGTTCAAAGTCGTAGCAAAGTTACTAATGTGACATGGAAAATTGAGGAAAGAAGGGGTAGTTCGGTGTTATGAACACTTCACTTTGAAATTGTAATTTTAAAAAAAACCATTAGCAATGGATAGTGGAAGAGTCTTCTTCTTCTCAGTGGACCCATTTGTGATCAAGGATGTACTCGCACATGTTGTTCCCTGATAATGGCTCCCCTTAGCCGACACGTCGGAATAAAGAATCAACCAAAAACATGTGCGAGTACATCCTTGATCACAAATGGGTCCACTAAGAAGAAGAAGACTCTTCCACTAT
This sequence comes from Caenorhabditis afra, assembly GCA_963570955.1. Classification (NCBI taxonomy): domain Eukaryota; kingdom Metazoa; phylum Nematoda; class Chromadorea; order Rhabditida; family Rhabditidae; genus Caenorhabditis; species Caenorhabditis afra. The sequence continues at coordinate 2,010,793 of OY751536.1, read as the reverse complement.
CCATTGCTAATCTACGTAAGCACACAAACCAAGTCGTCTACCAAATGAAAAAAAAAACTATTTTCACATTTATCTACCATAAAATGCCCTTTTGTTCTGCATATGTTTTTTTCCAACACCGATTCTCCTCCGGACTCGCAGCCCAAGTTGCCTCGCGAACTTTACGATTGAGGCCATAGGTAAGGAGATCAAGCATATTATCGATTGCTTTCTTATCCAAAACTTGTGGAGGAGAAGGGCACATTTCTTCAAACTTTCTCTTGAAAATCTTCCGTATCGATGGCGCCCGTTTGTCTAGAATTGCAATTGCAGTGTCCAATTGATGATCGTCAAAGAATCCTCTAAAGTAACTGAACGCCTGCGGCTCTCTCAAATAGTAGTACTCTTCGATTGTAGTTGCTGATTCCAGATCATTCTCACTCGCTCCAGTTCTGTTAACTGGTGTCACGGGCGGAATTGATGACACATTGAGAGCGGCTCGTAACTCTTCGAAACCTATTGTCTCGACGCTTGCGGAGATTAAATGGTACATAAACAATGTTACTGCCCGGTAATTGAAAACGTTTCCAGCCATCTGTTCGATATCTTGAACCGTCAGACACGTTTCGTTCATCTTGGCTAGCTCTTCGTTCACATCGAATGGTGAATTGGTCGAATTGGTTGAGTCATCCTCCGAGGAAGAAGGCGAAACATTGCCAGTTGTTGTTGGATTTGATGGTGATGTTGAGGTAGAACTGACCAAGTCGACATCATCTGAAAAATGGAATTTATGATCCAATCTTTTAAAAAACAAAACAATCTTTTAAAAAACTAAACAACGAACCTGCGTGTGCATTGGTCACAAGACAGAGACATATGAAGAGTACAGTCAACATTGATTCGTCTGAAAGTGAATGGAACGGTTTTATGAGAGAGTGTCACACGAGGATCGAGACAAATGCGGGAACAAACACAACAAAATTCGATTGACCTATTTGTTCTTCCTTCGGAACATCTCTTGCGGGGTGGTCTCATTTCAAAACCGTATCTTTCCTGCAGACTTGCGGATTTTCGGCGCGGCCCGTCGGCCCGTGATTCAAATTTCAAAGTTCAAAGTGGGCGGGATTCGATCAATTTTTGATGAATTAAAAATGGCCGCAAACTAATCTTTTTTCAAAACATTTGTTCCAACAACTGGTAGTTAATCACGGGCCGACGGGCCGGGCCGAAGACATTACACAGCCAGGCGCGGGCCGGCCCGTCGCAAGTCTGCTTTCCTGTACATTCACTCAATTAAAGATTAAAGATTAAAGATGATCCGTTTGTTTCAAGCGCCAATGCACTGCGGATTCGGGATTTCGGAATGCGGAGCAACTCCGGTGGTGGTCCCCGCTTGGCCTGATTTAAGTCACGTCCGGGCTGGGGATTGTGACCGATTAATCTTTGTAGACTGCTCTACTTTCCTATTTGGAGGCTAGGTGAACCTGAAGGGTTGAGGGCGGACTTGAACTCATGACCTCTCGATTGCCAGCGGCCACCACTACCGACTTAGCTACCGACCTCCCAATCGAATTCCAGATGTGGTTCTCCAAATCCAATATTGGCGCCTTATTCGGGTCCCCGTACTTTATTTCCAATGATTCTGCATCTTTTCAAGTTTGGGATGTTCATGATTAAAAAACTTCATTCTTCATTCAGACAGAGACAAGAAAAAAAGAAGAGAAAATGAATACAATCAATCATAGCGGCTTCTACACATATGTGACATTCAATAATACGTGACTACTCAAATGCACAACACATCGTGACATGGTTATTATTGCATAGAATAATAAAGAAGGGGTAGTTTGGTGTTTTGAACATTTTGAATGTGTTAAAAACAATAATGTTCATTTGTATCTACTCAGAAAATGTCCTTATTTTTTTGCATATATTTCGTTACTCAAACATCGACTCAAATCCGTCATAGCCATAGCTGCATAGACCACTTCAGACCTGAGGTTTCGGTAATGGAGATCAATCATATTATTGATTAGTTTCTTGTCCAACACTTTGGGAGGGGAAGGACAGACTTCTTCGAATTTTCTCTTGAAAATCTTCCGTATCGATGGCAACCTTTTGTCTAGAAATGCGATTGCAGTATCCAATTGATGATCGTGAAAGAGGCCTCTAAAGTAACCGAACCCCTGCGGCTCTCTCAAATAGTAGTACTCTTCGATTGTAGTTGCTGATTCCAGATCGTTCTCACTCGCTCTAGTTATGTTAACTGTTGTCACGGGCGGGATCGATGATACATTGAGAGCGGCTCGTAACTCTTCAAGGCCTATCTTCTTCACGCATTCTCCAATTAAAAAGTGCGCAAAAAATAATACCACCTTGATTTTGTAAACGTTTCCAGCCATCTGTTCGACTTCTTCCGCCGTCAGACACGTTCCGTTAATCTTGGCTAGCTCTTCGTCCATATCAAACAGTGAAGGGGTGGAATTGGTCGAGACGACCTCCGAGGAAGAAGACGAACCATTGCCTATTGGAGTTGGAGTTGAAGATGATGTTGAGGTAGAACTGACCAAGTCGACGTCATCTGAAAACTGGAATTTATGATCCAATCATTTACATTCTAAAAACCGAACCTGCGTGTGCATTGGTCACAAGACAGAGACATATGAAGAGTACAGTCAACATTGATTCGTCTGGAAAAGAATTGAACTGTTTTATAGGAGAAACAGATTCAAATGAAACAAGGAAATCGATGCGAATGCGGGAACAAAGACAACTTTCGATTGACCTATTTCTCATTTTTGTTATTCCCACCTCGCACCTCTAAGTGAGACTATCGCATGCGGGACAATCTGATTTCAAGACCGTATCTTTCCTGTCCATTCACTCAATTGCAATATCAGATGAAGACTATTGTTATTATTAGAGTGTCACAGGAGGCGACTTTCAATTTCAGTGCCAAAATTGGGTCATATTGTGAGCGAACACATGTTGTATGTACTCTTCTATCAAATAATACTACTACATCAAGCAGCTGGGAACGGCGGCGGGTTGAAGAGCACGAAAAAAGCTAAAACAGTTAACAACTTTTTGATAGCTACTGGTCTTGGATCTCCAACTATCTATCTAAACCAACTTGTAGCACTTGTCTGTCCTTCTCCACTAGACCCAAATGACTACCCTTCAAAATGGACCCCCTTTAAGTTGGTAGGAATCGAATTCCAGTTGTGGTTCTCCAAGTCCAATATTGGCGCCTTATTCGGGTCCCCGTACTTTGTTTGCAATGATTCTGCATCTTTTCAAGTTTGTGATATTCATGATAAAAAGTTTTTTTCTTCATTTTTCATTCACAGGCAAGACAAGAAGTTCAAAGTCGTAGCAAAGTTACTAATGTGACATGGAAAATTGAGGAAAGAAGGGGTAGTTCGGTGTTATGAACACTTCACTTTGAAATTGTAATTTAAAAAAAAACCATTAGCAATGGATAGTGGAAGAGTCTTCTTCTTCTCAGTGGACCCATTTGTGATCAAGGATGTACTCGCACATGTTGTTCCCTGATAATGGCTCCCCTTAGCCGACACGTCGGAATAAAGAATCAACCAAAAACATGTGCGAGTACATCCTTGATCACAAATGGGTCCACTAAGAAGAAGAAGACTCTTCCACTATCCATTGCTAATCTACGTAAGCACACAAACCAAGTCGTCTACCAAATGAAAAAAAAAACTATTTTCACATTTATCTACCATAAAATGCCCTTTTGTTCTGCATATGTTTTTTTCCAACACCGATTCTCCTCCGGACTCGCAGCCCAAGTTGCCTCGCGAACTTTACGATTGAGGCCATAGGTAAGGAGATCAAGCATATTATCGATTGCTTTCTTATCCAAAACTTGTGGAGGAGAAGGGCACATTTCTTCAAACTTTCTCTTGAAAATCTTCCGTATCGATGGCGCCCGTTTGTCTAGAATTGCAATTGCAGTGTCCAATTGATGATCGTCAAAGAATCCTCTAAAGTAACTGAACGCCTGCGGCTCTCTCAAATAGTAGTACTCTTCGATTGTAGTTGCTGATTCCAGATCATTCTCACTCGCTCCAGTTCTGTTAACTGGTGTCACGGGCGGAATTGATGACACATTGAGAGCGGCTCGTAACTCTTCGAAACCTATTGTCTCGACGCTTGCGGAGATTAAATGGTACATAAACAATGTTACTGCCCGGTAATTGAAAACGTTTCCAGCCATCTGTTCGATATCTTGAACCGTCAGACACGTTTCGTTCATCTTGGCTAGCTCTTCGTTCACATCGAATGGTGAATTGGTCGAATTGGTTGAGTCATCCTCCGAGGAAGAAGGCGAAACATTGCCAGTTGTTGTTGGATTTGATGGTGATGTTGAGGTAGAACTGACCAAGTCGACATCATCTGAAAAATGGAATTTATGATCCAATCTTTTAAAAAACAAAACAATCTTTTAAAAAACTAAACAACGAACCTGCGTGTGCATTGGTCACAAGACAGAGACATATGAAGAGTACAGTCAACATTGATTCGTCTGAAAGTGAATGGAACGGTTTTATGAGAGAGTGTCACACGAGGATCGAGACAAATGCGGGAACAAACACAACAAAATTCGATTGACCTATTTGTTCTTCCTTCGGAACATCTCTTGCGGGGTGGTCTCATTTCAAAACCGTATCTTTCCTGCAGACTTGCGGATTTTCGGCGCGGCCCGTCGGCCCGTGATTCAAATTTCAAAGTTCAAAGTGGGCGGGATTCGATCAATTTTTGATGAATTAAAAATGGCCGCAAACTAATCTTTTTTCAAAACATTTGTTCCAACAACTGGTAGTTAATCACGGGCCGACGGGCCGGGCCGAAGACATTACACAGCCAGGCGCGGGCCGGCCCGTCGCAAGTCTGCTTTCCTGTACATTCACTCAATTAAAGATTAAAGATTAAAGATGATCCGTTTGTTTCAAGCGCCAATGCACTGCGGATTCGGGATTTCGGAATGCGGAGCAACTCCGGTGGTGGTCCCCGCTTGGCCTGATTTAAGTCACGTCCGGGCTGGGGATTGTGACCGATTAATCTTTGTAGACTGCTCTACTTTCCTATTTGGAGGCTAGGTGAACCTGAAGGGTTGAGGGCGGACTTGAACTCATGACCTCTCGATTGCCAGCGGCCACCACTACCGACTTAGCTACCGACCTCCCAATCGAATTCCAGATGTGGTTCTCCAAATCCAATATTGGCGCCTTATTCGGGTCCCCGTACTTTATTTCCAATGATTCTGCATCTTTTCAAGTTTGGGATGTTCATGATTAAAAAACTTCATTCTTCATTCAGACAGAGACAAGAAAAAAAGAAGAGAAAATGAATACAATCAATCATAGCGGCTTCTACACATATGTGACATTCAATAATACGTGACTACTCAAATGCACAACACATCGTGACATGGTTATTATTGCATAGAATAATAAAGAAGGGGTAGTTTGGTGTTTTGAACATTTTGAATGTGTTAAAAACAATAATGTTCATTTGTATCTACTCAGAAAATGTCCTTATTTTTTTGCATATATTTCGTTACTCAAACATCGACTCAAATCCGTCATAGCCATAGCTGCATAGACCACTTCAGACCTGAGGTTTCGGTAATGGAGATCAATCATATTATTGATTAGTTTCTTGTCCAACACTTTGGGAGGGGAAGGACAGACTTCTTCGAATTTTCTCTTGAAAATCTTCCGTATCGATGGCAACCTTTTGTCTAGAAATGCGATTGCAGTATCCAATTGATGATCGTGAAAGAGGCCTCTAAAGTAACCGAACCCCTGCGGCTCTCTCAAATAGTAGTACTCTTCGATTGTAGTTGCTGATTCCAGATCGTTCTCACTCGCTCTAGTTATGTTAACTGTTGTCACGGGCGGGATCGATGATACATTGAGAGCGGCTCGTAACTCTTCAAGGCCTATCTTCTTCACGCATTCTCCAATTAAAAAGTGCGCAAAAAATAATACCACCTTGATTTTGTAAACGTTTCCAGCCATCTGTTCGACTTCTTCCGCCGTCAGACACGTTCCGTTAATCTTGGCTAGCTCTTCGTCCATATCAAACAGTGAAGGGGTGGAATTGGTCGAGACGACCTCCGAGGAAGAAGACGAACCATTGCCTATTGGAGTTGGAGTTGAAGATGATGTTGAGGTAGAACTGACCAAGTCGACGTCATCTGAAAACTGGAATTTATGATCCAATCATTTACATTCTAAAAACCGAACCTGCGTGTGCATTGGTCACAAGACAGAGACATATGAAGAGTACAGTCAACATTGATTCGTCTGGAAAAGAATTGAACTGTTTTATAGGAGAAACAGATTCAAATGAAACAAGGAAATCGATGCGAATGCGGGAACAAAGACAACTTTCGATTGACCTATTTCTCATTTTTGTTATTCCCACCTCGCACCTCTAAGTGAGACTATCGCATGCGGGACAATCTGATTTCAAGACCGTATCTTTCCTGTCCATTCACTCAATTGCAATATCAGATGAAGACTATTGTTATTATTAGAGTGTCACAGGAGGCGACTTTCAATTTCACTGTCAGAATTGGGTCATATTGTGAGCGAACACATGTTGTATGTACTCTTCTATCAAATAATACTACTACATCAAGCAGCTGGGAACGGCGGCGGGTGAAAGAGCACGAAAAGAGCACAAACTTAGTAGTTAATAACTTTTTGATAGCTACTGGCCATGTACACTTCACCGGCCATGGATATCCAATTATCGGTCGTGATTGAATCCTAGGCCACTTGAAAATCCCACTGTTTGTTCCAGATCGTCTACTGGTCCTACTACTACAGCAAGAAGCTCGAAAAGGCAGCGGCGATGAAGTTGGACGAAGACCGTCTGCACCTATAAACCGACTTGTATCACTTGCCCGCCCTGTCCACTAGACCCGAATGACTACCCTTCAAAAGGGACCCCCTCTAAGTTAGTAGGAATCGAATTCCAGTTGTAGTTCTCCAAATCCAATATTGGCGCCTTATTCGGGTCCCCGTACTTTATTTTCAATGATTCTGCATCTTTTCAAGTTTGGGATGTTCATGATTAAAAACTTCATTTCTTCATATTTCGTTCACAGAGGCAAGACAAGAAGCAGACAAAATGAATACAATCAATCATAGCGGCTTCTACAAATGTGTGACATTCAATAATACGTGACTACTCACAAATGCAATCATGTTCACATTAACGTTCCGCATTGAAAAAAGTCAACTTTGACTTTACGTGACTTTGACAGAGTTTGACTAGAAGTTTGACTGCGCGTAACTAGTCAAACTCTGTCAAATGTCAAAACGAGTTGAAACGTGAACTTCACATTTATCTACTCAAAAAATGCCCTTTTGTTTCGCATCTAATTCATCCCAACACCGACTCTCCAATGGCATCACAGCCATAATTGCCCTGCGAACTTTAGGCCTGAGGTTTTGGGAAAATAGGTCAAACATATTATCGATTGCTTTCTTATCCAACACTTTGGGAGGGGAAGGACAGGCTTCTTCAAATTTCCTCTTGAAAATCTTCCGTATCGATGGCAGCCTTTTGTCTAGAAATGCAACTGCAGTGTCCAATTGATGCTCGTGAAAGTATCCTCTAAAGAAACCGAACACTTGCTGCTCTCTCAAATAGTAGTACTCTTCGATTGTAGTTACTGATTCCAGATCATTCTCACTCGCTCCAGTTCTGTTAACTGTTGTCACGGGCAGGATCGATGACAAATTGAGAGCGGCATGTAACTCTTCAAGACCTATCGTCTCCACGCATTCTCCAATTAAAAAGACCGTAAACATCGAGACTACCCGGTATTTGTAAACGTTTCCAGCCATCTGTTCGACTTCTTCCGCCGTCAGACACGTTCCGTTAATCTTGGCTAGCTCTTCGTCCATATCAAACAGTGAAGGGGTCGAATTGGTCGAGACGACCTCCGAGGAAGAAGACGAAACATGGCCTATTGGAGTTGGAGTTGAAGTTGATGTTGAGGTAGAACTGACCAAGTCGACGTCATCTGAAAATTGTTGAATTTGTGTTGGTATTCAGGTTTCAGCAAAAAAGAGAGTAAAGCTCATATCTACTCTTGTAGTTGGCGCATATTTTTTCATTTTTATAATAAGTTGGAACATGTTTACTTGTCCAATCATTTACATTCTAAAAAACGAACCTGCGTGTGAATTGGCCACAATAAAGAGACAGAGGAAGAGTGCAGTCAACATCGATCTGTCTGGAAAAGAATGGAACGTTTTAATGGGAGAGAAACACACGATGATCGAAACAAAATGCGGGAACAAAGATAACATTCGATCGACCTATTTGTTCTTTCTCTCCTTCGGACTATCTCTTGCGGAACAATCTCACTTCAAAATTGTTTATTTCCTGTACATTCACTCAATTGCCATATCAGATGAAGACAATTGTAATTATTAGAGTGTCACAGGAGGCGACTTTCAATTTCTATTCCGAAATAATACAATCGATACTACTACAACGAAGTTGAATATTTGCTATATCACAATGAAATCTAAAACTGATAACCCAGTGGACTTTGTTAGAAAATGTCACCTAGAGGTTAAACCAATGAGAGTATAAAGGTGTGCCGTTATATTATAATACCTTCTCAAGATAAAATACCACCAAACAATGGCCGTACTTTCTTCATGGCCAGTACTGTACACTCTATGGCCTAGTTTTCATAGCCGAGCTTCCCATGGCCTAGATCTCCCCCAGTCCCGCCTGTATTACTAGTCCGCCCTTCTCCACTAGACCCAAATGACTACCCTTCAAAAGGGACCCCCTCTAAGTTAGTAGGAATCGAATTCCAGTTGTGGTTCTCCAAATCCAACATTGGCGCCTTATTAAGGTCCCCGTACTTTATTTGCAATTATTGTGCATCTTTTCAAGTTTGTGATGTTCATGATTAAAAAACTTCATTCATTCATTCTTCATTCAGACAGAGACAAGACAAGAAGAAGAGAAATTGAATACAATCAATCATTACGACTTCTACAAATGTGTGACATTCAAAGTGGTGACAAAGTTACTAATGTGACATGGAAAATTGAGGAAAGAAGGGGTAGTTCGGTGTTATGAACACTTCACTTTGAAATTGTAATTTTAAAAAAAAAACCATTAGCAATGGATAGTGGAAGAGTCTTCTTCTTCTCAGTGGACCCATTTGTGATCAAGGATGTACTCGTACTTAGCCCGGTACTCGTACATCCTTGATCACAAATGGGTCCACTGAGAAGAAGAAGACTCTTCCACTATCCATACTTTGGCTTTAGCTAAATAGAGAGCCAAACTCATATCTACTATTGTACGCTCTTCTTTTGTCATATCTCTAAGAAATTGGTATATGTTCTCTTTTCCAATCATTAACATACTAAAAACCGAACCTGCATGTGCATTGGTCACAAGACAGAGACAGAGGAAGAGTACAGTCAACATCTGGAACTGAATGTAACGTTTTTATGGGAGAGTAACACATTCAAATGAAACAGCAACACAAATGCGGGAACAAAGATAACACTCGATCGACCTATTTCTTCTTTCCGTTATTCCCTCCTCGCACCTCTAGTTGAGATTATCTTGCGGGACAATCTGATTTCAAGACCGTATCTTACCTGTCCATTCACTCAATTGCAATATCAGATGAAGACAATTGTAACTATCAGAGTGTGACAGGAGGGATCTCTGTTGTGAGCGAACCCATTATATGTACTCTTTTAGAGAATAATACGATCGATACTACCACAACAAGAACCTCGAAAAGGCGGCTGGAAAGTTGAAGAAAGACCGTCTGCCCCTATAAACCAACCTTGTATCACTTGTCCGCCCTTCCTCCCTTGACCCAAATGACTACCCTTCAAAAGGGATCCCCCTTAAGTTAGTAGGAATCCAATTCCAGTTGTGGTTCTCCAAACCCAATATTGGCGCCTTATTCGGGTCACCGTACTTTTTTGTTGCAATTATTGTGCATTTTTTCTAGTTTGTGATGTTCATGATTAAAAGCTTTTTTCTTCATATTTCGTTGCAGAATAGCTCGGTTTTAAGAACATTTTGGAAAGTGTTAAAAACAACCAAGTTCATATTTATTAAATCATGAAATGCCATTTTGTTATGCATCTGTTTCAACCCGACACCGCATTTCCCATGGCATCGTAGTAATAGTTGCCTCGCGAACTTTAACGTTGAGGTTAAGATGGAAGAGTTTAATCATGTCATCGATTATTTTTTTGTCCAACACTTGTGGAGGCGAAGGACAGACTTCTTCGAACTTTCTCTTGAAAATCTTCCGTATTAATGGCAACCGTTTGTCTAGAAATGCAATTGCAGTGTCCAATTGATGCTTGTGAAATAATCCTCTAAAGTAACCGAACCCCTGCGGCTCTCTCGAATAGTAGTACTCTTCGATTGTAGTTGATTCCAGATCATTCTCACTCGCTTCGGTTCTGTTAACTGGTGTCACAGGTGGAATTGATGATACATTGAGAGCGGCTCGTAACTCTTCGAAACCTATAGTCTCGACGCTTTCAGCAATTAAATAGACCGTAAACATCGAGGCTACCTGGTACTTGAAAACGTTTCCAGCCATCTGTTCGATATCTTGCTCCGTCAGACAGGTCTCCTTGATCTTTGCTAGCTCTTCGTCCACATCGAATAGTGAAGTGGTCGAATTGGTCGAGACGACCTCCGAGGAAGAAGACGAAACATTGCCTGTTGGAGTTGAAGTTGATGATGATGTTGAGGTAGAACTGACCAAGTCGACGTCATCTGAAAATTGTTGAATTTGCTTTCGTGTTCAGGTTTCAGCTTAAAGAGTGTAAAGCTCAATATCTACTCTTGTAGTCTCATATTTTGTCGTATTTCTAAGAAATTGGTATATGTTCTCTTTTCCAATCATTAACATACTAAAAACCGAACCTGCATGTGCATTGGTCACAAGACAGAGACAGAGGAAGAGTACAGTCAACATCTGGAACTGAATGTAACGTTTTTATGGGAGAGTAGCACATTCAAGTGACACAGGGAGATCAATACAAAGGGGGGAACAAAGGAAACACTCGATCGACCTATTTCTCATTTTTGTTATTCCCACCTCGCACCTCTAAGTGAGACTATCTCTTGCGGGACAATCTCATTTCAAGACCGTATCTTACCTGTCGATTCACCCAATTGCAATATCAGATGAAGACGATTGTTATTATTAGAGTGTGACAGGAGGTTCATTTCCAGACGAACCAATGTTGACTACCCTCTTCCTCTGTCTCTGTCTTTGTGACCAATTAGCCCTGTGTCGATTTACGGGCTAATCCTTGAAAGAGATTACCGCAATGACGTTTGAAGGGGACCAGAAAACCATTGAAAAGCTTCATTCATTCATATTTCATTCAGAAAGTTGCAAAGTGAGAAAAAAAAAGTACTGTGTGTGGGGGATGGAGAAAACAAATGAGATACGACGGGGGGAAAAAAAAAGGGGAAAACGAAAGTGGGCGGAGCCAGCCAGAATGTACAAAAACAACTTTGCAGGAGACGTGAAGAGAAATGCACAATGAGCAAGGCGGAGAAAAATAGTGGGTGAGAGGGGGGGGGGGGGGCAGTGGTTACTGTAGTTTGGGGGGGGGGGGGCGGTATTTAGGCACTGGTCTCGTGGAAATGGGGTATACTGGTGGTCCGGTACGGTACTTGCGGACTCGGGCGGTACGCCGACGAGATGGGCGGCGCGAATTTGTCCTGAAGAAGCGGCTCTTCGCGCCGGTACGGTAGATCGTTTCTGAAATGTTGCGAAATTAGCGGGTAGATCAAATCGCCTCATTTCTTTGTTTCTTTCTACTTTCTACTTTTTTCACTATGCAGAGATCAATTGGTAACAGAACCAGGACCAGGCCACATGTGCTCTCAAAACAAAGGGATAGATAGAGGTACTTGGAGCGACGAGAAGAAGAAGAAGAAGAAGAGGTCAGTTAATCCACGTGGCGCCACGTCCTTGGTACGATGACGACGTCGTCTGTTGATGATGATGATGATGACGTCGTTCCTCGTATTGTCTGGAAAATCGAGCAGACACTGCAACACAACACAACACAACACAACAGAAGGACAACGGAAGAAGGTGGCAGCAGCAGACACACGGTGTGAGGTGTCACGCATAGAGCGTGACATGATTGACGTTACAGCAGAAAAGAGGATCGGTATTGTTGGATTGGGAGAGAGTCACGTGGAATGGCATCTGACGATACGACTTATGAGCTACAGAACTGGCTTAACAGCTATGTTAAGTTTATTGTTTTTTTATCTCAAGAACTGAGGGAGCTATCAAAAAGTTGTCAAGAACAAAGTTGTAGAGCACAAAAAGAGCTACAACTTTGTAGTTGACATCTTTTTGATAGCTCGTTTGGTTGTCGAGATAAGAAACGATAAAAACATGGATACACTTTTGGCCAGTACTGAGTTCTCTTTGCCTTTTTCGTCTATCTTACACTGTTCATCTTATCGGTTCATCTTATAACAACGAAACTACTGTAGATCCAAGCCTTGTACTAGACGATATTATCGGTAGAGCTTAGATACCGTAATTGCTCTATCAAAATTGCATCTTGAAAACGATCACCTAGAGGTTGAACCCCATGAGATTATGAGATACGGTAGCTGTTACTTCCTAATACCATGAGAAGTTAGTCCTTTCTTTCGAAAGGTGGCCATTTCGGTCGGCCAGGAGGTTAAAGTGTCGAGTCAGTAAATACGCTCTATTGCAAACCCGTCGCAGCGCATTCTTCCGGCTGTATTTTGATTTACGGGGCTAAACAGAGCGCTGTCGTCCCGTACAAACGGAGCATCGTTTCAATTCAATTTCTGATCACTGGGCCCAAATTATCAACAGAGCGTATTTGCTAATGGTACCCTTTTACTCCCAATGCGGTTAACGATGAGCTCTTCTCCTTTCCCCCACTCCATCCTTCCCAAAAAAAAAAACCAAATACAAGAAATAAGACACCCAAAAATGAGTTCGTCCCCGGGGTTTTGAGAGCACATGCGGTACTGGAAAGTGAGCAGAAAGAAAGAAGAAAGAAAACCGAGAAAAAAAGAAAACGGGGAATTTACACGCTGAGAGTGGCTGGTTGCGTCTGCTGCTGCCATGTGAATAGGTTCTCCTTGCTACAAAAAAGAAAAGAAAAATGATGATGAGTGTGAGAAGATGAGGTCGGGAAAATCTGGTGCACAAAAGCAAGCTCTTTTTGCACACGCGAAACATAAAATGGCTCACCTTCCGTCGTCCTGAGCTCCGGACACGAATTTGTAGGTGGTGAGGAGGGTGCAGACGAACGCTCCGATCCAGCACAACGTGCCCATCAGATGAAGGTAGAAGGCGTAGCCGATGCGTTGCTCGTAGGTGCCCACCATTCCCTGCACGAACCGATTGTCGACACGATTCGCGGCGAGAAAGAAGATGCCGTCGGCGAGCAGCGAGCACAGCACTGGAAAAGAGCACGAATTGAGCCCTGGAGTCGCTTTGATGATCGCTTGCTTACTGGCGATGAAGAGCGAGATGGAGAAGGCGAACGCGGTGGACGGAACGCACGGAGCACACACGCCCGAGCAGATCGAGATGAACGCCAGAAACTCGGAGGTGATGATGAAGAAGAGGATCGCCTTGTGCCACGCCCAGAATCGATGATGCTCCGACTCGCCGGCCGCGCCGTCCTCGTCGATGTTGTTCAGTGTGTTCTGGATGACCAGCTCCGCCGAGTTGTCGAACTGTAATAGAGGGGGATGTGGGGTGAGCAGCTGGTGTCGATTTACGGGGCTTCCCAATGCGCCTCGGTTTATTCAGCCCTGATTAGCAATAGAGCGTTGTATTTCAACTGTCAGCCCGTAAATCGACATTCAAACAACATGAAAAGTTAGCGGGATGTGTCGATTTACGGGGGCTCAACGGTGTGCTGCTGATAATGTGGTCTGGTTGCCAATAGAATAGAACGATCTTGATCTCATTCCATCTCGAGAACCACAAGAGCTATCAAAAAGTTGTCAACTACAAAGTTGTGGAGCACAAAAAGCGCTACAACTTTGCAGTTGGCTTCTTTTTGATAGCTCCTCTGGTTCTCGAGATGGAATGAGCTCAAGTGCGCCCCATGGCTAATCCCCCTGAAATCGTTTAAATTTCAAACGATGCTCCGTTTTTTACATTGTACTGTGTCGATTTACGGGCTAATTGGCCCATCCCATTACCTTATAATCTCATCAAATTGGGCAAAATAAAGTCGAAAAAGCGCAGACAATCCGCTTACCTTGTACATGCAGTGAAGCGGCGTCTCATCATAAAAATCGCCGACCGACACGACGTGCTTCTCGGCGCGAATACAGTCCCACCAGAGGCCGTGCTGGTGTTCGGCACGAAACTCGCGAATGTCGACGACCTGCCACGCCGGCGAGAAGCATCCGCCCGCCGTCAGACAGATGCCGACGAGAATGAGCACTATCGAGAGCGCGAGCAGCAACGTTTGCACCGTCGTGCTACCCATTTCGCTGCAAATATCGATCGTTTTTGGGAAAACTAGAAGAGATGCGAGAAAAGTGTCAACGGCAAAGTTTTTTCGTTAGAGTAAGGGCTACATTTTGTTAGTTGACAATTTTGCGGTAGCACTTCTAGTTGGCAAGATATACGCGCGGAAAGATGATCAATAGACGATGAGTCATTGAAAGGAAAAAGGGGGGGGGGGGCAAATATGTATTTTTCCCCCCCATTCACAATGCATTATGAAGATTATCATCAAAATTTTGTCTTCTTGTCAAACAAGATTCCGTCGGACAAGGAGGAATGATCCATTTGGTCGTGTAACGGATGTGTCACAGTGTCACAGTGTCACACGGACAGCTTCAATGTGATTTGGTCGGCCCCCTGCCTTCCTGAAGGCCAGGCGGAGAGGCATCAATTACAACAACACTACCACTACGGAAGGGGGGTGGTGGTGGACAATTAGACCCCCCCCCCCCCCGGGCCACCTAGGAATTTGAAATTTGAATCGACAGAAATGGAATGGACCAAGTGAGGGGGAAAAATCGATAAAAGCAAGGGGGTGTCTAGTCACGTGTTATGCAACAAGCAACAACTACATAAGGGGGGGGGGGTATGCAAAAAGGGAAACGAGAAACCGGTTTTTCGGTTTTTGGACAAGACCGAAAACGCGAAAACGTCGAGAATCGCAGAATCATAGAGAGAAGTACGGAAGTGGAAAGTTGCAAGACGGAAGTCGGAACTCGGAAGTCGGAAGTCGGAAGTCGGAAGTCGGAAGTCGAAACTCGGAACTCGGAATTCCGTACATCATTCCTAAAGGGGGTAGGAATCGAATTTCACAAACGCAAAGTCAGTCTTTCTTCCCTCCTCTCCAGCCATCGAAAAATGGAACGATTAACTTTTATGACCACACATACACACAGAGAGAGACAGTGACAGAGTGACAGGGAAGGGGGGATATGCATAGGGGAATTGGAGAAGAGAAATGAAACGAAACGAATACCAGGTAGCGGGCCGGGCCGATGGTTTTACCTTGAAATTTGTCTTTCTCTCTCTCTCCTCTTCTTCTTCAACGTCTTCTTCTTCAACGTCTTCTGTTGACAGTTAGGTATTCAAAGAGAGGGGGAGGGAGATAGTGTGCGAAACGAGGAGGTTCCGAGAGAAGAGAGAGAGAGAGATTGGAATCTTGGTGGATTTGAATGTGTGTGTATGACTAGTTGGGAGGGGATAGGCTGTGGGGTGAAAGGAGGAGGTGCTCTTTCTCTTTATGCAACAGCACACGGGGCAGGAAGCTTATTGTGCTCTCTGGCTCTCTGGCTCTCTGGCTCTCTCTATCGGGCTCTTTCTGCCGGCTCACACCGGCTCAGTGTTGTTGACGATGCGGAAGGGGAGGGGGTTGCCAAGGGAGACCCCCGCTCTCTCTTTCACGTCTTCTTTTACGAACGAATTCAGTGAATGAACATGTTATGTTAGTAAATAGACGAAAGGGGGGAGCGTAAATGAATGAGTCATTGACTTGTGAACGCGAAGATTCGGAAGAAGGCAATGGAGGACAGGCGGCGTTGTCCACATTGTCCAGAAGAAACAAGTGAAAGTCCGCCTTCTCACCAGGCGACAATGCAGAAGACGTCGCCGCCGCCGAAACGAGACGAAATTTGAATAATATCTTCTTCTTCTCCTCCTCCTTCCAACCGCTGCTTCCTTCCGAAATAGGTCACCCTCGAAGTGACCTTGAAGTTTTGATGGTGGGGGGTGGAGGAGGAGGAATGGAAGACGTGCGACGACCGATCTGAGTAGCGGTTGGGGACTTGGAACACGCAAAACTACTAGAAAGGGGTACCGATGAAGGCGTCAGGCGGAGATGTCCGGGATTGGAAGTTTGCAAGGCGGAAGACGGAAGACGGAAGACGGAATTCCCCCCTTTGCTGATTGAAACACTCAAAACGACTACATAGAAGAGGTACTGAAGAAGGCGTCAAGTCCGGGATTGAAAATTTGTGAGACACTTCTGATGTCAACTGGCAAAACGACGACATTGCGAGCACAATTGGAGTGTTGTTGTTGTTGTTGTTGTTGTGCACCGCCCTTCTCCCCGCCCGCTCCGTATCGCAGGTGCGGTACCCCCCCCCCCCCCCCCCCCCCCCCCCCTACTACCTACTAATTAGAATCGAAATTTGAATGCGTCCCCACACACCCAACGCATTCTAATCTAATCGCCGGATTTGCGTGCGACTCGCGGCTCGCTTCTATGTGGAGGAAGTGCGCTCTATCGGCACTTTTTCGTCGTTTCATCGGCGTGTCTCTCCCGCCGAAATGAAGTGGATGGAATGGAAGAATGAAACAGATCCGCCGACCTCCTCAAAACTCGGGACGGCGCCGCCGCTCAGATGGTAATCTGTTTACAGTCTGTAATCGATCTTCAGTTCGACGCGATTCGATTCGATTCTATTGGATTCTATTGGATTCGTTTGGCTTCGTCACTAAGCGAGTCAAGGGGTGAGCGGGGCAGGGGTCGAATTTCGCAATAGGCCCCCTTTAGCCCCCTTTAGAAGGATGATGAGCTGTCAGCTAGCTCAACGCAACGAGATAACGGAGTTTGATCTTTTGGGTCGGCACCTTGACCTAGCTCAATGGAAAGCTTTGGATTTTGAAAACAGATTCTTTATTACCGTGATGTAAGCTCCCCTAGTGAGTCAAAGCACAAAGATGACGTCATCATGATGGGAGCTGAGGTGTGCGAGTGAGCATGACGAGGGAATCGGTCAAATTTCGCAACACCCCCCTTTAGAAGGCTGTTCAGCTATCGGCTCAATGCCTCTACGCAACTACACAACAACAAGACAAAGTTCGACCTTTTGGGTCGGCACCTAGACTTGCATAGCTCAATCAGAGCTTTAGTTCAGAAAAAAAAAACTATTCTAGTACCGTGTTCACTTTTATTTAACCGCGCCTAAAACCCAAAACCGTAAGGGTCGGTGGATTTTATGAAATTATTTCGAAAACTAGAACTTCAACAAATTTAAAGGCCAAAGTAAGTCGGTAAGTCAAAACTCAAAGACAGGATGAAAGCTATGTGGGCACCGACCCAAACCCTTCCGAGTAAGTCAAAACTCGAAGACAGGACTGGGACAAATGGGGAAAAGTCAAAAAGAAGGAAGGGAAGGCAAATCGAATGATTGTTCGGAGGGAAAACCGAACGGATTGGGAACCAGTTTCCAAACGAGGAAAGGGGAGAGGCGGACGAATCTCGGTCACGTTTCCCTTTTTGCCTGGGCCAGGCGGAGGACTGGAGCTAATCAAACTCACCGTTTTCCACCCCTTTCTCTCTCTCTGTGTCTCTCTTTATATGGTCTAAATAGAGTCAAGTACAAGTCCGTCCGGGAATATGTCACTCACACAATTCGTGTGTTCGTTTGCGCGCGCGCGCGCGCACCAAACCACCACACCTCCATCCGTTTCCACTTGAAAACAAGTGTACCTTTTACCTTTTACCTTTTACCTTCTCATGTCTACATGTCTATCCAAATGTAGGGGCACATGTGGAAACCCGTAGAAACCCGTCAAAAGTGGGGGAAGAAGGAGAAATGGAAGGTGTCATGAGGGTACGCACACCTGCTGCCAGCCAGAAGGAAGGAAGAGAGGAGGAGACCTTGAAATGGAGAAGAAGAAGAAGAAAAAGAAGGCGTCGGGTAGGAGAATGGCAGGCAAAAAGAAGCAGTGGGAGGAGGCGAGCGGAAGAGGAAAGGTCGCCGCGTCAGCGTCACGGCGACAGGATATGTGACCGATCAACTGCATCCATCTGATGGAAGTAGCCTTGAGGCATGAAAGTTAGACCCCCCCCCCCTCCCTTCCATCAAACTTCAAAGTGTTAGGGAGAGGGGCATGCGGATTCTAGGCCATGGAGACTTGGCCTGATGATTGGCAAATCTGGCGAAAAGAAAGGTTAATGTGGATTCTAGGCCATTAAACGAAAGGATGACGGCAGAATTTGGGAAGTTAGGCCATGAGAATTTGAAGGTTTGGTGGATTGAGAGAAAGTTAGGCCATGGTTGAGGTAGCCCGGGTAGGTCCGGGATAACGAGCTTAGAGAAAGTTAGGCCACAGCCCTCCCCTCTTCAATGATGCCTGTGGCATAGAAACTACGGTTGAGAACGTTCGGCCAAGCCCTCCCCAAGATGAATGCAGATTCTAGGCCATGCTGTCTAAGCCTAAGATAAGGTCTAGGTGAATTCTAGGCCATGTAATGTGTTGTGAACCCCGCTTCACATAACCAGAACTCTGACCTCGCGCTATCATAGAATAACGTGGAACATTCTAGTAGCCCATTTCTATGGCTATATAAGGCGTGCACTTTCCTATGTACGGGCTTGAGTTCAGTTCAGTCTTCAAATAAACTTGGTTCTTCTTCAACCCTCTCCATCTGCGCTCGCACAACGCGAGGACTTAACAACTGGCGATCAGGATAATGGCAACGAAGGATCTCACCAATCAAATCGCTGCGCTCGTAGAAGCCTTCAACAAGATGGCTCAATCAGGAGTTCGCTTCACGAATTCAAACGACGGATCCGCCGATGCAACGACGTCCGACCTCACCAACGTCATCAACTCGCTCTCGACTCGTCTTCCCACGTTCAACTACGACCCGGAGGCAGGTAAAACCTTCGACTCCTGGTACAACCGCTACAAGGACATCATCGTCAAGGACGGAGACAAGCTCGACGACGCCGCACGTTGCAGACTCGTCATATCCAAGCTCGACAGCAAGGAATACAGTCTATTCACGGACCGCATCATCCCGAAGGAGCCCAAGGATCTTGAATTCGACGACCTCGTCAAAACGCTGAAAGAGACGTTCAGATCAACCAGCTCTATTTTCAGACGACGTCACGACTTTCTGCGCATGGAGTACACCGGCATCAATCTCCAAGAGTACACTGGCTCGATTCTCCGCAACTTCGTCACTTCCGAGTTCAAGAAGATGTCAGATGATCAAATCTGTTGCATGGCTTGGATCTGTGGACTCCGTGACCCAGCATTCACCGAAATGAGAACGAAAGCGCTTCAAGTGATGGAAAACAAGCCGTCCATCACTCTTCTCGAGCTGGAAGCAGAAATCCTGCGCCTTCTTGACATTCGCGCCGATTCCAAGGTAGTCGGAGCACCATCGACTATCACCCCCGAGATCCACCTCATCAAGAAGACCAAGAGGGACAACTCAAAGTCGCCCCCATCACCATGCTACCGCTGTGGAGGTTTGCATTGGGCCCGTGACTGCAAAGTCACGAATGTAACCTGTAATTCGTGCGGATCGGATGGACACATCGAGGGGTACTGCAAGCAAAAGAAGCGTCACAACCACAAGCAGACCCTCAACCGCCGAATATCCCGAGTCAAATCAATCGTTGGCTCGACCATAGCGAAGGGCGCCAGACGCGTCTACCGAACCATCAACATCAATGGCAAGGACATCAAGATGCAACTCGACACTGGAGCCGACATCACTCTCATCAGCATCCGCGACTGGTACAAGCTGGACAAACCGAAGCTCGCCAAACCGACCGTCTCGATCAAGTCAGCTGCGCATCAGCCAATCGACGTCAAGGGAAGCTTCGACTGTTCGTACATCATCAATGGACGTCACACTACTGGCAAAGCATACGTCGCCAACACCGACACGCTTCTCGGCATGGACTGGATCACCAACGACATCAGTCTCATCCAAGCGTTGCGCGACGACCCAACCCGCCAGACCAACACCATCCAGCTCAACAATCCGACGGCACCGCGCAACAGCTGCCGCGACCAGCACAAGGATCAACGCACCAAAACCAAAGCGACTCTTCTCTCCAACCAAGACGCTGCTCCCGTCTTCAAAACGGCCCGCCCCGTCCCTTTCGCGTCACTCCCTAGTGTCACGCATGAACTCCGACAATCTGGACGATTTGTCAACACCTTCAAACGAGGACTTCCGAAATTGAAGGGGGAAGGAACCACGGAAAACCCGGTTCTGACCTTCCCGCTTCACCACAGGTCAACTTCTTGCACCTCAAGTCCCAACTCCAACGACAGGCCCTGCACTCGTCACGCCAACCAACCTCGTCCTCGAGACGAAGCATCCATCCTAGACACGCTATTGGACGCCGTCGACTTGGACCCGATTCTTCCACCTTCGTCACCGTCAGCCTCGTCACCGATCGAGCACAACGACAACCCGGAAAACGCCAAGCCGAATCCACCAGCTGGCCGACACCGTCGCCCCACTGCCGTCCAACCACCACTGCGTCAGTCTACTCGTGCTTCGCGTCCAACCCGTCGCATCACGATCGACCCCTCGTCGAAGTCTTATAGTACTAACCTGTGTTTCTCACTCACATAGGGAGGTGTTGTGAACCCCGCTTCACATAACCAGAACTCTGACCTCGCGCTATCATAGAATAACGTGGAACATTCTAGTAGCCCATTTCTATGGCTATATAAGGCGTGCACTTTCCTATGTACGGGCTTGAGTTCAGTTCAGTCTTCAAATAAACTTGGTTCTTCTTCAACCCTCTCCATCTGCGCTCGCACAACGCGAGGACTTAACATAATGAAAGGTCCCGGGAAAGTTAGGCCATGATAGTGATAACCGTCGAAAGCTAGGAGATAGATATAAAGGATAGAAAAAGCTAGGCCACACTCTCCAAAAGCTACCTATGGCCTAGAACTTCCGCTTGAAAAAGTTCGGCCAGCCGCCTCCAGCATACACAAGGCGATATCGAACGAAATTATATTATGATTCGTATTCATATTATTATATCGTATAATGATAGGTGTGTCTGTCTCGGAAACTGAGAAGAATAGGAAGGAGAAGAAGATGGAGAAGACACCCGGTGTGTCGTTTCATCACCGAAAAGGCGATAAAAGTGTTCTCGGAGAGATTGCATCGTCCGATAAACATTCCTCCTATTCCACCTCCGAAAAAGGGCATTACTCGGTGAGAAAAGGGGGATTGTGTCTGATCCGATCTTTGTATGTTTCCACTTCAAGAGGGACTCCGATCGTGTGGAAAGTGCGCTCCATTGAGAATCTACTCGGGATTTGAATTTGGACCGAAAACCAAAAACAACGAAAACTCGCCGATATGGTCTTATTTGGCCGTTTCAGCGTTATAAGTGACTACTAGTACAAATTACCGTAAACCCTGTATTAGAGCGGCACCTCTATTTGAACGGCACCCAAAACCCCCGAAATCGTAAGGGTCCCCCTGTGGATTTTCGAAATTTCATTTTAAAATTAGGGGGTCGAAAATTAGACCGGCATGCCGTTCTAATACAGGTTTTACGGTAACAGGCCTAGTACACTGGGAGCCCCTAGTTGCAACTCTGGTTGACAGATGCCCCCTAACCTTATCAGCTCGTCAGATCTCACTCTCTCTCTTTAAGCGGGTGCTCACTAAAAAAGGACTAACACAGATTTGATCTACAACTTGTTATTCGACACCAACTGTTTTGCTATCTTTTCCATTGTGCACACGAGCCAACTCGTTTGATCTACCACCCGATTTCGAAACCACAAACAAGTCGATTCCATCAACCATTTTTGGGCCGAGTTGTTGGTAGTTGACAGATTTCTCCTAACTAACCCTATCAGGTAGCAAGTGCTCCCGGTAGATCAAATCTCTATTTTCAACTGACTAATAGTCAATATTGATTGATTATTGAGGAGGGAGGAGGGCTGACAGATTTCCTCGTAACCAGTGTGGGCTCTCGAGACAGTATTCGAAAAATCTTCGAAAAAATCCTCGAAACATTCGAATATTTTTCGAAAAATGTTTCGAAGACTTTCACGAGACGACGAGTTGTCTCGAGAAATTTTTCGAAAAATTCCTCGAGGCGAAAATTCTTCGAAGAATTTCTCGAGGAATTCCTCGAGACAAAGCGTCGTCTCGAGGAATTCCTCGAGAAATTCCTCGAGCGGTATTCGAACATTTTTCTGCAAACACCGTGACGCAAAGTTGCAGACATAATGGAAAATCGCGATTCTGCGAGAACTGAAGTTTTTTACATGATTTCTTCCATTTTTTACACCATTATTTCGTTTTTTTTGGTCATTTTACTCGTTTTACTGGTGCCTCTTGTTTTTTAACTGATTACCGAATTTAATTCGCGAGAAAACTTCACAAACAGCGCGCAAAACTGTCAATATAACTCGTAGCCAAAGAAATTGCTTGCTCTTTTTTTATTTTTCTTTGTTTTAATTGATTTGCGCGCTGCTTGCGGAGTTTTCTCGCCTACGGAAGCAAGGCTTTTATGTTCAGCTGGTTTTCTCTTCCGGTTGTAGCTGTGATGCGTGCAGCTCTAGAGAGAAGGTGACAGCTTGGTTTTCGGTGCCCTGTTTTAGTACAACTACAGATTAAACGAGGATGTCATCACGAACGACGAGCTCATCATGGCGGCTCTGATTGACCCACGATTCTGTTGGTTCGGAGACTTGTTGGCTCCACGATCGTGGTCGGAAGCAGAGATCCTTTTGAAGAACTTCGCGAAAGATTTTTTCGAAAAACATTCCTTCGCGCCGAAGGATACAACCTTGGCAGATGAGAATGAGACTGCTGTCCAATTCACAGGAATCGGAGGCATGTTGCATCGTAAGAAAGCGGCAAAGACTTTGTGCTTGGAGGTTTGTTTTGACAAAATGAAAAACTACCATTATCTATTTCAGGAAGAATTGATCCAACTGAGAGCTATCGTCGGGCACAGTAGGCCTTCTCACCGCTTGGAACCACTGGAGTTCTACAGGAACAATCGCGACGCACTTCCCCGACTTTCCTTTCTGGCTAGAGCGCTCCTCAGTGCTCCCGCATCATCGGCGTCGTCGGAACGACTCTTCTCGTACGTCGAAATAGTTATTGAAAACAGTAGCGTTACTTTTTGTAGAAAGATCACCTATACATTGTCAAACAAACGAAGAAGCCGTTTGAGGACGGAAACGCTGAATTCGATGCTGTTCGCGTCGGTCGTTGCCAAGTAATCTCGCGTCGGAAAACAAAACAAGAGAATTGTCATCTTTCAGATGGAGTAATGGAAGTGAAGATGAGGAAACCACTAACCGCGCCGATCCGCTCACGGAGGAGTCGTCGACCGACTCGAGCGCTGACGACGACGATGGTGACGACGGCTTCAGTTTTTTCGACGACGACGACGACGATTTTTTCTCCGTGGAATTCAACGAAGAAACAAGCAGCGCCGTTGTGCTCCCGGAACGAAGCAACAACGATTCGTGTTCTGAAGCAGTCAGAACCATGTCGGATTCCGGCGACAATAGTGCGGACGGTGAACTCGCACATGCGTCGTAGAAATTGTTTACCCCACTTTAGAAATCAATGCGAATTCGAACACAATTGTTTTTTTTTCCACTTCTCTATTGTTGCACATTCGATTTCCTCATTCTTTCCAATAAAAACAGAAGCGAAAGTATTTTAAAATTACAAAAAACCGTCGAAATTCGTCTTAAAGTATATGAAGTTTTATATGAATACCAGAATGACCCAAGCGGCTCCGCCGCCGACAGCGCGCACTTCACCGCCCTGTAGGCGGTTGCGTTCGAATGGGTCCGGTGGCCGAGTGGCTCGTGTGTTTGTCTATTGGTTGGGGGTCCCTGGTTCGGACTTTTGTGGTGGCGTTCTTGTTTCTTCTTGCCCTTGGAATGCGGACCGATAAACAGACACACAGATGGATATACCCCTCACGGTTTTTATTAATAAGGAAGATTCGAATAATTTTTCGAATATTCGAAGAATCTTCGAAGAATTCTTCGAATAATTTTTCGAATAATTCTTCGAAAAATTATTCGAAAAATTATTCGAAGAATCTTCGAAGATTCTTCGAATAATTGATGGTACTTGTTCGAGTATTCGAAGATTTTTCGAAAAATATTCGAAAAATTATTCGAATAATTCTTCGAAGATTTTTCGAATACTGTCTCGAGAGCCCACACTGCTCGTAACCAGACTTACGATGGGCCGGACCGTGCCGGGCCTGGTTGAAAAATGTCTTCGGGATCAAATTTTATGTTTTGAAACATATCACAAAACATGTGTTAATTTTATCAACAAAAAAACTTCTAATTATAAAAAAAAAGTAGTTTGCAGCCATTTTGTGACATTAAAAGGTAAATATTAAAAGGAAATTTGAAATTAGAATCACGGACCGACGGGTCGGACTGTCCGTAACTCTACTCATCCCCATCCGAGTCCTTCCGGTAGATCAAACTTCCGCCCGTTTCGATTTGATCTCCGATTTGGGCGCGAGCACATCGTGCGTATCCTCATAGCGTTTTCGTGCCGTTTTCCACAAAACGTGTTGCTCAGCGAGGTACTGCTCGGCACGCCGGCTCCAGGTGTCTTTTCTTCATTACCAATCGCCGCCGCTGAATCACAATCACAATGTCGCGTTTTCACCTGGACCCCCCCCCCCCTTCCAATTCTTATTCTTCTTATTCTTCTTCACATTGCGTCTTTTCGAAATTTCGATTGAAGAGTCGACTTGTTCACACGATTCTCATTTACATACATAGGTATGTATGTACATGTGTATATTGTATAAATTTGAGTGTTTGGTGAGGAGCAACACATTTCATTTCAAATTTGTGCACATTTTGGGCTCTTTTTATTGGTTTTTAAGTCGCCCAAACGCTGATAGTAACCTCGTTTAAGAGTATTATTTATGGCTGATAAGAGAGTGAAACTCCACTCTTGAAACTCTCGGCATTTTTTTGTTTTTCACACTTTTAGGCCTGAAGGAGCAATATCTCCAGAATCATTACAGATAGACAAAAGTTGTCAACTACCGAAATGTAGCCGACAAGTCAATGAACATTTTGTTAGTTGACACTTTTTCTTTAGCTCTTCTAGTTTTCGAAATACGAGCGCGCCTACGCCTACGCCCACGCCTACAGTAACCCCGCTCGGAGGAGGAGGCGCCATTAATCTTCTTTGTCTAAAGGGGGGTATATTGTATTTGTCTCACCTACTTGAGAAGAATACGACCACCTTATCTTGATTTGTTTCGAAAGAAGAGTTATGGTTATTAATTGGTTGTTGCAGTGTGCGCGCGCGCACATACGCAACGGGGAGAGAGGGTAGATCAAATGTGGTAGGTGCCACTATTCGTTTTGGTAGAGGTAGGTAGGTCAAAAGTTGAGGTCTACCTACCATCTTATTACAGTTGGAGTCATACATTTATAGTTGTAATTATAGTACTGGCCATGAAGAAAGTGACACGGCCGTATCTCGAGAACCGGGAGAGCTATGAAAAAGTTGTCAACTGCAAAGTTGTTG
Organism: Caenorhabditis afra; assembly: GCA_963570955.1. Classification (NCBI taxonomy): domain Eukaryota; kingdom Metazoa; phylum Nematoda; class Chromadorea; order Rhabditida; family Rhabditidae; genus Caenorhabditis; species Caenorhabditis afra. The sequence goes on along the minus strand of OY751536.1, from coordinate 1,984,925 downwards.
CTCTTTTTGTGCTCTTTAACTTAGTAGTTGACAAGTTTTTCCTAGCTCTCCCGGTTCTCGAGATACGGCCGGTGCTACAGTAAGCGCATTGCCTCTATGTATTTTGTAATTTGATCTACATCTACATGTCATTTGGACATCAATATCAACATTAACACTCTTCTCCTTGGCCCCCGTCCAACCACTCGAGTGTCCCGTGAAAAACTCCAGAAATGAGGGAGAGTGACCGTACTTCTTCTACTACTCGAGATAGAGAAGGCACTCGAACAAGTCACTAATACCCCCCCCCCCCGCTCCTTCGTAAGGATGGATGGGAGGGGTCTCTTCTAATACACTCTCAAGTGCCCCCCCTCTCTACCCACTTGTTGTCCCTACACACCTTGATACAAAAGTTCTTCCTTTCTTCCTTCCTATTGTTGTTTTCGAGCGAGTTTCGAGGAATAAGATGTAGATCAAATGAGAATCTAGTTAGCCCCACATTTGATCTACAAGCTATTGGGAGTGGTAGATCAAAATTAAATTGGATGCCACGAAGAGTCCAGAGCCTATGGTAGTCTTAGATTTTGACGCTAATTTGAATGTGGGTCAAATCCAGTAGGTCAAAAGGTAGATCAAAACTATACTTTTGACATTGAGTTCCAAAACTGGAATCTAGAAGCTTCAAGGAACAAGTAGATCAAAACCATTTTTTTCGATAGTAGGCGTCCGAACTGGCATCTAGAAGCTTCTGGATGGTTTACTACCATAAGACTGAGTAATGTAGGTCAATTCTAGTAGATCAAAAAGTAGATCAAATCCATTGTTTTTCATATGTATTCAGCTCCAAAACAAAAATGAAAAAGAGTCTAGAACTATATAGAGTTTGAAGCAAATTTGAATGTAGGTCAACTCAAAAGTAGATCAAAACTGAACCACAGGTGCTTCCGGATGTTTTACTATCATAATTGAGATGTAGGTCAAAAAGTAGATCAAACCCGGAGACCCGCCTCAAATTTCCTCCCAACTATATCAAATTTCCACACACATTTCTTCCTTCCAAATTTTGTTTACTTCTAAAACTCTCTCCCTCTCTCCTTCTCACTTTTCCCGTCGTCACCAATACACCTTCCCCCTATCCAATGGCAACGACGAAAAACAACAAAAAGTGAGAGGAAGCCCCGCACATTTGATGATGATCCCCCCCCCCCCCCCAGGGGGAGGCCCCCCTCTAATCCATCCATTCGACGTCTTCTTCTCGATTCTCAATTCTCTCCAGGTGACCCCCCTTTACATCCTTTCGTCCCGCCCGGGAAAAGCTCTTTTCCACCCCCCTTCCGCGGATCTCCAGTCATGAGGTTTCTGTCTCAATTCCCATTTATATCAGGTAGCTCGTAAATTTGCTTGCTACTACTTGGAAATTCCGGAGAGCCCGTCGAGGTAGGGGCACACAAGATTAGAGGAGACAGTCATTACGCGCGGCTCGGCGGAGCTCCACGGAGCTCCACGGAGCTCGGCTCGCGCGCACGGGTTTTTATTGCTGGTTTGATTGGTTCTCCATCTCTCTCTCTACCCCTAGGGGGCAGTAGATTGAAAAAGTTATGCTTTTTGTGACAAATTGGATACCTGTCCCCCAGGCCTCCCGCTTACGTGTACAAGTTTACGGCGACAACTGACAAGGGGGCGTGGTTTCATCTACTACAACTTGGAAAGTTTTGATCTACATCTGTATCTCATTTGACCTACCAGGTTTGGTCGTCACGTTTGGGATAGACGATTTGATCTACACATCGGAATGGTGAGTTGTTTTTGATCTACCACTGTCGGTAATCAGGGATCATACTCGATTTTGATCTACAGACAGAACCAACGCCGCCTAAAGGTCCTGGGCCAGGTCCTCCATAAGCCACGCCCCCTTCGGTCATAACAGCCAATAGGCAAACCATGGCTCTTCTTCAACTTTTGACCTACCAGTACCGCCAAGAGACTGTGGAAACTGAGCTCCCCTGTAAGCCACGCCCCTTTGTCGAAAACTGTCAATGATCTACCAATACCGCCAAAAAAGCGGTGAAAGCCAGGCTCCCCGTAAGCCACGCCCCCCTCTCGCCCCCATCTTCCTCTTCTCCTCCTTGTTCGTCCTCTCCCGCCTTACACCTCTCATACACTCGCCCATTCATCATCTCCTCTCCCATTTTATGACCATCAAACGATTAGGAGCCTTCAATTAGGTCTTCTTCTTCCACCTCTTCTTTTCCTCCTCCGTCGGTGTCTTGTAATTATGTTTTCTACCCCCTTCCCAGCCAGCCAGCCAGCTGTCCTTCTGTTTCGCACCTTTACCGCTCATTCTCTCTCTCTCTTTTCCCCTCTTTTACCACTCATTATGATGATTGTGGAGCACATTTTCGCCTGTTTTATTGCACACACACTCACTCGTTTTTATGACCTTCCCATTCCCCCCCGCGCGTCTCCAAATCGCGTCACTCTCATTAACTGATTATTATCACACTGGGTTGCACTTTGCCCCCGCCGGCTCGGCTCTGTTTGCTCTCCAACTTTGCTCATTTTCAAGTTTTTTACACAATTTGAAGACGAGTCGATTGGAAATTGTGTAGGGATCATTTTTGCAGTTGAACGCATTTTGGTACCTCGGCTAGTTTTCGAGTTAGGACCCTTTCAAAGTTTGTCGAGTAACTTTGCTCAGTTTCAAGTTTTTTACGTGATCTAAATACGAATCGATTGGAAATCATATGTAGATCATTTGTGCTCTTGACCCCTTTTTGGTACGTCTTCTAGTTTTCGAGTTGGGACCCTTTCAAAGTTGGTGGGGCCTCACTCCCCGTTAAAGCTCTTCTTTGCTCTGCAACTTTGCTCATTTTCAACTTTTTCACATGATCTAAAAACGAATCGATTGGAAATTGTATCCTGATTATTTTTGCTCTTGACCGCATTTTACTACCTATTCTAGTTTTCGAGTTAGAAGCCTTGGAAAGTTTGTTGGGCCTCATTCCTGTTGAAAGCTCTTCTTGGCTCTGTAACTTTGCTCATTTCCAACGTTTTCTTACGATCTAAAAATGAATCGATTGGAAATTGTGTCGGGATCATCTTTGCCCTTGACCCCTTTTTGGTACCTATTCTAGTTTTCGAGATACAACCCGTGCAAAGTTTGTGGTGCAGGAAATGTGCTCTTCCGGCCCATAAGTTTGCTGGGCGAATTGATGGATAATCGTCGTTGTAGAGTGCGAATTATCGTATTACCACTCGGACCCCCCCCCCCCCTCTCGTCTTGATAGACAGACAGAAAGACGTACGGGCGGCGCATCGAAAGTGACGGGTTTATGAGGTGTAAACGAGAGCCGCGAAGCACACACGCACAGGTTGCTCCGTTGCGCAACGCCAGAGTCAAAAGACGTTTTGCCGCCGAAGCCGACGCCGCCGCCCCGACACACACTGTGACCTCTTCTCCGGAAGAATGACGACGGAAGAACGAGAAGAAAGATAACCCCACGTTTGATCATGTGTGCAGTGTGTGCCACGTCATAATCCCCCCTCTTTCTTGTTTGCCTGCCACGTCATCGCCCCGCATAAGACACTTATTGGCTTTAGATTAGCCCGTAAAGGCTTAAAGGGGGTCGATAGATGAACAGTTTGGCGGTTTGGGTAGAAAGTAGGCGTCAAAAAAAGAATGCGGTGAAGCGTGCGCGCGAAAATCGGCTTATCGCACATGATGATGATGAGCTGGTGTGGCGGTGGGAAGGCGAGATGAGAGCGGAAAACAAAGGTGGTCAAATATATTTGTCGGTGGTGGTGGGGTTGGATTGACGAAAAACCTCGGCCACCGGATCTAGAAGGCTCCCAGGGGCCTGGTTTTGACCGGGGGGGGGGTCTTGTAGAAACTAGGCCATCAAGCTGAGAAAACTAGGCCACCAAATTCAGCGGCTTGAGTGGACGGGGGTCCTGAGAAATCTAGGCCACCTTATTCATAGACTTCTAGAAGACTCTAGAATGACTAGCATTTCCCATCAAGTTTAGCATTTTGAATAAGATGGTGGTCTTGTAGAACCTAGGCCACCAACTTCCATTTCAATGTTGAACTGAGATTGAGGCCTTGGGAAAGCTAGGCCACCAAAAGGTCCCAAGAGGTTCGGAGTAGGGTCTTGAAAAAGCTAGGCCACCCACCAAACTTTGGAAACTAGGCCATGTAACTCAGCGTCTTGAATGAGATGGGGGTCTTGTAGAACCTAGGCCACCAACTTCCATTTCAATTTTGAACTGAGATTGAGGCCTTGGGAAAGCTAGGCCACCAAAAGGTCCTTAACAACGGGCGTGGTTTGAGGACTTGAAAATGTTAGGCCACCATGCTGGTCTTGGGAATCTAGGCCAGCTGAGAAACCTAGGCCATTGAAATGTCCAGAGAGAAGGAAAACCCAGGCCATTCCTGAAGCCCCCTGTTTTTCCATATCCTCTTTACTTTCTCGTTCCACCCCTCACCCACAGGCCGCCGATCCGTTTCCCAAGGCCTCCGATCAAAAAATCTGAATTGGCATGGCATGGCATGGCATGGCATGCTGCTGCGCACATTAGCACCACTGCTGTCAGAACCGATCGTTCTCCTCCTCTACTCGATGATGCGGTGTCTTCTTCTTCTTCTTTTGTTCCTCCTTCCGGAACGGAACGCTCGTTTGTCGTTTGAGATGGTTATCTTCAAAGAAATAGAGAACGACTCCCTTTTAATCTACTTGTCACATCTTGTCTCTTGTCACACATCTTGTCACACACATCATTAAGTATTAAGTAATAACAGGTGACAATCGAGTCAAGAGAAGATACCGTAATCCGTTTTTGCATACTGACAGAGAGAGAGAGAGAGACGCAGAGAAAGAGAGAAAGAGAGAGAAACGGAGGGGTTGAGCGCAAAATTGTCGCATTAAAATTGAAATATGGGAATGAGGTGGAAAATGGCTTTTCGGGGGAGAGGAGAGATGGAGAGGGCCACTACCACTCCACGCCACTTCACTTTCCACACACACACATGTGTACATTTTGTATTCGCGTTTTCATCCTTCCTTCCTTCCCCCAGAACCCCCCTCCCTCCTACAGATCAACCGATTTGGGCACTTTGGTAGGTAGGTAGGTACAGTTGGGGGTGCAAGTGTTTAATATGTGTGTTTACCGCGCGAGAAACTGTCTATTTGACGGTATATTGTGCCGCCAAAGGGGGGTCACCACCACCACCACCACCACCACGATACAATGAGGTAAATGGACCAGCTGTCAGCTCGTGAGAGAGACATGAGCAAACATGTGCATATCTGGCCAACGCGACGAGATACAATAAAAGTGTCAACTGACAATTTGTCCGTCACACTTTGTGCCACATTTCGGTAGTTGGCACCTTTTCGATAGCTCTTATGGATCTCGAGATATAGCCCCCCAATCCAACACCGGAGGCTGATAGGGTTACCCACCTGTCTCCCTCTCTCTCCCCCCTCTGGTCGCTCGGATATCGGCTCGGATTTCAATCAAATAGGCGGAATTTGATCCGGGCGGCAGAAGCTGCGAGTAGTAGATCAAAATCAGAATGGCGCGCCGGGGGGTTGTGATCTACTACTGGCAGATGGCTAGACTTGTGCTAGGCTCAGTCTCGAGTCAAGACCTCGATTAGAAACTATCCAATGTGTAGTAATGGATCAGAAATCGTGAACAAGTCGGGTCCCGGAAGTATCCTATCTGAAGGAGGGGCTAGACTGGCTAAGCTCACTAGTCCAGTCTGGTCTCGAATGGTATGGAATGGACTACCCTTGAATGATTCCAAACTATCCAATAAGAATGAGAGGCTAGTAAGCCGGACCATAGTCTGATGTTGGTCCAAACCAGAACCTAGGTCAACTCACGGATGAACTGGAATTGGACTTAGCCTAGCCAGAGTCTAGCCACTGTCCAATTATTTAACTCATGTCAGAAGTCTCATAGAGTCTAGACTTGGCTGGAATGGCTCTCCAACTATTTGAAAGTATCCTATCGGAAAGAGAGGCTTAAGAGACGGATCGCAGGTGGGAATTGGTCCAAATCCGGGACTAGGTCAGCTTACGGACCAATCGGAAATTGTCTTGGAAGAGTTTTTTGTGTTTGGAAATCTAGGCCATGGCCTCTGGAACTCTTCCACCTAAAATCCCCCGCGATCCATGAGACGATCATCAATTACAAACCGCAACATTCCGTATCTCACTACTAATTAAAACACAACACAATGGAATGAGGGGGGCAATAAGATTGAATTAACATTCCTCTCTCCCCTCTCATCAACACACGTGATAATCGATAATCGGCAATAGGAGATACATGGACCCCAGCCCCTCCCGTTTAGATTTGCTGCTGCTTCAATTCGAATCAATTAGCTTTCCTCCACTCTTCTTCTTCTTAAAATTAGGAAGAAAATTAGTTGAAGACATCGGATCGTCGTCGGGTCGGAAGTTGTTTCCTCTCGGAGAGGAATTCCTTTCCTTCTGTCTTCAGTCTTCAGTCACCCCCCCCCCCCCCCTACAGTGTGTTTATCTTTATTTCTTCCCCCTCCAGCCCCCTTCCCACTTAATTAACGACCCCCCTTTCTAATGGGGGTCCGCTATCCGATCGAATCGAATCGAATCGGTTTTAATTAGCCCCCCCCCCCCCCTTGTCTCCTAAACACTTTGAGGGCGATAAAAAACGTCCCCCCCCCTTGGCGTTTTGTCGCTTGTAAACGAGACGACGACACACGAAAACACCGACCCTTATTTCTTTCCATTTTACGCGTTATCTCCCCCAATGGCCTAGGTTTCCAAAAAAAACACTGGTGGCCTAAAATTTTCAAGTCCCCCATTCACGCCCGTTGTTAGGGGCCTTTTGGTGGCCTAGCTTTCCCAAGGCCTCAATCTCAGTTCAACATTGAAATGGAAGTTGGTGGCCTAGGTTCTACAGGACCCCCTTATCTTATTTAAGACCAAGAGCCTTCTAGAAGTCTATTAATTAGGTGGCCTAGATTTCCCAGGACCCCCTCCTACTCAAGCCGCTGAATTCTATGGCCTAGGTTTCCCCCGTTTTGTGGTGGCGTGGCCTAACTTTTTCAACCCAACTTTAATTATTGATTGCTCATTAGAAGTGCAAATTGCTCTGAACTCTCCCTCTCTCTCTGCCAGTCTGTCACCAGTCAATGTGTGACATATGGAGGGAACCAGGAATAATGAATGGGGGCCTAGAGTAGAACTCGGGGGGTCCGAAAGTTAGGGTGCTCGCGCGCGCGCGCGCACACCAATTCCTTTCCGACTCACAAGACGCTTTCAGCGTGAAGAACCGATCAGCATCGGACCACCACACACACACATTTTTCGCCCCAACGCCACCTCCTCCTCTCTTCGGATTCATCTGAGCGCACTGACGGAACAGGTCATGCATTCCATAAGGCTCGGTCGCGCGTTACGGACCCCCTCCTCCCCCTTTTCCTCCTTCTCGTCTTGTTCACTTCCACGTCGCCGTCATCCTACGACGTCTTCTGGTCTGGACTGGACAATCTCATTGGTAACCTTGAAGCCACGTCTTCTGGTCCAAGGATCAGTTGGAAGACGTAAAGCTAGAGATAGCTTGGGAGCCGGAGCCGGAGCCACACCCCGTAGAGCCGTAACCATAACCATAAAGCGAAAGGAGGGGGCATTCCATTTCATTCGAGCCCCGAGCCCCCAGCCCCGAGCGGCGGTTTTAGTAGCAATTTGAGTATGGCTCCGGCCTCTCTCTGTCCCCATGGATAGTAAAACTCAAAAAGTTGGTTAGAAGGGGGACGCAAAGAGCAGCCTAGTGTCCTATAAAATCACTATAAAAATACGTCAATTTTATGGTTTGCGCGAGGGAGCGCGCGCAAGCTCGCGACAAACTCTCCCCGTCTTTCCTTCTGTGCACAACGAGCGGCCACACCGGTGATGGATGTGAATGTGATTCGGAGTGCATTTGCACCTCTCCCGCCCGTCCTAGTCCCAGTCCCATCCCCTTCTCTGAACAACAGCTTCTTCTCGTCTTTCCGCCGGCCGAAAACGGACGGACGAGGTAGTAAAACTTGTATGATGAATGGGTTGTGTGTGTGTGTTGCACAAGAGCTCTTTTCCCGAGCTCCCTGGCAAGAGCTGTGGCTTTTTGAGCGAGCATCGAGCATTCCCCTTGATGTTGGGGATGGGTGATCCTGAACATGGATCCTTGTTAACTTGTGAGCTCTAGGAAAGCTCCAACGGTTCTAGGAAGCGCCAGAAGGGTCTCGGAAACAGATTACTTCCCAATGGACTAGAAGTCAATGGACATGGATCCAAGATCCTTGTTACCTTCCGAGCTCTAGAAAAGCTAGCTAGCTAGCGCCAACTCAGACCCCCTTCCAGACAACCCATACTATCGTCTTCCAGTCAGAGAGTTCTGCCTTAACCTTAAGGTTGATACTTAAGGCTTCTACCTTTTGAAGAGAGCACATGCTACATTGGTTAGTTGTCGCCGTCTTGGCTGAAACTGTCCAACGGCTTCCAAGCTTCTCAGAAGACGTTTCTACGTAGTCCTATCAGTTGATTGAAGCCCTCCTCAAAGCCGAAACCTTTCTTTCAAAGTCATCCCCCCCCCCCCCCCCCTTCCCCCTTCCCTCATGACTCAATATCACTCCTCCTCCTCCCAATCAGCTAATCCTTTCCTCTTTTCATTTCTAATCTCTTATCACATCACCCCCCCCCCCCTTCACCGTCACTAATTAGGCGCGCATAGACGTAATCAAGTCTCTCTCTCTCGTGCGGGCAAGCCCCGCCCACTCCCGCCGAGCCCCCCTCTTGGCCCCGCCCACTTTTAGTGGGTGACAGCTGTTGTCGTGGTGCACCCCCCCCCCCCCCCCGGGGGCCCCGGGCTGCCCTGTTCCTACACTGCCGTAAGGTATCTACTTTCTTCTTTCCTCCCCTCTCCTCTGCGTTCGTTTTTTTGACCTACACCTCTGTCTATCACATTTATATATTCGGGTTCCAGAACTTGTGGTCGTCATCTTCTTCTTCTTCTACTCCCTAACCTGGAATATTGGCTGAAAAACGGTACGTTTGGCAACACATTCGCTGCGAGACGCAACACAAAGTCGTCCCCCCCCCCCCCCGCCCCGCCAGCAGATAATGATGGTGGGGCGGGTAATCAAACTTTTTACGATTCGTCCCCCCTTCTCTCTCTCCCTCTCTCTCTGTCTCACTCTCATAAACACGGAGCATCCAAAGAGAAATGAAAGTGAAGTGGCCATAAAAAGTTAAGTGGAAATGGGCAAAGGGGGGTATTTTTATTATTCACACCCCCCCTTCCCCCTCTCTCCCCGTTTATCTATCTATCTATCTATCTACAGTGTCATTGAAGGAAGTGAGAGGTTTTGGTGACGATGATGATGATGATGGGGCTTATAATGCTCTCTCTCTCTCATTCTGTCGATCGCGCGCGCGCTCTCGCTCACTTGCCTCTTACTCTCGTTTCGGGGGCAATAATCGTAAAATGTTTGGGTTTTTAATGAGTTTGACAGGAGAAGGTGGTGGAGACATGCAAACACCACCAATCTACCATTTCTCGCATTCGCAACAATTTTCTTCTCTGGCCTCATCTTTTTGAAATCTAAAAACTTGGAGGCTCTGAGAGCCTTTGGGGGTTCTTGGACTGTTCTCGTTAGGAACCCCTCCCTTCCTGGACTCTTACTGAACCTGAGAGGGCTGGTTTTTGACATCTATTGGGTTCTTTTTGGCCTTCTACATGGCTCTGGTTAGAACGGTCTACCTGAACTCATAGGCTTCCCTGGACTGTTCTAGTTAGGACCCCTCTCCCTTCCAATCCTGGGAACTCTCTTTGCCGCCGCACAAGCGACCACTGGGCTCCCCACAAAATCTTGGGGGTTTGTCTGATTTTTGGTGGGCTCCCTTGGGACCACTGACCGGATCTTAGTACGGAACGGTCTGCTCTTGACTAGGAGCTTGTTGGAACAGGTCGGTACCTCCTAGCTTTGTAGAAACCTGACATAAAGAGGATGAAGAATTTGTCCTCGTCTCCAAAATTCGCTTCTGAAAGGAACCTTCGAGATGAACTGGTTTGGTCATCAGTGCTTTCGTGCTTCCGTCTAGCCGAGTGAGTAGGTGTGTCTTAGCTTCCATGCTTAGCTGGACTGTCCTACATACAGTTAGGACACTCCATGGTAACCATGGGATCCCTTTATTGGAACCGATCCTTTGGACCCTCCTTGCCCCTTCTGTCTGAACTGTTCGAGTTCGGACCCCCCTGGTAACCAAGGGAGATCCCTCTTGGCACGACCAAGCCAAGGCCAACCAATTTCAGTTTATTGGAGCCGGAACCCAATGGGCACGCCGTTCTGCGTCTTTCCCTCTCCACACATTATCTATTTCCTCCTTCTGTCCCTTTCCCTCTATATCTCTGACATCTCTCGATTTCACTGTCCTCTTTTATGCGGCCATTTGGGTAAATGGCTTTAAAGAGTCGGAGAGGGGGTCCCTGGGAGGACGATGAAGGGAAGGGGGCCCCGGGAAATGGTGGAGGGGAAGAATATAAAATTAAAGTACCCAATCAAAACTTTATCGGCCATCACATTCCCTTAGTATATCCTCCCCCCACCCTCTCTTTCCCTTCCTCACCATACGCAAAAACCAATGGTTGGGAGTGGGGTGGAGAAGGAAAAATAAGGAGAAGAAGGAGAAGAAGAAGGGTGAGAAACCGACATGGAAACGGTATTTTGAGAGAGAGAGGGGTAGATCAAAGGGAACTGGTGGGAACCCCCCACTTTGCTTTCTGAGAGCCCTCCGTGTAACTGTAGCTCTTTTGTGCTCTCTCTCTCTCGACCTGTTGCCTGACTATTGCTCGTTCTCTCCTCACACTTTTGGCTCCTCAAGTGAGCCCCCTCTCGTCCAAGTGCTTGTGAAGTGTACTGTGGCTCGGCACTGTCTACTTGAAATTTCCACTCTCCGGGTCTCCGGGTGAAGAAGGGAAACGCTCCCTTCTGCCACGTCATTCTGTAGAGGTGGGGTCTTCATGAATATTAATCACCTTGCCCCCTTTTACTACACAGCTTGTAAGATGGGGGTAGTGGGTATGCTAATAGGTGTTGAACCTTTGAAGCCTTCGAAAGCAAAAGGGAGCCTTATTCCTACTTTAGACCCTTGTAGTTAAGGTCAGTCGACCTTGGGGCTTAGACTCAATGTCCTGACTTCAGGCTAATTATCAACTATAAGCGGATTGTTGAGATTCGGGGGTCTAGAATCTAAGAGCCTATTGGGCCTTGGTCAGGTTAGTCCCATCAGGTTGGACTTTAGGAGCAAGGCCTAGACCCTAGTCAAAGTCTCATGTTTAGGTTTAGGGGTCTCGATCTAGAATTGTCCGAGTTTACAAACTTTAGTTTCAGGCCCATTGAATCTCATAAGTTACAATGGTCATCTAAATGAAAGTTGAGCTTTAGGGGTCTAGTCCTCGGATCGCTAGGATCCTTCCACGGACTACATACATAGAGGGGAGCTTCTCTTTCCGCATTCCGGAGCGATGAGATGATGATGATCAAGCGTTAAAGGCGGGGACCCTAATCAAATTAGAGTGCGCCGGAATGATTTTTAGGATGAAGTCAACTGAAGTCAAATAGATCTAATCGGTGGGTGGGTGGCTGGCGACAACGGCGGCGGTGGATAGATAATACACTGTATATTGTCCCCTTCCTCTTCACCCCCTGTCAAATTTATTCGTATTCTAATTGATTCGATCATCGAATTTGGCGACAAAGCATTGATATGGATTCACCGATTACTGTACCTTTGTCACGCTGTAACTTTTTTCGTATTGCTCTAAAACAGTCAAGTTGGGGTAGCAATCGAATCGTCACACTGAGATCTATCCGATTCCATTGTGCAAATTAACAAAAACGGGATTTTCCACGGGCAAAACGGTCGAAAATGGGAGCCTAGAACACTAGAACACCGTTATCAGTCCATATACATGGATCCCCCCGATGGGGGCGGTGGGAAAGGCCACCACCACCATGTGTCAGCAGTTGAGCGGACCGATTGACTAATCCGATAAGACAAGAGGTGCGAGCGGAAGAAAGAGAAGAAGAGGCGAGCGGAAACAGCCGATTTTTGAACACATGGTCTCCTCTCTCTCTCTCTCTCTCTCTGCCTCTGTGTATAACTGTCAAATTAGCCGCATCATCGTCACACACAGCAGCAGATGCGAATTCCGCGAATTATTTCATTCCTTCACCAATTTCTTTCGATTTCTATTTTCATTCCTTTAATTCATTCAATCGAAATCGGATTTCGGGGCGTGGGAGTTCTGGGTGGCGCCGCCTTTATCACCGCCTTCGAGAGCCGCGTGTTTCACGTGCACGGGTGGCGCAGTGGCGCAAGGCGCCGCCGCCGGTAGATTGCGCCCTGGTTCGACTCCCCCGTTGTGCCATCAAGCTTTTACAGGCGATTGGCGGAGGGGGGCCGGGAAAGAATGGGAAGAAGACGAAGAAATGGGCGAAGGAAGACCATAAAAATCCTCCACACACACAGATTTAATGGTTCTTCCTCTCTCTCTCTCTCCACCCCTCCTAATGACTTTCTCTCTTTCAACTATGTATTCGCTTGCGCGCGCCCACACACACACACACACGCTCTCTTTCACTCTGCTTCTCTAATCCCTCTTTGGCTCATTAACTCTCTTTGTTTATTGCGTGGACATTTGAATTTTATGAGAAGAGTCTTCTTCTTCTCCTTCTTCTTCTATTTCGTCTTCTTAATGTCATCGTTGTCGTCGTCGTCGTCGTCGTCGTCTTCCTCCACCCATCAGACGTCGTTAAACCAGATTTCCAGCGCCATTAATTTAACGACACGACTCTCGAATTTCAGATGAGCTCCTCCTCCTCCTCCTCCTCGTCTTCTTCTTCGCCTTCCTCGCCTTCTCCATTCCCCGCCTCTGGCTTGTTCGGCTCTCCGGAGCAGTGCACATCAACGTCATCATCGTCGACATCGTCTTCATCGCCACAAGAAGCGGAGAGCACTAGCGGCGGAGCCGGCATCATGCAATTGCCCGCCGAGCTCTTCGATCACGTCGACGCTCATTTGTCGGTCGAGGATTCGAGCAACTTCAAGGTAGGCGCTCTGAGCCGGTAGTACACAAGTTTCGGCTCGTTTGGACCATTCTGGGCTCATTTGGACCATTCTGGGCTCATCTGGACCACTTTGGGCTCATTTTGACTATTTTGGGCTTATTTTGACCATTCTGGGCTCATTTGGACCAATTTGGGCTCATTTGGACAATTCTGGGCTCATTTTTATCCTTCTGGGCACCTTTATGCAATTTGGGCTTATTTTGACCATTCCGGACTCATTTGGATTTGGACCATTCGGGCCCAGGCCTTCGTGGCCTAATCGGACCATTCTGGCCATCAGGGCTCCGACCTTGGCTTGTCAATCAATCAGTAGCCATTCATTCATGTGTAACAACAATGCTCACTTGCAGGGAACGCATCCGCTGATTGACATTCGACTCGCCGGAAACCTCAATCACTATGATAAACTTTGCGTAAGTATTCGGTTTCACGCCCCTTTTTCATGGCCTAGGTTTTCCTATCCATTGGGAAACTGCTAGGCCATCAATCGGATGCCTTGCTGACCGTGGCCTAGGTTTTCCAATCTACTGGAATCCCTAGGCCATCAACCTGATCCCTTGCTGACCGTGGCCTTGACTTTAAATCTATTGCGAATCCTAGGCCATCGACCAGATCTCTTCTTGGCCATATGGCCTAGATTCACGTCGGTGTGTTGCAAATCCTGTGATCCCTTCATAACCATGACCTAGATTTCCGTGTTTTCCAGCTCGGCGACGACGAGGACGAGTGCTACATCCAGGACACACGGAACCGAGTTCCGAAACGCCGATTCCAGGCGAACAACGTCTCGCATCTGCTGCGCGCTCTGCCCAACCTGAAAGAGATCACGATGGTGATGAAAGACGTGAATGTGCGCACCGCGCAATGCATCACTCCTCAACAGAATCTCACCGGTAACCCTGACAAGCCCATCTCATCGATGACCCCCCAACCCTTAATTTCTTTCAGACTGCACACCGTACACACCGGGCGGTTTCCTGCACAAACTGTTTGCGAGCATCCCGCCGTCGGAGCTACGTCTTCGTCAACTCAACGTGCACGTCGACATTATGGTCGAATCGTTGCAGGACGTCTACTGTCTGGCGTGTCCCACCGAGGACTTGCGATTCGCGATGAACGAGTTGGTGAACGCCGAGTTCAGCTCGTTTATTCAGGTGAGCATTCACAATGGCCGTCTAGAGTGACTGTAGACAGTCAAAACGGGCAGTGCGATGGAGCGGATTTGCATTGTAGTTACGCACGGGAAACCCAACTAGGCTCATTCCAATCTGTTCCAGGCCTTAAAGCGTTCTAGTCAGGTTCAGGTTTCTGTCTGATAGTTAGGACCGTCCTAGGTGGATGTATAACGTTTAAGACCAGTCTAGGCTGATGTATGATTCTAAGGGCCAATCTAGGCAGATGAAGAGTACAATGGAGCAGATTTGCATCTAGGATTGTTCAAATCCGTTCCAGGTCATTTTAGACTTAAGGGCGTTCTAGGCAGGTTCAGGCCTACGTATGATACTTAGGACCGTCCTAGGCTGATGCTTGACTGTTAGGACCATTCTAGACACACAAATAGTGCAATAGAGCGGATTTTCTACGCGATGGGTTCAGACCCTTCTAAGCTATTCCAGAGCGTTCAAGGCCTTCTTAGGCTGTCGTATGATGGGAAACGCTCAAAATTGTTTTTGTTTGCAGATCTCAATCTGCTGTGCCCAAATACGTGGAAGTGACGAGCGCGCGCGCAACCACCTGCTCCAAGGAATGCAGTTCGCACTGAAGCACTGTCACGAGATCGGCGCCAAGACGGAGTTCGTCATCGAGACGTGCGAGGGCTACGTCGACATGACCGTCGAGAAGGGAAGCGTCGAGTACTCGTTCGCCTTCTTCTACTACAATCCGACGATTTGCGAGCCGACGCCCGAGACGGCTTCCGGCTCGCCGAGCCCACCGCCGCCAATCACGACGCTTTGAGCACGTCTTCTTCTGATTCTGATTCGGAAACTTGTCATCACGCCAATCTAGTCCCCCCTCCAACCTTCTACTTCACACAACAACAACACCTCCAAAATGAGCTTATTTTCCTTATTTCCCCTCTCACTATCTTTCTTCCGTCTTGTGATATTAACCACCAAATCTACAGTAACCTTCCGCATCCCCTTTATTTTTCTCTACGGTTCCCTTCCGCAAAAAAAGGTTCTTAATTATAATGATAACGATACTTGTTAGGGTCTAGTTTTGTTTCGATTTTTTCCTTTTGTTTTGTCTAAATTAATCCAATTTTCTCATTTTTGCGTTGTGGTTCAAGTTTTTCATGGAAATAAATAAAAAATTGAAAAAAAATTATGACGTGGAAATATCGTATGAATTCAAATTTCGCGCCAAAATTTGAATTTTCGAATTTCGCGCCAATTCGTAGGGGCAATTGTTGGACGGTCAAATTGCGACGAAACAAGGCTATTTTCGACGTCTGCGCCTCTTATTTGATCTACTATTTTCGTGTTTCACGTTTTCTTTGCCATGTCACTCGCCAGTTAGGTACCCGCAACTAACTAACTGGAAAAATCGATAATGAACCGAAGCGCGCATCTCTTATCGCTCTGATCGTTGTAGTCTACCACTGATAATCGCCATTTTTATCGACTATTTTCGCTCAATTGACCGTTTTTTGTCGTTTGCAGATGACTTTTCTTGTTTTTCCCGTACTTGCCGCCGTCGGATTGATCCTGTTTGCCACGTGGATTCCGACGCTTTTGCGGTACAAACGACACTGGAAATATGGGAATTTGGTGAGTCTTTGAGAATTGACGTTCAATGTTTTGGAGGTTTAATTCAGATGCCCGGACCGGCGGCTCATTGGTTTTTCGGAAATCTTGGCCCGATTATCGGGCTCAGCACGGAAGGTTGGTCTGAAACTTTTGCGTGCGCGCGCGCGCTCTTATGTACGCCCTGGCGCCCGCGCGCTGTCGTGCCGTCGATAGCTCAGTTGGTAGAGCGGAGGACTGTAGAGTCTGAGTGGGCATCCTTAGGTCGCTGGTTCGAATCCGGCTCGACGGATTTCTTTTTTTTTCTTCATTTCAGAACTCCCCCCGATCTTCATCAAATGGGCCGCCGATCTTCGCGACGAGGGCGCGTCGATCATGCGTCTCATGTTGATGGGCAACGTGTACGTGTGGCCGTTGAACGGCAAAGCGGCGGCGATGATATTGGAGTCGACGACGGAGACCAACAAGGGCGACGACTACGGCTTCTTCGATCCGTGGCTCGGCGGCGGTCTGCTGCTCGAGGGATTCGGCGAGCGGTGGAAGAGCCATCGGAAGATGTTGACGCCCGCTTTTCACTTTGCCAAGCTCACCGGCTACTTTGAGGTCTTCAATCATGAGGCGAAGGTAAAGGGGGTTATATCTTGAGAACTAGAAGAGTTAGGAAAAAGTTGTCAACTATCAAAATGTAGCCCACAATGCAAGGAACATTTTGTTAGTTGACACTTTTCCCGTATCTCTTCTAGTTCCCAAGATACATGCTCCAGATTCTCGTCGACCTGCTTTCGGACTTTGCCTACTCTGGCCAAACGGTCGACATGTTCCCGTTCGTGAAACGATGCGCTCTCGACGTCAT
This sequence comes from Caenorhabditis afra, assembly GCA_963570955.1. Lineage (NCBI taxonomy): Eukaryota > Metazoa > Nematoda > Chromadorea > Rhabditida > Rhabditidae > Caenorhabditis > Caenorhabditis afra. Next base: position 1,968,187 of record OY751536.1, on the reverse strand, counting down.
CTGCGAGACGGCGATGGGCATCCGAATCGACGCGCAAATCCATCACGAGCACAGTTATGTGCGCGCCGTCGAGACGTTCAACAAGATCGCCGTGCTCGTCTCGTTCAATCCGCATCTGAAGAACCGCGCCGTGTTCTGGCTGACCGGCTACAAGGCCGAGTACGACGCGGCCCTCGACACGCTGAAGACGTTCACCGAGAAGGTGATTCAGGAGCGACGTGCCTCGTTTTCGCCTGGAGACGTGGCGCCACGTCGGATGATGAACTTTCTCGACTTGCTGCTGAGTATGGAGGAGGCCGACGAGTTGACGCCGGAGGACATCCGACAGGAGGTCGACACCTTCATGTTCGCCGGTCACGACACGACGACGTCTTCGGTCTCGTGGGCGTGCTGGCATCTGGCACATCATCCGGACGTTCAGGAGCACGTCTTCCGGGAGATGCTTGAGGTGTTCGGCGACGATCCGACGACCGACTGCACGATGGACGAGCTGAGCAGGTTGAGCTATCTGGACAGAGTGCTCAAAGAGTCCAAGCGACTGGTGCCCCCCGTGCCTGCCTATCAGAGGAAGTTGACTAGTGATTTGGAGATTGGTAAGGGCAGTGCAGTGGAGCGAGTTTGCATTCCCACATTCAGACGGCTACACAATCCCGTCCGGCGGCAACATCACCATCTCCCCGATGGTCCTGCACCGAAATCAGCACGTCTTCGCCAACCCCGACGTCTTCGATCCCGACCGTTTTCTACCAGAAGAGACCGCGAACCGACACCCGTACGACTTTGTGCCCTTCTCGGCCGGACCGCGCAACTGCATCGGTCAGAAGTTTGCGCAGTTGAACGAGAAGGTGATGGTCGCACACATCGTGCGCAACTTTCGACTAGTGCCCCAACTCGACTACACCGCCTCCAAACTGTGTCTGGAGGTGGTGTCGAAGCCGTCGAACGGCATTCCGGTCCGACTCGTCCGCCGCAATTAACTGGTTCCCTCCTCCTCCTCCTCCTCCTCCTCCCAAATTGCCCGACAATAAACGTTCTTGTCACGTGTCACGCTTGTCCACACATCCACATCCATTATTAGTTACCACCGCCAATTATCGGCTGGTGTCCAGCCAGTCCGGGCAGTCCGGACAGTCCGTGAGGGGTATAAAAAGCGTGGAGACAGGTCGCCGCTCATATCACAAGAACTAGAAGAGCTGGGAGAAAAGTGTCAACTGCTGAAATATAGCTGACAATGCGAGGAACATCTTGTTAGCTGATACTTTCTTCCCATCTCATCTAGTTTTCAAGATACGGCCCCTGAAACTCACACCCCAGCAAATATCACTTCTTGTGATTTCTGTCGTCGAATTTCTCATTTCCAATGATTAGTCATACCTATCTGCCTGATTCCATTGTTCAAAACAAATAGTTGGTACAGATTCATGTATCTTAGAAATAAGTCCCAAATTCAATTTGATAGTGGGACTAAAAACAGTTGCACTATGTACTAGCGTGAGGTCAATCCAGTCATGGTCAGTCTCGCTACAGTAAGCCAGAGAGCTAGGAAAGTCTGTGTAGATGACTACTCTAATTGTAATTATACAGGTGACAACATCTGACCCCTAAGAAGTTCAAGATTGACAATATTGATATCATCACCATCATTACAGTAATTACGGGATTAGAGAAGACCGCTCATATCTCGAGAACTAGAAGAGTTGGGAGAAAAGTGTCAACTGCCGAAATATAGCTGACAATGCGAGGATCATTTTGTTAGTTGACACTTTCTTCCCATCTCATCTAGTTTTCAAGATACAGGCCAAACGACGCTTCCATCGTTCCACCTCCAATCTCACTTTTTTTTTCGTGGTTTCTGTCACTGATTAGTCATACCTATCTGTATATCCATCCATCCACTTCATCTCCCGCCCATCCTCCTCGCCTTCTTAAAAGGGGGACAGTGTATCGACGATGACAATGATATCACCCCCTTTCGCCTATCTTTCTATGTATGTATGTACATGTACATGGAAATCCGGTTATTTTCTCTCTTTCTCTCGACTCGAAGAAGAGAGAGAGAGAGAGAGAGAGAGAGAGAGAGAGAGAGAGACAGAGAGAGATCTCTTTAAATGTGGGGCCCCTCTTTGGTCCTCCCTGTGTTGATGTTTTCCTCCGAAGACACATAAACTTATCGGATCTTCTTCTTCTTCTTCTTCTGATGTCGCTGATGATGATGATGTGACGCCGTGCGAGAGAGAGAGAAACGCGTAGATAGAAGATGATAACCTCATTTAACGGGCAGAGACAGGTCGCGCTGTGGTCATCCACATCGCGTCGGAGGATCGCTTTCCTTTCCACTCCACTCCATATCCATTCCGTTTCACTTGCCAGTTCGGTTTCACGTCTTCTTCTTTTTCCAGGCAGCGATGCTCTTCTTGACGACTACTGTAGTGGCCGTGTCACTTTTGGCGGTAAGCTTCTACACCTGAAAACCTGTTCGTTGGATGTAGCCCGGGCTTCTAGCCTACAAGGACTACAACGACTACACGCGTATCTTGGAAACTGGCAGAGATGCCATAAAGTGGTCAACTAACAAAATGTAGCCCGGAACTTGGCAATCATTTTGTCAGTTGACACTTTTCTTCCACCTCATCTGGCGATCGAGATATGACGCCTTCTAACTTCCAGGTCACTTCTGCCCAGGACTGCTCGTCTGCAGCAGGCACGCGCGCCTCGTTCGGCTCCTACCTTCAGTGCATCAAGGAGGGTCTGGACGCCGACTACGGGAACTATGAGAACGAGATTCGCGAGCACTCCAAGTAACGCACAGACGACGTCTTCCATCCAAGGTCAAAGTGTTACAGGAAGGCCGCCGCCACGTGTTTCGCCTCGTCGATCGAGGAGGGCAATCAGAAGGATCGGTGCGTGCTGGCCGCCAGCGATCTCGCCCACGTCGCGTGGGACAAGAACGGACCACTGCGCGAGTGCTCGATCTGCCGCACGTTCGCCGCCGGCGCGATCAAGGCGATCAAAGCGACGCCGGCCGAGGATCAGAAGTGCATTCGGACAGAAATCTCGAAGGCCATCGCTCGCGAGGCGTCCTACTGTCTGCAGAAGAAGATTGCCAACTTTGCCGGCGTGCCCGAGATTCCCGACTTGGAGGAGGGATCGTTCCAGTTCAAGGACTCGGTGTAAGGGAGGAGGATCCCGGATCCCGGATCCGGAACAACATACCGATTGTTTGATCTCTGTTTTGCAGCATCTCGTCCATCTCCGACCACATCCTTATCCAGTCCCGTCTCTCGTTCTGCGGTGAACGGAAGCCGGCGCGTGCCGCCTCGACCCGCGCCTGTCTCGCCAGCCCGTTCGTCGGCTATCTGGCCGGTCATTGCAAAGTGCTCGCCGCGTGCGACGCCAAGTTCACCGGACAGTGCGCGCAGACGATTCCGGCGACGCGAAAGGCGACGTGCGAGTGCATCACCGAGGCGCGCGACGATCTGAAGAAGCGCATCGGATCGATCGCCAACGTCTTCAATGATGTGAGTGGTGGATGGGTCTCGTCGAGAGGAATCGATTGATACCCCTGACTGACCGTTTTGATGCCTTCCGAACGGAGATATGGAAGACGGAAGACGGAAGTCGGAAGTCGGAAGACGGAAGTCGGAAGTCGGAAGTCGGAAGACGGAAGTCATAAGACGGAAGTCGGAAGACGGAAGTCGAAAGTCGGATGTCGGAAGACGGAAGTCATAAGACGGAAGTCGGAAGTGATAAGACGGAAGTCGGAAGTCGGAAGACGGAAGTCGGAAGGCGGAAGACGGAGGAAGGAAGTCGGAAGTCGGAAGTCGGAAGTCGGAAGTCGGAAGTTGGAAGTCGGAAGACGGAAGACGGAAGTCGAAAGTCGGATGTCGGAAGACGGAAGTCATAAGACGGAAGTCGGAAGTGATAAGACGGAAGTCGGAAGGCGGAAGACGGAAGTCGGAAGACGGAAGTCGGAAGACGGAAGACGGAAGTCGGAAGACGGAAGACGGAAGTCGGAAGACGGAAGTCGGAAGTCGGAAGGCGGAAGACGGAATTCCGCCCAGTCAAGTCAAGGGGCTACCATTCGAATCATCGCTACTTCCAGCCCAACCCAACCAACCCCCATTTCAGCTGCTCTCGGGCGGTCGCGGACTCGCCATCGGCTCCGCCAACAAGGTCGACATTTGCACGTCGCAAATCAAGAAGCAAATGATCACGCCCGTCAACGACTGGGTCAACGTCATCGACTCGGCGCTGTCGTCGTGCATTCGCAACAAGCCGGCCGGCCAGAATCTCGCCATGGAAGCGCTCCTCAACGTCGGCTGCCGCAAGGTGATCGCCGACACCACCGGCGCCGCCACCACCCAACTCAAGACCGGCTTCGATTTCGTCAACAATCTGATCGACGCGATGGTCCAAAGATCGGGACGCTTCTGCGGCGGATCTCACTGCCTTCAGGGATAGTAGGGACACACATACAGACACACGAACAGCCACTTCACGCCACGCCCCACTTCAATCTATTTATTTCACCTTTCCCCCTTTCACGTGTATAATTACTATCGATAAATGTGTGAGAACTTCTCAATTGCACTGTAGAATGACTGGGAAAAGGCTAAGTCAAGTCAAAAGCTGAAATGAAGTCAAAAAACAAGGCTAAGTCAAAAGTCAGAGTTAAGCCAAAATCAGAGTTAAGTCAAGAGACAATTTGAGTCCAATGCCAAAGTTAAGTCAAGTCCGAAGTTAAGTCAATAGCAGAGTTGAGTCAAGAGTCAAGTTTAGTCAAAAGTCAAGTTAAGTCAAAACTGAAGGTAAGTCAAAAGCGAAAGTTAAGTCCATCCACAGCCAAAGTTAAGTCAAACGCAGAGTTAAGTCAAGAGCCAAGTTTAGTCAAAAAGCCAAAGTTAAGTCAATAGTCTAGTTGAGTCTTAATACAAGCTAAGTCAAAAACTGAAATTAAGTCAAAATCGAGATTATAGAGAGTGCAAATGAAACCAAGTAGGTCATAAGTTGAATCAAGTCGAAAACATAAGTTAACTCCAAAGTCAAAGTTAAGTCAAACCTCAAGTTTAGTCAAAAGTTGAGTCAAGTCAAGTCAAAGACCAATTTAAGTCAAAGTTCAAGTTGAGTCAAATCTCGAATTTCTAGTGCTTTTTGAATTTATTACAACTGAATATAAATACAACCTTCATTACAACAGTACAAAGTTCAGGCGTTCAAAACGTGAAAACGGGATGATCGATGAAGTCGGCGACGCACGCCAAATTGGAGGTGCACGCGTCGCGCGCGCCCTCCAACTCGACCATCATCACGAGATTCTCGCCGACCTTCAGAAACTCGCCCGGCACGTACAACGTCATCTGAGGGCCCTCGGTCGGCCAGAAGCGGCCGACGTTGTGTCCGTTCACGATCGCCACCCCTTTGCCCCATCCGGCGGTGTCGAGCCACGTGTCTGTCGGAGCGGCGACGTCGAGCGAGCCGACGAACACGCCCTGCTTCTGGTTGTCGGCGACGACGGTCTTCTTCATCTTCATCATCGACGTCTTCTTGTTGACCGTTCTCGTGTCCAACCAATGCCTCTTTTGGTACATTTTAAGGCCCGCGGACTGGAGGGGCAGTTTGATGCCGCATTGGAGCCAAAAACGGACGGGCTCGCCGTCGAGCAGCACGTCGGACAGAATGCCCTGCGAAGCGGTCGCGTTGCGGTTTTTGACTTTTCGCGAGCTCACCTTATGATCATTGATCGTCTCGTAAGTCTGCCTTCCCTGGTTCTCCACCAGCAAGAAGAGACGGTTCTCCTGCTCCTCACGATCTGTGCATCCGTCAAGTGTCACACTGTCACGTGACACATTGTAGTAGTGACGGGTCAGAGTGTCGATGTACTTGCCGTTGAGATAGACGTACACAAAGTCGGCGAACGCGGGAATCGTCAGATTGCCGCAAGAGGGGATTGTCTGGAAACGACGATCCATATCTTGAGAACGGGAAGAGATACGGAAAAGTGGTCAACTGCACTTTTGTAGCTCTCAACAAGAGCTATCTTTCGGCAGTTGACCACTTTTCGCTATCTCGTCTGGCTCCAAAGTTATGGCTCCGGGGGAGCCCACTCACCGCCTGATAGGCCACTAATCCCATCGGATGTCGCAACGACTCGAAGCTGATCGGTCTGTCCGATTGGACGCAGTCGCCGGCGTCGTCGACCATCATCTCGTTCATCGTCTCCACAGAGTGCGCCAGCCGCATTTTGATCTTTCCGTACGCGGATTTTCTGAAGGGAACTTGTAGTCTTATCTCGAGAACCTGAAGAGCTATCAAAAAGTGGTCAACTACAAAGTTGTTGCTCTTTTTGTGCTCTACAACTTTGCAGTTGACAACTTTTCGATAGCTCTTCAGGTTCTCGAGGTACTAACGGTGAGTTGCCAGGCACATCCAACGGCGGTGTCCGCCAGTCTTCGAGCCCCTTGATCCACTTCCGAATCTCCAGATAGTTGCCCGTCACGTCGCCGGCCTCGCTGATCGGCGCCCCGTAGTCGTAGGACGTGATGCACGGCGCCTCCACTTCCGCGCCGCTCCAGAAGCCAAAGTTCGTGCCGCCGTGTATCATGTAGAAGTTGAAGCTGGCGCCCATCGTGTACATCTTGGCGGCGCCGTCGAGAATCGACTGAATCGACGGCAACGACTGCGTCTTCTGGCCCCACAACACCAGCCAACCCGGATAGTATTCCGAGTTGACGGGCGGTGCGTTGGGCGCGATTTGGTGCTGCAACTCGAAGAAGTGCTCGATTTGGGTGGAGTTGTCCGTTGGGCCAAAGTCCACGGTGGGAAGGACGCCTTCGATGGTGCCGCACTTCAGGAAGCCTTCACCGGCGCCGTCGGCTGAAAATCCGAGTTTCCAGTCTTACAATAGACCCCCCCCCCTCTATACTCACTCGTGAAAAGGAGCACATCGTCGCCGAGATGGGCTCGCGTCAGATCGCGCAGGAAACGGAGATACTGACGGTCGCACGCATCGTAGCTACCGTACTCGTTCTCGATTTGCACCATCAGGACGGGACCGCCGTTTTTGCGAAGAAGTGGGCGAACGCGTGGCAGAAGCGTCTCGAACCACTTCTCCACTTCGCCAGTGAATCTGGAAAGTTCAATGTGTGACGGAGAGATAGATAAGTAGGTCACATCCTGGAAAGTAGGTCAAATTCTTGATAAGTAGGTCACACCCTGGAAAGTAGGTCAAATCCTAGATAAGTAGGTCAATGCCCGGTTAAGTAGGTCAAATCCCAAATAAGTAGGTTACATTCTAGATAATTAGGTCATATTCTAGATAATTAGGTCAAAGCCTAGATAAATAGGTCAAAGCCTAGATAAATAGGTTAGATCCTAGATAAGTAGGTCAAGTCTTAGATAAGTAGGTCAATGCCCGGTAAAGTAGGTCAAAAACTAGATAAGTAGGTCAAATCTTAGATAATTAGGTCAAATCATAGATAAATAGGTCAAATCCTAGATAAGTAGGTGAAATTATAGGTAACCAGGTGAAATCCTAGATAAGTAGGTGAATTCCTGGAAAAGTAGGTCCAATCCTAGATAAGTAGGTCAAGTCTTAGATAAGTAGGTCAAATTCTTGATAAGTAGGTTGAACTCTAGATAAGTAGTTCAAGTTCTAGATAAGTAGGTCAAATTATAGATAAGTAGGTCAAATTATAGATAAGTAGGTCAAAGCGTAGATAAGTAGGTCAAAACCCTATGTAGATCAAATTATAGATACACCGAAACTCGTCGCGTGACACACGTGTCACGCACTCACACCGGATCGCTGCTCCTCTGTTTGGTGACGTTCTTGTTGAGAAGCCAGTAGGGAAGGCCGCCGTTCTCCCATTCGCCACAAATGTACGGGCCTGCAAATCAAAAAGAAGACGTTCAGAAGACGTTGAAAGAGAACGACGTGCCGATTCTCAAAATGGTCCACAGTCCGTATCGTTGAAACGCCAACGACGAGAATTCGGCGAAGTCGAGGAGGCCCGAGAAGTCGTGGCTGGAAATCAATCGATATCTCGGGAACTAGAAGAGATAGCGAAAAGGTGTCAACTACAAAGTTGTAGAGCACAATGAGAGCTACAACTTTGCAGTTGACACTTTTTCGATAGCTCCTCCAGTTGTCGAGATATGATCTGAATAAGAACTGACACGCCCTCCTCCGGCTCGTGCGCGTTCCACGGAATGTAGTACTGGATGGCGTTGAGTCCGAGCGCGCGGACCTTCTGAAGACGTTCCGCCCATCGGGCACGTGGAATTCGAAAGTAGTGAATCGAGCCGGACAGGTAGCGAAACGGGCGTCCGTCGAGCACGAACTGTCGCCGCGACTCGTCGATCACGAACGACGGCGAGTCGCTGAAAATCAAACATTGGAAGTGCGCTCTATTGCTAATCGGGCCAAATTTCAAATTTCAACGATGCTCCGTTTGTACCGGGGACGGGGCAACCCCGTAAATCGACATGGTGGCTAAGGCTAAACAGTGCGCGGCTGTCCCATCCCGTACAAACGGAGCATCGTTGAAACTTGAAATTTGGCCCGATTAGCAATAGAGCGCGTTTCACCTGTCTCCAATCCGGTCCAAACGTTGCCAATTTCCGTAGCTGGTCCTCAACACGGCCACTGAGGCCAACGGTAAAACGGCGAGAAATAGGCCGATCGCCCAGTTTTCCGGCCTCATTTCTGTCAAAGGGTTGTGGAAAACAGAAGGAAAAACGAAAAATTGGGGGAAAAAAGATAAACAACAAGACGAAAAGTGATATCAAAAATGAATGGGGGGGGGAGAAACGAAAAGAAGGTGGACAAACACAGGGAATGAGAGAAAAGTGACAACACTGGGACACTTGGAGGAGAAAAAGAAGAAGAAGAAGAAGAAGATCTTCTTCCCTTCCCTCCTCCAAGTGTCCCAGTGTTGTCACTCTTCAATCATTTTGTCACGTCCATCTGGCTCTCTCTCTCTCTGTCCGGTTTGTGTAACCCTCTCGTGTGATGCGTTCATCTGGATCCGGTAAACATCCAGATGTCGCCTCGAGTTGGTCCTTTGTTCGGCTCGCCGTCTGTGAGTGTTGGTTTTCTTCATTATCAAAATTCGAAACATCTATGTATGTGTAGGAGGGGTAGAAGAAGAAGAAGAAGAAGATGTACAGTATTCGGGGAATTAGGTAATTGTGTGGTTTACTAATAGAGACGTGAAAAGCGCAGCTTTCGAATAGGATTAGAGGGGGAGAATAGTGGAGAAGGGAGGGAAATCGTAGAGAGATCACTTAGTACATTCGCGCGAATGCCGGTGCTCCGTTGTTGCCGTTGTTGTTGAAAGCGGCTCCCTTCTGATTCGTCGGCACAACGAACGGCGGTGGTCGGCTCTCTGTAGGAAGGCTCGGATGATGATCGCGATATTTGAAGACAAACTCACTTTGCTCCGTCTGACTCGCCAGGGCGTCATGAATCAGATTCATGATTCGACGCTGGAGTTGATCGACGGTCGCAGAGTCCTCGATCTGCTCCATTTTGCGCCACACCATCTTGCCGAACAGCTCGTGAATGTTGCTGTTCTTTCCGAATCCGGGAACGTCCATCGACGAAGGCGGCTGTGATTCCGCACTTCCGAACGCCTAAAAAATCGATTTTGGTGCGAGAGTCCAGTTAGATCGCTTTACATTCATGTTATTTCCAATGGGCGCCTGTCCCACATTGCCCGCCGACGGTCCATTGTATCCTGAAACGCAAAACTTCAACAATGACGGAATGAAGAATTATTGGACAACTACCTAATTTCAGGTCTATCAGAAACGAAAAATTTGCGAATTGAGCAAAAAAAGTTGATTCGGGGACACTTTTCGAGGTAAAAATCACTCGAGAATCGGGAGAGCGAAACGAAAAAAAGGACGGAGCGTTTTGAGTAAACGAACAGAGAAACCGGCTAAATTAGTGTCCCCTCTAGTCAACTGATAGCGTTTTTGAGCCGAAAAATGAACGAACAATGACTGGGAGGTGATTTTTAGAACACAAGCCGATTCACATCGACTTTTAGTTCGGTGAAAACAGAACTAGACCTGGCTGTTGTGCTCCGTTTCTATTGCCGTTGCTCTGCAAACTTCACTCTTGTCAATTGGAATTTTAACGAGTTCTTCTCTGCGAGTCTCGGAAGCCTCTCTTCTTATCGCGAAACGAGGGCCCAAGTGCCACCACTTATTATGTTTTTTTTTCGAACGAAAAGGAGACTTTGGAACTTTTGCAAAGTTCTGAATTGGCGAAAGATTATAGTTACGACGGAAATTTAAAACAAGAGATTTCACGAATGTTCGAGAAATGTCAAAAATTGCGATTTCGCTGCAAAACGGGGGGAGACGGATGATCTGAAATATGAAAAGAGAAAACCGAACACGATTAGATGACACAACACCGGGAAGGGAACTCGGTATCATTTTTGCATTGGGAAGATTGGCTGGAAAGCGGTGGAGGTCCCGTTTCTCCATGAACCACAATCTTTAGTTACTCTTTCATCAAGAGGTTGAGAAATTTTTTGAAACACCGAAAGAGCCGTTCGTCTTCAATCTTACAGCCTTTTTCGAGGCATTCTCAATAACTTTTCGTTTTGGAGCCTTTCTTGTTGTGAACGTAACGTTCTTGGAAGATCTGAAGAGCATTAACGTCTCCACTCTCATACAACTCCATATTCAGAAGCCCACGACTTATTTCTCCTCTCGCCGGAAGTCAGAACGACGGGCCGGAGGGAAACTTGAAATCTGAGGAAAATTGTGGAAGAAACACTAAAAAATGGCCACAATTTCCATCGATTCTTGTCACTTTTTTTGACAGAGAATGTGAATGTTCTGCAGCCGAATGAGGAAGCGCCTCTTTCCCTCTCAACCAGTCCTACAATCAGTCTGCTATACCTTTCCGCCGGAGTTTCGTCGATTGTTCATAGCGCCTCCGAAAAAGTTGAGGTTGGCGGCCGGATGGGGAGCCATCGAGAATCCGATATGGCCCATCGGGGCGAACGGTGGCACCATTTGCATCGGACGATTGTTCGGATGATGCTGAATTGGCTGCTGCGGTCGGCCTCCTCCTCCGTTTCCAATGCGATTCGCTTGATTTTTGTTGTTTCCTTTGTTCTGAAACTGGGTGGTTCAATTCAAAACGTTCAGAAATCATCAAAACTTACATTATTCCCTTTCTTCTGGTTGTTCGCAGGCTGCTTCTTCTTGTTATTATTGTTCTGTGGTTGTTGTCTCTTGATTGGCTTTCCGTTCGCATCAACTCCCATTCCAGACGAGCCCATTTCGGAAGATTGCTGGACGTACGAAAAAACGTAAAAATGCGAGAGGGGGAGCGGAGAAAAGTAGCAGATGGAACAGGAAGCGAGTGTGTCGCGTTGGGAGGAAACTCGATCGATACTTTGCAGAGGAGGGAAGGGTAGCGGAGACACGAGGCACTCATCGCTGCGAGACCAGCAGACGCGGAAAAGAGAACGCGCCTTTAGCATTCGCGCGGACCGATAAGCAAACAGAGATGAGTCACGGTTATTGACCAAAAGAGAGAAAGAGGAACCAAGGGCAAGGCAACAACAGATATTCATTGGGCAAACCGATGAGCAGCAATGAAGATTCAATGCGCAAAAATGAAAACGTTTAAAAGCAAACAATAATAAAAAGAACAAAATGGATAAAATTTACAAGATTTAAAGTAAAATACTCTGAAACTTGTTAACTCTTTTTAAAAACTAGTGTACAAGAGTGATGTTGCGGTACTTGGATGGTTCGGCTGCCTAGCAGATGATGGAGCGAGGAGCGCTGACTCAGCGATCTCCGTTATTGTATCCACCGTAGCGACGTTCCCCTCCATTGTATGAGCCACCGCGTCCTTGATACCCGCGATCGCCGCCTCCGTAGCTTCCGCCACGTCCACCACGTTCTCCGAATCCACTACCGCCTCCGCGACCACCGCGTTCTCCGAATCCAGCACCTCCTGCACGACCACCGCGTTCTCCGAATCCAGCACCGCCTGCACGACCACCGCGTTCTCCTCCGAATCCACCACCACCACCTCGTCCTCCGCGCTCTCCTCCGAATCCACCACCACGGCCGCCACGATCGCCGAATCCAGCACCAGAGCCTCCGAATGATCCGAATGACTTTGCCATCTGGCTTCCTGCGAAACCGCTCACATTCAGATCAGCTGCAGGCGTCGCCAGTTCTCTCGGGGTAGCGTCTCCATCTCCCCATGAAGTTTTCGCACGACCATCTGGAGTCTTCGAATCGATAAGTTCGTCGGTGCGCTGGGGCGTCGATTTAGAATCGCTTGAGGAGTCCGGGCGTGGAAGCGGCGTCTTGACTGGAGACTCCCAGCCGTCATTGGACAACTCTTCCTCGTTGTCGAGTTTGAAGTGATCAATCAGAGATGCTTTCTCGGTAGGAGTAAGAGGCTGTTCGTTCTGTTCCGGCGACTCAAAGTGTTTCTGTGGATTCTCCAGACATTCTTCCTTCTCCTCAATGGTGGTTGCGGATTCAGTTTTCTCAACCGCAATTTCCTGGAGACTACACGGATCCTGGGGCCGGTTGAGCAATCCAACAGAGTCCGTCTGTTCTATTCCGACGCGGACCTGCTCGCTGAGATCGACCGGTTTCTCCACATGAATCGACTCTATAGTGGATTTGGTGTAACTCAACGACGGTGCTTTGATATCTGCAGCCTTGGCGATAACAGGTTCCGTGATAGCTGTGGCTGCGGAAGTAGGCTTGACGGTGGATGCGACGGAAGGCTCAATGTGAGGTGTGGAACTGACTTTTGACTGCGTCTTCATTGTAGCCTTCGACGATGTGCTTGAGACGACGTCAATTGAAATGTTTTTACTATTTCCAAGAGCTCTGATGATTCCTTGGACTTGTGTCTTATCATCGAGACCCTGTGAGAACTCTGGAAGAAAAAACAAAATTAATCGATCGCTCTTAACGAATAACCATACTTTTCATGCTTTGCGCCAGGACTTCTTTGATGGGTTGATCCAGAAAATAAATATCACGAAGAGCCTCTTTGTCCGTCTCACGACCATAAAACTCGGCAATCCACGACGCGAATCGAACAGCGTCTTTCAATTTTTGGCGAATAACCTCGTTATTGGAATCACTCTCTGGCAAAAAAGGCGATTCGTACTGATCAAAGACATCCTCAGAGATTGCAGCACGGAAGTTGCCCAGAAGGTAAACGATAGAACGCCTCTTCCAAACGGAAGCGAGATCTTCGTTGATTCCAACATGCTTCCAGTCTTCGAACGCTTTTGTGGCTGTAAATCATTTGTTTCCAAGGAAGGATAGTTTTAAAAAACTTACAGCCGAGGAACGCTTGAATGAGGTGGTGGGCCAAGAAAACTGAGCTCTTGAAGACGTAGCGCTGCGCCCCCGGGAACAATTCAGATATGACCTTCTCTGGAATCAGAGACTGAATCTTTTTGGCCAGGTCCCGATGATCCGCAGCAAGAGCACGAACGATGATGAAGTAGATCTTGTGATTGAGCTGCTGTACGGTCCACTGGTCTCTGTTGGCTTGTGCCTCGTCGTACATCTCGATGACATAGTTGACAAGCATTTCGGCGGAATCAACGATCGGAGCCTTCAGAAGCGAAATTAGGGGATCGACAGGTTTCGGCGGAGTGGGCCCCTCACGGATAAGCTTCGCAAGAAGCGACTGTTCCGTGTCAAGAGCTTTGAGAACGTTTTGACGGACTATGTCGATTTCCGGTTCGTTCTCCTCGTTTTCCAACTCAAGCAACTTGCAGAAAACGTAGATGTCGAAATCCAAGTCAAATGCAGACAGATCAATCAGCTCGGTGAACTTCGCTTCCTTGTCTTCGGTCAGAATGCTTTTGCAGAGGATCGAGATCATCTTTGCAGAATCTGTCTTCAGCAGCTTTCCTTTGCGAGCAAGCGTCGACAAAGACTTGCGAGTAGCAATCGGATCACCATCGAGAACACCGTGACAATCGTGAGATCCGCCCAACTTTTTCAATTTCTCTTCCATCGCCTTGAACTCCGCGCGATATCCGAGCACCAGGCAAGCGTCCATCGCGGCCGAAATCTTATCGGGATCGCTCTCGTCCGCCGACAGCATAGGAACAATGTCTTCCTCGGTAGGCACCTCCGGTATTCCACCGAAAACGTAAGCAGCAAAGCGATTCGCCTGAAAATAAATGAAAAACAATTGAACTCATATTCTACAGAAAATACTCACATTGGTCGGATCGTTCATAAGAAGCTCCTCATTGTTCACCGCATAAAGTGCAAGGCTTGGGAAGAAGCAGGTCCGAAGCCCACCAAATCTCAAAACTTCGCGCTTGTTCGAGTCCATGCTTGATGACTACGCAATCGCTGAAATATTTCGAACAATTTAATTTTTTTTTAAAACAAATTACACCTTTAAAGGGGAAAAAGACCCCAAAAACAAGAAAACACGAAAAAAAAAAACAAAGAAATCCCAAAAATCGAAATGCGCGGTGCAATCTTACTGTAGCTTGCCTTCGTGGCGAGACCCGCGCTCAAAAATGAACACAGTCCTTTAAAATTACTTTTTTTTCGTTGATTTTTCCCGTTAAAATCTTGTTTTTTTTTCCTGAAAATCGAGATTTCGATACAAAACGTTTTTATTATGTTAATTTTTTTATAATACATGAGATTACAGGTGAACCAAATCAGTTGACGGCGAGGGAATTGTATGGGAAGTCACTTTGGCGGTGGATTCGGTGGAAAAGGCGGCAAGAAGACGTGCTGTTGTTGCGGAAGCGGAAGGACGGGCGTCGGACGCATCAGAGCCACGTTCGACGCCGCCGCCACTGCCGTCGCCTTCTTTTTCGCTTTCAGACGTGCGATCTGCAATGGGACACTGTTTTTGAAGCGAAAACTCCGCGAACAAGCACACCTCTTCTCTCATTTTCGCGTTCCTCGCCTCCTGCTCCACGACGTCCGCCGCCAACGTCGTCGCGTCCGCCTGCCCCTTCTCGATCGTCTCGATCGCCTTTTTGAGTATGACGGCGCGTGACGCCTGTACTCGTTCGCCGTTCGCGTCTGGCACCACCTCGCGCAGACTCGTGTACATGTCTTTGATGTTGTCGCGTCGGCGACGTTCCAGCGCGTTGTGCTGCTCGCGCGCATGCCTTTTCGGATCGTAGCCCGTCGACGAGCCGGATCCCGTCCCGTCCAGCGGCGGCGGCTGACCCGATGGGTCGTCTTCATAGTCGCTCATGTCCGACATCTGGAAACGTGTCGGCGGAGGTGAGGGGCGCATTTTCAGAGTAAGAAAATAGAAATGAGTAAGGTAACAGGATCCTTGGCATCAGAACACAAAGAGGAATAAAGTGACAAGAAAATTTTTCATAATCACACATGCAATATACAAATTAATCTTTTCGGGATTCTTCTTTCGCCTCCTCCTCCGCCTCCTGCGCCTGATACTCCCGCTCCAATTGCTTCAAATCGGCATTCAGCTTCAGCAGTTCGGCGGGATGATTGTGTCCCGAGTAGCGATCGTACGTCATCACGAACAGCGCCAGTACGTACTGATAGTCGTATGGAATCCACCAAAAGCAGATGCCCAACGCGTTGACGATCAGAACGTCGCGTACCGCCGTTTTCCGCCATCTTCCCAGGAGGCTGGCGGCTGGCGGTTCGACGACGATCGGCGGCGGCAACGGACGCGCCGGCGGCGATCTTCGTCTTCCACGATGCGGGCGTAGAGGCATAGCGACCGGCTGCTGGATCGCCACCGGCTGCTGCGAACGCAATTTTTGGTCCTGCGCCTTTTTATAGTCTCTGATGCGCAACGCCGCCTCGATGGCGAAATAAAAGTAGAGAAGCCAGAAGAACGGCATGTCCCATTCGTAAAATGGAACTTTGTCGGGAACAGTCACTCGAGCGTATCGCCTGATGCTGGGCCCGACGACGAACGACATTTGCAAAAGGACCACAAAGCGGTAGTTGGTCAGGTTCGAGAGCATCGCCATCAGAACGCCGCTGTACGTCATCGGAATACCGAACACAATGGCGATCACCAGACACAGCTCGTCGCCGATTTTGAAAATCGTGTGGACAAGTCCGATGACGTTTCTGAAACGGTGAACAGAATGAGGAACGGGCGTGTTGCGATCAGTCTTACATGTGCTGAACGCGAAGAAGAGCCGAGTTGAGACCGTTGACCGCTATGATGAATAGCGATGCGCACATCGCACCCAACACGAATCCCACGTAGGGCAAATCGAACACACCGCATCCGTAGACGAGAATTCCGACGATGACAGCCACGTGGATTCGCGTTTGAAGCACAGCCCGCCGCTTCCGCTGCTCGCCCTCGATCACCATGAACAGGAGGGTGATGTGGAGAAAAGCGACGAACGACTGATGCTCGTCGCCTTCGCCGAAAACGTTGCCGAAGACGTGCCACGACGACGTCGTCTCGACTCTCACTCGGCACTGTTCGGCGGTGTTGATGACGAGCAGAAGGCGGATGTATTCGGTCGGCGACGCTTCAAAGATCCCAAACTCTATGGGCTTCCCGACGACGGCTTCTTTGCGGCGGATGTAGACGCGGTCACGGATGAGAGTCGCCGAGGTGACTGAAGAAAAGCAGACCTACAGACGGGCGGAAAAATGAGAAACCAACCACAATCCGAGTGAATCCACAAGTAGACCCATTCGTTTTTCTTCAAGTTCACAGTAAACCACTGATGCTGATCCTTCGACACCGTCCTCGTTCTCACGGGCTCTTCGGGGAAGCATTGCGAGGGCGGAACGAGCGAGCGAACCGTCGGACACGATCCCTCGTAGACCGGCAGTGTCTCGAACGACGGCGAGAAGGTGTTATCGTACGTTACACCCGGGCGCAATTCCTCCCCCAACAAGCTCAACTGAATCGGCCGCCACTTCTTCTCGTCGGCTCTCCGATAGTGCTCCGCGACGATCGAGTTGCCCGGCCTCTTCGGATGCTTTCGCTTTTGCTCTGCGTAGTAGACGAGCAACTCGGCCACGTGGCTCAGATATCCGTCGCTTCTGAGCAACTGAAGGTAGTGCGGACACGCGTCGGGCATGTCGTCGATCGTGTCGAACGGCACGCGGCGCGTCGAATTGTAGCCGACCGAGCTGACGCCTCGTCCGAACGACACAATGCCGAGGCCCGGCAGACGGTGCGACGAGATGTGCCAGTTTCGGCGCGTGAGCTGGTTGAATTGGTACATCTTGTGATCGGTGTCGTCGATCAGCGACATCGTCGACGCCGACAGAAGCATCAAGTCGACGAGCGAGCCGGTCGGATTCGGCCAATTGATCCTCGGAAGCGCCGACATCGCCAACTGCACACCGACCCCGTGGGCGATGACGATCGACGGCTCCTGCCGGTAGTGCTTCATGATGTACTCCATGCCGGCGACCACGAATCGATGCTGCGCCCACGTGGCAGTGCCACTCTTCATCTCCGGCTCGTCGTCAAAGTCGAACGCGAAGAATCGAAACATGGGACGCTCGCGATCCGGTGACACCTTCACACTTTCATCGAAAATTTGTCGCGCCATATACTGCTCGCCGAGCTCCGGACCGACGAAAAACACCGGAATTTGTCCCTGGAAGTGCGGTCGCGCGGGTTTCTTCTTGCGAATCTGGTTGAACGACGGCTTCGCGACGACCAGCTCGTACAGTTTATAGAATTTGTGCTCGAGCACATCGGGCCGAATCCGCTGAAACAAGATTGAGCCACAGTCGAGGAGAAAGCACTCACATCCATACGAACTTTGTGTTTTCCCTCGACAACGAACACCGTCTGATTGTTTTGGTAGAAGATCATCCGATTTTGCGACATCACCACCAGCGTGGCGAGGATGGTGAGCGCGGCGGCCGCGTAACGTGACAACCATAGCGCGTCACGAAAATGCGGGTGTTGCCACACTGTTGACAAGTCGAGCGGCATCGCCCGCCCGATTTTTCACCTGAAATTATATGGGAAACTGTGAAATTTCATTTTTTTTTCAGGCTCGCTAAAATCGATTGAAACTGATCGAAATCTCGAAAAACCAA
Source organism: Caenorhabditis afra (assembly GCA_963570955.1). Classification (NCBI taxonomy): domain Eukaryota; kingdom Metazoa; phylum Nematoda; class Chromadorea; order Rhabditida; family Rhabditidae; genus Caenorhabditis; species Caenorhabditis afra. Next base: position 1,950,115 of record OY751536.1, on the reverse strand, counting down.
AAACAAAAAGCTCTTGAAATCGAATTTCGGGTTCAAAAAACAACGAAAAATCGATTTCCGCTCGTTTTGGCGCCAAAAATTTCAATTTTTATTCAGTAGATCAAAAATTAAAAAATTCAGATTCTCACCTTTTTTTCAAAATCATTATGAAATGAAATTCCAAAATCCATTGAGTCTGCAAAGAAAAAATCAAGTAAAAATTTAAATTTCAAAAAAAAAACGAAAAAAAAAAGAATTTCAAGGTTCCCATGAGGGCTCCATTTGCCAAAAAAAAAATTAAAAAAATAAGATTTTTTTGTAAAATTCACTTTTCTCAATTAATAAATAAGGAGATCGAGAGGGGCTAAATAAATTTAATTAACCGACATTTGGGGCAATTAATGACACAATGCGTGGACGCAAAATAGATTAGAGTGAGGAAAATGATGAAAATTAGAATTACATGTGAAAAACGAGATAAAGTGACAAGGTGTACATTTGAGAGAGAAGGGGGGGTCGCAAGTGCGCTCTATTGCCAATTGGCTCGATTAGCAGTGGAGCGCAGTTTCCTTGGCTCCCCAAAAACGAACATTAAACATGATTACAAACGACGAATCGGCTAGGTGTTGCGAGACTCCAAGAAGGCGTACTGCTCAATGTCGAGCATTTTCAGGCTCACTTCCCATTTCAGCATCTGTTTGGGCGTGTGATGGACGGCTCGCTCGGCCACCACGAGGACGAACAGCGAGATGGCGAGGTGCAGTTCCAGCGGCCAATAGGCGGCGCACGCCTGAACGAAGAACACCGCGTAGGCCAGTGTGTGGATGACGTAGCGCGGGATGACGAGCCGCTCGAAGCGCAGAAAGATCGACAAGGCACAACAGACGACGAGGTGGATCATGAGACGCGTCGGCTGATCGTAGGTGCCCATCACCTTCCAGTCGGTGGCCACGTGATGCGATTGGCTCCACTTGGAGAAGAGCGGATAGAGTGGGAAGATGAAGACGAAGACGTAGAACGGACGGCCGACGAGCGCGGCGTAGAACAGGACGAAGAGGCCGACGCCGACGGAGGCGGAGCCCAACGCGACGGCGACGATCATAACGAAGATCCAGTTGAAGTGGGTCTCGAGGAACGCCGAGAAGTAGTAGCGGTCGATGCATCTGGAAGGTGAGGCTTCGGAAAATCGAATCAAATGGGTCATACCTCTTCATCAAACGAAGATACGCTGTGAAAACCGCGCCAATCGCGAAATAGACGACCATCAGCGAGCCGAAACCGAAAATCAATCCCTCCATTCGCGTTCCGTAGACCCGCGTGAACATCTGGACCAGCGTCGCGCCGGTGATCACGACGAGCATCTCGACGTGCTGATCGGTTCGCGAGCCGAGCTTCTGTCCCTCGAGCACCACTAGCCACGTGGCACAGATGAGGCGTCCGACGGTGGCGGCGTGCTCGTCGCCGAAAAAGCCGCGATACAGTCGATGAGCGTAGACGTGCCACCACGGCGTCGTCTCGATTGTCACGTGACACTCGCCGGGAGCGTCGAGAAGAAGGCGAATGTCCTCGTGGGGACGAGCGTCGTAGACGGCGAACTCGAGATAGTCGTAGAGGACGGTGGAGTTCTTCCGAACGATGTGCTTCAGCGAGCGGATCAGTGTGGCGGAAGTCACTGCAAACAATAGCTTTTTCAGTCATTTCCAGGCGAGACAAGTTCAAACTCACAGCATTTCGAGTGAACTCGTATCCGAATGTACTCGTCGCGTTCCAGCCGAATCCTCAACCACTGCTTCCCACTCATCAGAAACTCGTTACGATAGCCCGTCTCCAGATCGCGTTCGCCGGCGATCCGCGTCGCGTTCCACACTTCGGGCAGTCGACTGATCCGTTCGCGGTCGAGCTGCTCGTAGAACGCGCGGACAATCTCTTTGCCGTCCATTTTGTGATAGTTGTGGCCGTAGAAGACGAGCAAATCGGCGAGATGTGTGAGGAATGGCACCGAAGTGTGGAGCATATGACTCTCGCGCAGCCCGGCGTCCGCGACGTCGTCGATCGCCCACACCGGGATGTGGGTGGCGCCGCGGAGTTTGGTCCACGACGGGTGCACCTCGAAATCCTTGACGCCGCCGTTGAACGACACGATTCCCGTCGGCAGCTGGTCAATACTCTCGTCGAGAAGCGTTCGCCACTGCTGATAGAACTTCCACGTCTCCCAGTCCATCGTGACGCCCGGCTTCGTCACAGGTGCCGCCTCGAGCAGGACCAAATCGGCGAGCTCCGACTTGTTCACGCCGAACTGAGGTCTCGTCTGTGCGATGTGATCGTAGTAGATGCCCGCAACGAATCCGGCGGCCAGGACGCCGCCCGATTGATAGCCGAGAAGGACGATCCGCCGATCCGAGTACATTGTGGTCAGGTAGTTGACGACGACTGTCACGTATTGCATCTGATTATCCAGCGCTTTTCCGTCAATACTCGCCGGCTCTTCGACGAAATCGATCGCGTACCACTGATATCGAAACGCCGTGTTCTTTGTCCGATTGTGCACCGCTTCGGCGAGCAGCGCTTGCGACGACGGCGACTCGGTTCCCGGGATGTAGAGGATCGGAATGACGATCTGATCGTTTGCGCCTCCTCCATTCGTCGTCTCATTCTTGTCCAGCTCATACGTCATCAGTTCGTATGGGTATTGCCAACCGTGATACGTCCTTCCGAGATAGACGTCCAATCGCTGCAAAACGACACTCCGGTGAGAACACTAGTGGTTCGCTTTTTAACATTCTCACCGTTATACTTCCATCCACATGCGTTTTGATCGGCACACTGTCGGGCGTGTTCGTCATCTCCATGTTGAACTGATGAATGTGCCCCAGAATCGCCGTGATCCACAAGAAACTGAAGACGGCGGCGAGGAAACGGGCGCCCCACACCGCTCCGCGAACCGTCTTCGTGATGGGTCGCCAATCGAGACTCGGCGGCACCCAGTCACCTCCCTCTTCCTCCGCTGTCATCTTCTCACCCGATTGAGAGGGAGCGCCTGGTATAGGAGCGCTGAAAACTGTTTGATAATGCCGGTAAATACTATCGCCGCGATGATTCGTGTGTTTCAAACGCGCCCCGTTGAACGCAAGCCAAATTTTCAGTTTTCGCCCGTTTCTCTTGATTTCTCTTCATTTTTTCGTCGGTAAAAGTTGAAATTTTGGTTTTAAGGCACCTTCTCAACACTTTCATTCAATTTTTCCCCAAAAAATAAAGGATTATGGGCGAAAATTGAAGACTCAGCGGGGCGCGTTTGCAGCACGAATCTGGAAAGAAAATAGTGAAAACTGAATCAATGAATCAGTATGGTACCATAGAAAAAGAAGAAACAAGAAAAATCTCATCAAAATCATTTTGTTTTAGGGGAAAAGGCACAAAAAATTGTTGAGAGCAAACGGAGCGAGAAACCAGTGTCAGTGTGAATTTTGGCATAAAATCATGAATATCACAAGAAATGAAATAATATATCACAAATACAACAAAACCATAGAGAAACCAGAGAGAACAACCAGAAATAGTAAAGCGAGAGAGAGAAAGAGGGGTTATCGGTGGCGATGCCGCAAATTGTAGTGCGCTTGTCGATTCCCACCGACGCCGCGTGCTCCGCGAGCCACATTGGGCGGAGTCTGGCTGTTGGCTGCCGCCGCCGCCTGCTGCTGCTGCTGCTCGAGCTCGCCGACACGATGACGTGGCGCGTAGGCGACGAAACGGGCGGCGGTGAAGACGAGCAGCGCGTAGCCGGCGTAGAGCTCCAGCGGGCACGAGAGAAGGTAGAGGAGGGCGGGCGCGATTCCGTACATCAGCATGCGCATCGTGATCGTTTGGACGGCGCGCGTCGAGAGCAGACCCCACAGGTAGATGCACGCCGAGTAGAACGTCGGATGGTACTGCAGTTCGTGCACCGAGAACGCGTCGAACGAGAAGAACGGGAAGCCGGCGAGTCGGAGGCAGTGCGGCAGAATCGACGGAAGCACGAGGAGCACGGCGCGTGGATGGTGGCGCTGGAAGAAGATCGTCGTCACAAACTACATTCTCTAATCCCTTCTCTGACTCACATAGGCGAGGACGAGAATCAAAAAGATCGATCCCTCGTTGCTGGCGCCCAGAGTGACGGCGCCGCCCACCAGAAACAGTCCGTTCGTGAGAAGATCGTCGCGGAGGGCGCGATGAATGCGATAGATGAACGTGGCACGCGGAAGGATCGCCTCGTTGACGAGAAACGCGACGAGACGCCAGACGACGGCGGCGAAATAGCCGACGGCCATCGGAAGCGCCAGCGTGTTGTTGGTGTCGACGCACGCGTGAAACAGTGCGGTGATGGCGAGCGCGTTGGTCAACGCGAGCACACCGGCCCGTTTGAGCGCCGGCTCGCGGAGCAGTGCGGCGAAGAAGCAGATGGCGACGATGAATGTGGAGATCACTTCGAGAAGGTGTGCGAACATCAGCTCGTACCATCGCCAGACCTGGACACGTATCGCATCGCTCAACTGCACCTCCATCTGACACGGCGAGTTCACGTCGAGCAGCAGCCGGACCGTCTCGTCGGCTTTCGCCCGATAGATCCACGCCTCGACGAGGCCGTCTGTCGCGTTTTTGAAGTTCATCATCGATTCGCCGGCGCGGACGGTGGTCATCGAGTTGACGCACGACGCGTTCACCCGCACAGTCACCACCTCGTATCGTTTCGGTTTGACGAGCAGCACGACCTGCTTCTGCGACACCGCCATTCGCGGATAGTACTGGCCCACTTTGACCTCCAACGTCGGCAGTTCGCTGATGTGACGTGACAGATTTGCCCGCTTCACGTTCTCGTTCGTCAGCGACGTGTAGAACGAGCCGATCACGGATCGGACCGATTTCGGCGCGGCGACCGGCTCCGGCGGTTTGACGGTGCTGTTTGTGACGTTTTTGGTTTCCTGCTGCTGCTGCTGGTGCTGCTGCTCCTTCTGCTGGAATGCGAACCGATCGGCGACGACGAGATTCTCAGCGTACGCCCACAGAAGGCGTGACACGTGACGGACAAACTCGTTGCACCACAGAATAGCCAGATGATCGGCTCCGAGGTCCGAAACGCCGGGAATCGCCCACAGGGGACGATGGGTTATCTGTAAAAGGGAACACTTTTAGAGACCACCTCCCAAACACAATTCACACGTACATTGGGCATCTTGGACCACTCGTCGGGGATCATAAAGTCACGCAGACCGCCCGAATAGGCGACGACTCCCACGTGGCTCAGCTCGTTCGCCTGCAGCGCGTTCCACTCTTGTGTGAGCAGCATCGACAGTCGGAGGCTCAGCCAATCGTTGAGAATCGCTGAAAGCGTCATTTTTCAGCGTCCTTCCATTCAGTGGGGTCTCTTACGTTGCTTATTGATGGGCGCCCCTTTGAGAATCACCAACTCCACGTCGTTCCGAAAGTCGGCGTGCACCGCCGTCAACATCGCGACGAGACCGCCGTACGAGTGTCCGACGAGCACAATCTTGCGCGGCACCTTCTGCATCGACTGTATCCGCCGAATCGCCTTCATCACGTAGTCGAGCTGCCGATTCACAATGTGACCGTTCATGAACGTCATCTCCTCGTCGAAGTCGACGGCGAAGAAGCGGAACGAGAACGGCGCGCGCCGCTCCTCCGTCTTGTTTTGCATCAGCGAGGCGAGCGATCGCACCTGTTTGCCCGATCCTTTGCTGCCCGGAATGAACAGAACGGGAATCTGACCGGCGTCGAGACCCGAACGATTCCACCAGTAGCGTCCCTCGTTGTACACCATCAGACTGTACGTCTTCGACGCTGTGTACGCCATCGGGATGTCCTGCAAAACACAAAGGGGACCGATTACGAATTCCATGGAATTACCCTTGTCCACCCCCCTTTTCGGGACCACATTCTCATCAAAATTTCATTAGATTGCCGTCATCTTCTTGTCAGAGGACCCAAATTCGGAAAGAAAACGCCGCTTTTCGAGGGACTAGCTCGGGAATATAGATTAATGATGATTCGTGTTTAAAACGCGCTCCGTTGAACGCAAGCCAATTCTCCAGTTTCCGCCCGTTTTTCTCGATTTTCACCCGATTTCCTTCAATTTTTCGACGGAAAAAGTTGAAATTTTGGTTTTAAGGCAGCTTCTCAACATTTTCATTCAATTTTCCCCCAAAAAAAATTGACAAAAACCGACGAAATCTCAAAAAGAACTTCGGCCGAGGCGAAGTATTCAACGGCGCGTTTGAAACAAGAATCACGACGATATAGTAGTTGGGATATACAGAACATAAGCATCAGACTCGCGAAAGTTACCGTAAAACCTGTATTAGAGCGGTATGCCGGTTTAATTTTCAACTCCCTTCCCCGATACGACGTTCTACTCGAGGAGCCGTTCAAATGAAGGGGTGCCGGTCTATTTTTGAACCCATTTTTCTTTTCGGACCGGCACTGTTGAAAACTAGAAAAAATTACCGAATTTTCTGGCGGAAATGGGCGTTTTCTGAAATTTTTAGAGGGTGCCGTTCAAATACAGGTTTTACGGTATTGGCCAAGATAATCCTCAGAAGACACAAATGGGTTGGAAGCAAAAAGCTCACCACAAACTGCAATTTTCTGTACATATAGGTCATCGCACAGTCGTTCGTCCGATGCGCCGTGAAGTGAAGGAAGGTGCCGAAGCCCACGCCGAACACGACGAGCACCACAATCACCGCGTTCGTCAACACCTCGACAATCTCCATGCACTCGCGCCGCCCCCGCTCCTCCGCCATCGATATCCGTTTTTGACTACCCGTGTGCATCGGTTCCTTCTCCTTTCTCTCCCGGTTTGACACCAGAGTCTGCAATTCGAAAAACTGCTAATTTTTTTTTCGATAAATCTGCTGAAAACTTCGATTTCAAAAACCAAAAATAAAAAAAAAAATCCCGTTAAAATTTTCAAAAAAAAAAACCCAAAGACGATGACAAAGACAGATATTAGTATGGCAATTCCAACCAAAAAAACACATAGAAAAGGCGGCCCGAAAGCACGAAAAACGGGGGAAAAAAGGATTTTTAAAAAAGTGGGCGGGGCTTCCGGTGGAACATTGCTCTTTATTGTACAAATTCAAGAAATCGAGACGGCGACGACGGACGGTTCTTGGTTTTTTTTTCTTAAAGCAGAGTGAAGAAGAAGAAGAAGAAGAAGCACGCACACAGTGAAATCTGACCAAGTGGGCGGAGCCTCTAAACTTCAAACTCCGCCCACTTTTGCCAAACCCACGAGGTTGAACTATGCCTAGTACTACTAAATAATGTGTAGATCGATGTGGATTTTGATCCTGCGCGTGGATTAGTGAGAAGGATGACAGCTGGGAAGCGACTAACTGAGGGGGAATGGTTCGGAAGAGGGGGTGGGAAGCTCGGACTAGGCTAATATGGAGAAGAGGTGAGAAGACGTTCTCTAGATCCGCTGGGCGACTCGGTCGATCGTCTCGTCCAGTGTCCGGTGAGACGGCGTCGCCTCGTTCAGCTTTGTCACCTCGTCGTCGTTGAAGTATCTGTAGGAAAAAGAAGACGTTCGCCCGGTGTATTCGAGGAGGTCGTTACCTGCGGAGGATGTCAGAAGCGATGAGGTAGATCTCGGTGCACTCGCTCTCGCACAGAAACTCGATTTTGTCGCGGCACCCGACCTCCTCGAGTCGCAACGCCACCGGATTCGGGCTGTCCGGCGACAGATTCGCCTCGCCGTAGAAGAGAAGCGATTGGAGGGCGTTCAGTATCTGAAAGTCAATGGCGACCGGTAGAGAGGAGATGTCCCAGGGGGGACTCACAAGTGTGACGAGCTCGGTGTCCATGCACGTCAAAAGATCGGTGAACGCGCCGAGCATTCCCGACTCGAGCATGTAGCGCAAGTGCGCGTTCTGAAACGACAGACAGCAGTTGCACACGGCGAACGCGGCCTCTTTGCGTGTACGGTACTCGGCCGACTCCATGACGCGAACCACTTCTCGCATCACTCCAGATGAGATGAGAGGCTGCAAGACAAGAACGGAAAGGAATAGATGACGTGGTTTTCCAGCGACACCCGCGTACCTCAATCAATCGCCCTCTCTCCGCGCTGATGTTCGAGAGGATGAAGCAAACCTCCTGCGACATGTAGCTCACGTTGATGAACGTCTTCAACACCTCCAGAAGGCCGGCGTCGACCATCTCCTTCGTGAAGAACGACGTCGTCTGAATGATCGAACTGATGGCGCCGATGATGGACGGGCGCGCGGTGCCCGTGTCGTTGCGCAGATTCTCGACGAGCATCGCCGGCAGCCGGATTTTGCTGATCTCGCTCTGAATGGGCTCGAAATCGGCGAGCGACACTGTGGCCGTCGTGGCGTCCGTCTGAATCATCGTGTCCGGCGAGCAGATGCCCGAGGCGATGATCTCGAGCAGAGGGACGATCTCCTCGACGTCGGGACTGTACTGATTCATCTTCTCGCAGAACAGCGCCACAATCCACATTATCGATCGGTTCATGTGCACGGAGATGCTCTTCGCCGCCAGATTCAGAAACTCCGGGACGACGGCGGCGTCGAGTGCCAGATTACGATAGGCGACCGAGCGCACGAGGAAGACCGACAGCGACTGGAGGCACTCGCAGAGCACTTCTTCGTCGGTGTCGTAGGCGGAGAGGTTCCAGATGAGAGCCGAGATGCATTTCACGTCGCACGACACCTCCATCGGCACGTTGTCGGTGCGAAACGAGGCTTTGTAGAAGATGTCGGCGATTATCGAGCGGGTCTCCTCGTTCAAAGGCCTGAAAACCACGGGGAAATCGATCAGAACCCATCAAAAACCCACCGATTGCAGTACAACTCGGCGAGTTTGCTGAAAATCTGCCAGTTGACGAGCCGTGGCACAGTCCACGCTTTCTCGTCGACCCGGTCGAACACCGTGCGCACCGCCGCCTCCATCGTCGACGTCACCATGCTCGACAGCCCGTCCGCGACGAGTTTCATCGAGTCCGACGCGAAAACTTCGGTGCGCATCACGGCGATCCGTCGATTTCGGTCGAATTTCTCGGCGCGTTTCGATTTTCGAATCTGCACCTCGTCGTCTCGCCGCTTCCGACGCAGCTCGTCTTGATCGCGCCCTGAATTTTGTTTTTCTCGACTGTTTTTCGCGTTTTTTCTGCAATTACCATTCGTTTTGTACTGTCGAGCTCTTACTGCTTGTGTGGATTGCTCTTCCATTTTGCTGAAATTCGGAAATAATCTAATTTCAATTGAAATATGCTTTTCGAAAAAAAAACGGTGAAAAGCGACGAAAAAGAGAAAAAATCATGAAATTCAGCTTCTTTTGTTGTGTTCTGTTGAAAAACAACTAGAAACGCCGAAAATAGGGGAAAAACAAGACGAAACAGCTTTTCCGGCGAGGAGATGAGTCGGCACGTGACGCGAGCGCTGCGCGGGAGCCAATTACGCTTTTTTGACGAGAATCGAGCGGGAAACGATGAAAAATGTTCGAAAAAAGTAAATTTTGAGAGAAAAGTTGCGAAACATTGGCGAAAAATTGTTTATCCGGAAGATTTTCAGATCAAAAACAAAATAAAAAAGGTTTTTATTTATTCGGGAAAACAGAAAATCCGCGCGCAGCTATTGCGAAATCGCGTGCGGCGCTTGCTTGTAGATTTACACAGGCTCCGCCCACCCCAATTTGTTTTTTTTTTTCAAATTTTTGCACTTTCTCTCCAATTTTCGACAATTTCCAACATTTTTCCACTTTATTCGAACATTTTGAATGACAAATCAACAATTCACATCAGTTTTGTTCGTCTTGCACCGCAATAAACTCGCTCTCCTCGTCCTCCTCATCAATCGTCGTCAATTTTCGGTACTGAACGCGTCGGCGAGACGATCCGCCACGACTTCGACACATCCGTCGCAGAAGGCGTCGAATCCAGCCGGAATGAGTCAGGGCTCGCTGGTAGATCCGTCGTTTGAGCTGCTCGATCCGACGCCCGATATCCACGCGTTGTTCGTCCAGTTTGACGCTAGGTTAGTGCCGAAATTGGTGGGAAATGGGCGGAAAAAGCGGAAGGGAACACAAAAACAAAGGTGAACTACGACTAAAGTCGGGAAAAACTAAAAAAAATGAAACAAAGAAAGAGCAAATTTTGCGCCGTTGCCAGGTTCTTCGGCGGAGCTCTCCAGTGCTGCGAAGTGAAATGGAGTCCCCGAATGTATTCGTAAGTTGCCCTGGGCGACCATAAAAAGAGAAACGTTTCTATTTCTTTTTCCTCCGCTCAGATGCGCCGGAATTTGCTCGTACGAGGTGCGCGGGGGCCGCGGCGGCCTCTGCTCGATTCGCCTCTCGAAGCCGCTTCTGACGCTCCGACCTCGGAAAGATCTCGTTGAAACTCTACTGGTAAGGCGGTGAAAGTCGACTCCGCCCCCTTTTCAGCCCTCATCTTCCAGCACGAAATGATCCACGCGTTTCTGTTCGTCGCCGAGCGAAACCGTGACCGTGACGGTCACGGCCCACAATTCCAGGCCCACATGCATCGGATCAATCGGGCCGGCGGCACGAACATCACCATCTATCACACGTTCCACGACGAGGTCCGTCTGTACAAACAGCACTGGTGGCGCTGTTCGGGACCGTGCCGGGACCGTCGTCCGTTCTTCGGCTACGTCAAACGGTCGTCGAATCGGGCGCCGGGTCCGAATGATCGCTGGTGGAGTCAGCACGAGGGCAGTTGCGGCGGCAAATTCGAAAAAGTCAAGGAGCCCGACGGATACGGGCAGAAGAAGAGCCAAAAGACGCAAAAATCGATAAGCGGCAGCGACGCGAAGGCCGGAAAGGCCAAAAAGCCGGCGAAAACGTCGCCGAAGACGACGCTGGACGACTTTTTCAAAAAGCCCGCCGTCAAGAAGCCCGAATCGACGAGTCCAAGCGGATCGGGCCAACGACTCGGCGGCACCGCCACCTCGTCCAATTTGCTCTTCCGTTTCCCGCCGCCGAGCCCGAAAACTGCGAAGCCGGCCCGAAAATCTGAAGAAATCGAAGTGATCACGCTCAGCGACGACGATGACGATGAAGACGTGGAGACGTCGTTCGTCGCCTCTCCCACTTCTGTGATTTGTCCGTCGTGCAACGTGGAGATACAAGAATCACGAATACATGAGCACTTGGACGAGTGTCTCGCTTAACCAATTTTACTAGGAAATCACTCGAAACACTACGCGTTTTCCCCTCTCCGCTTTCACCTGCTCACCGTGTCTGATTAGAATGAATGTATGAATGAATGAATGAATGTAGAAGCCAACGTTTATAGTACTCATTCTTTGGATCTTTTCAACGACGGCACTCCCGCCTTCTCCACCGCCTCCATCTGCTGCTTCTTCAGCTCGAGCGCGCGCTCGGCTTGTTCGGCGAACTGTGTCGCCGAAGCGCCGGTCACCTTCACGAACAACTGCACGAGCTCCGTCGGATCGATCGTCTGCAGTGCCGTCGGTCCCCACTCGTAGCGGATCACGTCCTCGTCGTTCTCGTTCACCGTCTTGCGCATCGTCAGATATCCCTTCTTGACGAACTCGGCGCGCGGACTGGGCGCCACCAGTTTGCGCAACTTGTCGAGCTCCGATTGGTGCAGTTTTCCGTCCGGATCGCGGGAAATCGACGCTTCCTGGGTGGAGGTTTGATGTTTTCTTGTTTGATTGAACATTTCGACTGAAACTCACTAAAAAGGTCATAAGCTCGTCGTGCGGCACTCCCGGATGCTTGGAGCCCGGTTTCGACGCCATAAACACGTACATCAGCGTGGTCTTGAGCAATCCGATGAATCTTTCCGGCTCGTTCGGCGCCTTTTCGCCGAGAGACTCCTCTTCGGTCACGTTCAAGTAGGTCAGACGGTCCTCGTTGAGAACTGCCTGCAAAACAAAATCGTTGAAATTTCGCTTTTGAAAAAATGTGATTTTTGCCAAAAACTCACATGCCAGCCCTGAAAATGGAGGAGATTATCGTTGACAGTCTTCATAACTTGGCCCAAAGTGCGAAATCGAACCGATCTGTCGGTTCGGCTGTTTAGCTGATAGATTTGACGAATTTCGCTGTACTTGATGACTCCTTTGTCGAGCTGAACCGCTGGATTTGAGTTTTTTCGAGAGATTTTTTGTGGGAACTCACAATTGTGCGAACGATGAGATAGTAGAGCTCGTAGATGAGCCTTTCCTCCTCTCGACCAATATTTTCGTTTTCATATTCGTCGTCGCTCATTTTTCTGGCTGAAAACGCGAAAAATCGAACTTTTTGCTTTGAAAAAATCGAAATCGCGCGCGCGAAATTGTTTTTTCTCATGGACAAGTTTCGTACTAGCGGAGTGTCGTACTGCAATGTTTTTATTTTTACTAGTATTAAAAACAGTTTTTTATGTGAAAATCGTTTATTTTTGTGTTTTTTTCGCAAGAAAAGGAAAGAAAAAACGGAATAGAAGCTGTCTGTACAGGTTGACGAGAAGGGGGGCAAGAGTAAGTGCACTTGTGTGTCTATGATCGGGGGGGATCGGAAGAAGTGTGGAAGGGGGGTTTTGAGAGGGAAACAATAAATATATTATGGATTTTTAAAATTAAAGATACCCAGATTCAAGTACTAAATACTCTAGTAGTCAGATAACAAGCAGATCATATGGTTTTTTCACAACACTCCCAACTTCTTCAATTCCTCTCGCTGCCTTTCCAGCTCCGCGTCGTTTGCCATCAATCGATCGCGTTTTTCGCGGGTAAGAGTGCCGTATCTGCAAGAAAAACGGGTTTTAATGGCAATTTTCCTAGGGAAATCGTAGAAAAAATGAAATTTAAAGTTTTGCGCGTAAAGTCTGGTGTCAGCTGTGCGATAAGTTTGCGCGTCAAATCCAACGCACAAAACGCACTTCTCATTGTCCTGGCTTTGCGCACTGCTGCTGCTCGTTTGTGTTGACCGCGGCGCGTTGACTGACGTGGATCTCGACGGCGCCGGAATCGCGCTAACGTGCGCTGTCGGCGGCGAGGAGATGTCCCGCGTCTTGCGCAACTGTCCCTTCTTCTCCTGATACAATCGGCTCCACACGTTGTCGTTCTTGTCGGCGCTGTGACTGCGCTGCGTCACGCTCTTCGGCAACGCCGGCAGTTTTCGCTCGACGACCGGCGTCTTGATGCTGTCCGATCGTTTCGGAATTCGCGAGATGCGCGCCTCGGTGATCTCGGGACCCTTCGGACTGTCGGGCTCCGCCGTTTTGACGTCTTCCGGCCGCTCTCTCTCCACCTCCGCCTCCACGACGTCCGGAGCTTCGTGGACCGGCGACGGCGTCTTCGTCTGCGTCTCGATCTCCTTCCGCACCGGAATCGAGCTGATCGGCGGCGGCACCGGCGCCGTCTGCGTCCGTTTCGTGTCCAGAAGGTGTCGCGACGACGTCTGCGTGGCGTCCTCGACGTGCGACGTCTTCTGCGGACTCGTCGCCCGATTCACTTTCGGCGACGGCGGTGGTTTGTGCATCGGCGACGGCGACTGAAATATCGATTTTTCGGGTCATGCACACTTTTCCGCCCCCCCCCCCCCCGAAACTCACTCTCGACACCATTTTGCGCGGTTTCGGCGGCAGCTCGGTGCACTGTTCGAGTTTTCTCGCCGGCGGCGGTGTCGGCGATTTGACCTTATCGAAAATGATGTCGGTGATCTCGATGCGCTCGCTCAACGTCTTCTGAGTGCCGTCGCTGGCGGTGCTCTCGCGGCACTCCTCGGAGAGCCCGTCGCTTCCGTAGTCGCTGCTCTCCATGCGGCTCGCGTCGCCGTCGCGCGCCCCATCACTCGAATCGTCGGCGATCGTCGAGTCCGGCTCGACGAGCACCGCTTTCTTCGACGCCGCCGGCAGCGCGTGCTTCTGCTTCGAATCCGCCGACTCGCACCGCTGCGGCGACGTCATCGAGCCGGACGTCGCCGAGACGGAGCCGAGCGGATTGAAGTGCACGTGAGTGAGTGTGTTGCTCCGGAACAGCGGATGGTATCGCATCTCTTTCTCTGAAGTTGTCACATTTGTGCTGATAGTCTCGAGAAACATCTAGAACCCCTACCATCGTCCGAATCGCTGGCCGACGCGGTGTCCGCCAGCTTCCTCTCGAGCTCCAACTTCACTTTGTAGGGCGACGAGTAGCTGAGCAGTGTGACCGCGTCCTCGTAGACCATGCTCTCAAAGTTGATCGTCAGACTCTTGATCTTGTCGCCGACGAGAATGTTGCCGCACTGCTCGGCGATGCCCTTCGAGATGATCTCCTTGACGAAGATGCCCTCGTTCATGTTGCCCTGAATGTTGAAGCCGAGTCCGCCAATGTCCTCGCCGCGCAGCTGAACGCCCACTTTGCCCTCGACCTCGTTGAGGAACTCCATCGAGTAGGCCTTCTGGGTGCCCGTCTCCTCGGTTTTTCGCTTCAACTTGAACGAGTCGATCATCGTCATCTTGTCTTTGTGCAACGATTTCGGCGCGTCACATCCCTTGTCTTCCACGTCGCAAGCGTCGTTGGCGTAGGCGGATTTCTCGTCGGTCTCCAGCACGGCTACTGGAATCAGGGCTCAGATTTAGAAAATTGGCCTCATATCTTGAAAACTAGACGAGCTAGGAGAATGGTATATTTTGGTAGTTGACACTTTTCCCCTAGCTCTTCTAGTTTTCAAGATACATGACCCGCACTCCAAACTCACCAGGCCTCCTAAACCAGTGCCACAGAATGACGAGTGAAGTGGCGCAGAGCAGAAAAGCGGCGGCCGCCGAGCCGAAGATGATTCCGAACAGTTGTCCCTTACTGACACACGTCTCGTTGGCCGTCACCGTCGGAATCAGAACGGGTAGGAGGAGGAGAAGAAGAAGCGGTCGGTGTAGAGGTGGACTACCCATTGTTGGAAGCGGTGGTCACGTGTTCTGCAATCAGAATCGGGATTTGTCAGGCCAGACCCAAAGTTCTGGCCATAATTCTATGGTCAAAAAGGCGTCACCAGACCGTTTTCTGATCTTGTTTATACCGAGAACCGTGGGGGTTATCAAAAAGTGGTCAACTACAAAGTTGTAGAGAACAAAAAGAGCTACAAATTTGTAGTTGATAACTTTTTGATACCTCTTTCGGTTCCCGAGATAATAAGAGATCAAAAAATAGAACTATGGCCAGAACAGTAAGAATCGATATATCGTAGTTTTTAAAGAAAGTAATAAGGGGGAGGAAAGAAAAGTTGGAAATAATGGATACATAACCGAAAAAGGGGAGAAAAAGGCGATTTGCGGTTGAGAGGAGGAGGCAGGGAGGGGGTAGCAGAATTCTTTCAAGATTCTATCTATCGTCCGCTAAATGTGACCGGGAAAAAAGAGAAACCGCGACGAAAAATAGGTGGTTGGGATTTGCGGCCGGCCCGTTTTCGACTTCTACACACTCAGTTTTGTGGTCGACTCAAAACAGTCTGAGGTTGGCGCGTCAGACCGTAATCTATCCCGCTTCTTTCGACTAGTATAGAGAACTGGGGGTAAAAGTGATGCGACCTGGATTGCCGGGTCGAGAAAGTAACAATGCGCGAGCTTATCACTCCTTCTTTGTTATATCTCGTAGGGGGTCACAAATTCTGTTCGAAACTTCTCCGACGAATTAGGTCTATGTGTGTGTGCGCGCGCGCGCGCCACATCCAAGATTGATGATGATGTTCATTTCGTTTCATTTCGAATCGTGAACTCGGCCGTTCGGAGAGAGAAAGGGAAGTGTGATAAATGATAAACGATGCAATCCGAATGATAAATGGAAAATGGAAAATGATAAATGATAAACGATAAACAAATCGTCGTCGCAACCGTTATCACTCTCGTTTCGTTCGAACCGACTGTAGGTCACCGCCCCGCCAGTGCCTATTTATATGTACACACAACATGAACACTGTGATAGTGGTAATGGCACAGTTGTTTGGGGTTTCTAGCTCGTGGAGCCTACCCCCCCCCCCCCCCTTTGACTTCCTGAATAAGGTGGAGCCTCCTCCAGGCACATAGCATCAGGCTAGACTAGCATCGGAGTGAGCACGACGATTTCGCAACCATTTTCATAGTCTAGCTACAAAGAGCTGAAAAGTTCGCGTCTAACTCACACTAGTCAACTTTTTTGTACACTTTGCACTTGTACAGGGGGGAGCTGGTCGACGAGCGTTCCGTCCGCAAGTCCGCTCTATTGCACTTTGCAATCAGAAAGCGAACGGTCTTCTCGTTCTCGATTTCTCCTCGATTTCTCTAATTGCAATCGACTAAAAGACAATCAAATCGCGTAGTAGTCAATTGAAAATTGAACGAGGCGAAACGAAATGGGGAACCGGCGGCGGTGTCGCAAAAAGTGATAATGGACTGCTGGCTTTGTTTTCTCGATCTTCATCGTCGGAGGATTCCGTGATCTACAGTACTTATCCCGAGAACCGAGATAGCTATCAAAAAGTTGACAACTGCAAAGTTTTTGTAGTTGTCAACTTTTTGACTACTAAGCCAAAGCGTGCCAACCTGGGAAACCGATATCGCCACTTTCCCTCATCACTGGCTAAAGCGAAGAGATGGGGGGGGGGGGTCTAAGGTAGCCGCCGCAGTGGGTGGCGTCGTTGTCTCCATCTCCTTCCCTTCTCAACGAATGCAAATGAAGAAAAGGGAGAGAGACAAGGTTCGACCTTGAGTCGTTTCGTTGGGGGGTGGATAGGAAGGAAGGAAGGAAGGAAGGAGGCAAAGCCGGACGGGTGATAAATATTCCCCCGGTTTCCTACCCTTCAGTCCCAGTGTTCTCTTCTTCGTCTTCTTCTGAATCACGTCTTCTCCTTATCTGCGACAGTAGGAGAAGAAGATGAAGCTGTTGATTTATTTCACGGGAAGCGCATCGTTCCGGTAGAGTCGCTACGCAGCGAATTCATACTATGGGGAAGTGTTTAGGGGACAAAGTCGAGTTTGAAGTCCAAGTCGAAATAGTGATAACGCCGGTCATTGCATTTGCGTCTTACCTTAAACCCGCTAAGAACCGTCCATCTCTGCGAAAAGAATAGCGTTCTGTCAATCATTCGCGCCGCGCACAACTTTTCTCGAAATTGATGTTTTTGGACGGGTTGGGAGTGGAAAATGATGCTCTCGGCGAGCTCTATCGAACTACGATAAGAGATTTGAGCGTAGGAAAAATTTGAAAAAGTTACGGGTGTTTCAATGATTTATCATGGACGATGAGGAAAAGGAAGGTAGGAGGGGGGAAGGGGGGATCAGGAGAAGCTGTGTGAACGGGGGATCGAAACAGAAGAGGAATCAGAATCAGAAAATGTATCAACGAAGCGTGATGAATGCGTGCGCGCGCGACGCCGCCGGGCCGCGCCGGGCGGGATCCCGCGAGACGCCGCTGGACGCAATAATCCTATTACACAATCCGAGAACCGCACAACACTCAAACACACGCAGATCCATTCGCCATTCGAGGCTGTGTCATACATGTTCTGCCGATACCCTATTGTTCAGTCCTTCGGTCCCCGAGCGAGAAAGTGCGCTCTATTGGGATTTGGTGCCAATTTTGCACAGAAGCGTTCAAAGTTGGGGTATCAAAAGAATCAGCGCATTGACATCTACTGTTCGAAATTGTACCCGTACCTTGAAAAGTAGTTTTATGGGGAAAGTGCGCTCCGCTGAGAATTGATGGGTGGTAACTTTGAAGGTGCATAACTTTCGCCAGAAACTTACAAAATCAACAAGTTGGGATATCAACAGAATCAGCGTTAAAAAATCTATCATTTGAACTTGTACATGTATGCTAGATGGTTATTTTATAGGGGGAAGTGCGCTCCGTTGAGAACTGGTGAGTCTTGAGGGTAGAAACTTTCAGAGTTGCAGCGGGCCGGGCCGGGCCGGCCCGGCCCGGCCCGAATTGAAATTTTCCAGCCCGGCCCGGCCCGGCCCGCCTGAATTCGAAAGTCGGCCCGGCCCGCGGGCCGAGCAAAAAAACAAAAATTTGTTTCAAAACAGGTTTTCGTCTAGCGGTGTCGGTTTTGAACCATTTTTTCACCTTTTTCAAAAGATAACGCCAATTCTAAGTATTTCCTGTCAGTAGTCACTTCTAAATTAATAATTGGTTTCGAAAAGGTATATTTTTGCGCTGATATCGCAAAATATGACCTTTTCGGCAATTTTTGTCATCACCTGTGCGCCGATATTGACTGGAGTTGCTAGAAAATCGTCGAGGAACAATTTTCTGTCACTTCTGACTCACTCACACTTCCGATACTCCAGAAAATGGAACTTTCACGCAAAGAAGCTTGTTTCACAATGTCTTTCAAGCAACTTCAGTCAATTTCAGTACACAGAATGGACGCCGGAGGCGAAAATGACTTTGAATTGACCAAAAAGGCCATTTTCAATTGTAATCACCGGAAAACTATTCAAAAATGAAGTTTTGGAGCCATTTACATACGATTGAGCTGCTGAAAGAATGAAATCAAGCAACTTTATTGAGCGGGCCGGGCCGGCCCGGGCCGGGCCGATTTCAGAATTCTCCGGCCCGGCCCGGCCCGCCCAAAAAGCTAGCGGGCCGGCCCGGCCCGGCCCTCAATCTTGCAACTCTGGAAACTTTGAAGGCTCATAACTTTGCGTAGAAACTTACAAAACCACCAAGTTGAGATATCACTCGAATTGGCTCGATTTGATCTACCATTTGAGCCTGCTCTTGTACCTTAGAAATGGAAACTGGCTAAAGTGCGCTCTATTGAGAACTCAACAGACAAAAGTCCAAAATGGTCAAGTTGGTGGGGGGTATCAATTGAATCGGCGTGAGGAGGCGAAAAAGTCAGATATGATAGCCACGCCCACTTTTTTTGGCGTCGTGAAAAACTTGTCGCGGACGCACAAAAACGACAACACCCTTTTGCAAGGACAAACGTTCTGCTTCCCCTTATCAGTGGCGACAAAAATGGGAAGTGTTATCTTTCTCCCCCTCCCTCCTTATCGTCATAAAGCGACTGAGACGCTATCATGACGATGATGATGATGATGATATGCCAACACAAGCAACAAAAAAAACTTGTCTTTTTTTGGGAGATGTCATGTATCAGTACTGGCCAAAATGGATCTCATGTTATCTCGAAACCCAGAAGAGCTATCAAAAAGTTGTCAACTACAAAATTGTAGCCGTTTTTGTGCTCTACAACCTTGCAGTTGACAACTTTTCGATAGCTCTTCGGGTTCTCGAGATAGGTCGGTGGCTACCTTTTTATGGCCAAAACTGCACATACTGTATGTAATAAACGACCAAAAAAAACGGCGAAAAACCCGGATTTGCCACTTTTATTTTCCGGCCAGAGGGCCCTTGCAATGGGAATCTCTTCGTAGACTGTTTATAGCCATTTTCATTTTATGGTTATTGTTATTAGTATTATTATCATTATTATTATGATATGCTTGTTTATTCGATTGCTATTTAAATAGTTGTCACATTCTCCTCGCAAATGGGACCGGGGACTAGTTTTTCCCCGTCGTTGGGTAATGGGGGGTTTTTAGGCCACAAGTATTGGAATCTCGAATTTGGCCCCTTGAAAGCGGAGGACTAGTTTTCCGGTCTAGAAAATTCTAGTCCGCTGGAGAAAAATTGAAAAAATTCAAATTTTCCAATCCCAAATCGCTTTTTCTCGCCCGTTTTCCCAATTTCAATCGACAAAAATCGTCTATTTTTGGAAAAAATAATGGGGAAAAAGGTCGATTGGTACAGTTCGCGATAGAAAAAAATCAAAGAGAAATGATAAAAACGACGAAAAAGGAAAGAAAAAACCTGTCTAAACCGGCGAAAAATGGATCGGAAATCGGTGGGGAGCGAAAAGAAAAAGTGATTGATAACCGAAATGATGCAGATGAACTTTTGGCGCAAAATCGGCCAAACTTTGCAGAAAACCACCGAACATTTTTACGATTTCGTTCGTGTGCGCGCGCGCTCGCAACAAACAATAAAAGTTCCAACTGAAATTCTGAAAGCTTTCAGCGAAAATGGGGGGGGGGGGGGGGGGGAATTGAGATCAAAAAGTGTGTGCGGTGTTCAGTTTGGCAGCGGAGGAGGAGATGAGGAAGAAGAAGAAGAAGACAAGGGAAGCTTGTGTTAACACTTGTCTGCGTCTCCTGTTGATCGGCGGCTCTCTCGTCGTCTCGTCGCGCGCTGGTGCTCCGTTGGATTTCAAGTGCTCACACGGTTGAGCCAGCCGGTCGGTCGGTCGGTCGGTCGCCGAGTAGCACGAGAGAGAGAGAGAGTAATCGAAGCATGTGTTTGGGTGGGGGAGGAAATGATTAATTAATGGTTATATATATATAGTCAATTATAGGCTGGGCCTCCAATTATAGATAGATACATAGGATAGAGAGTCAAAAATCATCATTCAGCGTCCGAGCCGTCCGAATCGTCGTCGGACGAGTCGGGCGGCAGTCCGAGCTTCGCGCGTCTCGCCCGCTCCAACACGGCAATCCTCTTGCGCAACTTCTCCATTCGCCGCTCCTCCTCGGCCTCCTGCGCCTGGTAGGCGAGCTCCAGCACGACGCGCGACGGTCGCTTCTCGAACCACTCGGCCGGATAGTGATGTTCCGAGTGTCGGTTGAGCATCGACACGAACATGTGCACGAGAAGATGGACTTCGAGCGGCGACTCGTGACACGCGACAATCGAGAAAATCGTGGCGGCGGCGACGGCGATGTGGTAGGAGACGCGTGGCGCGCGCATCTTCCAACTGCCGATCCGCCAATCGCCGGCGATGATGAGCACGATCATTGGCGTGACGCGGTTCAACGTCGGCCAACGTTCGTAGTCGGGACGGTCGAGGTAGGGCTCGCAGAACGGTAGGAAGATGGGCCACGACGAGAGGAGGAACTTGTCGTTGAGCGTCACCGGCTCCAGCAACGCCATCGACGCCAGCGTCGCGTACGGATATTTCGACGATGTGGCACCAAAGACGAGACATCTGAGCCAGGCGGGAAACGTGAAGAAGCGACGAGGCATGAGTCTGAAAACGGGCGGAGTGGTTGAATGGGAAGGGGTGAGAGAACACCTACTCTTTTTTCGGATTAACCGACAGCCAGTTGACCGCGCCGACGAACAGAAACAGGTAGAGGACGACCGAGCCGCCCGTGATGAAGCCGACCGCCGCCGGAACGCCGACCGTGTCGAACGAGTGGTAGAGGGCGAGCATCAGCGTCCCGAACGTCATCTGAAACTGCCACGAGAAGCGGCGCTTCCGTTTCTCCGCCTCGAACATCTGCAACCACGTCCACATGAGCAGGCCGCCGATCGTGTACTGTTGACGTTGAACGATGAGCGCCGGCCAGAAGCGGTGCCCGTAGTGGAACCACGAGGACGTCGTCTGCACCGTCACATCGCACACGTCGCCGGCGCCTCTCATCACCATCTCGACGATCAGCCGAATCGGCTCGAGCGGCGTTGCGTCGAGAATACTCAACTCGATGAGCTGCTCGACTTCCATCCTTCTCAGCGGCTCTTTGACGCTCACGTGATGCTTTCGTCGCACCGTCGACACCTTTCTCACTGCAAAATATCGATTTTCAGACGCTGACACGTGGATTTCCGGGCAAACCGCAATTCCGCGAACGAATCGACACTCCGATCCACTCGCCCCGCCTCAACTTCACATCGAACCGCAAAAACTTCGTTTCGACTTTCAGCACGTGCTTCTCGCCGGTCCGCAACTCGATCTGTCCCTGGACAAAGTCCTCTTCCGACCCCTGCCTCGCAAAATGCTCCTTCTTGTTGGCAAAGAAGCTGCGGTAGAATTCGAGAGCAATCTGTCGTCCCGTCCGCTGCCAATTGCTGTCCTTCTTCTCCTCCTCGTAGAACGTGAGCAGGCGGCTGAGATGGTCGTGATACGTGAACGCGCTCAGAACGAGCGTCGTGTCGAGCCCGCCTTGCTCCAAATCGCCAATGTCGTCGAAACGGACGCGTGTCACGTGGTCGCCGCCGAACTGTTGCACCATGCGGAACTCCAACGGTTTGCCGTCCCCCGTGCCAATGTTCACGACGCCCATGCCCTGCCAATCGATGACGTACAACTTGTTCCACGCGTCCGTCGCGTTCTTGTAATACGCACGCGTTTCCATGTCGAGCACCAGATTGTTCATCTGACCGTTCGGGCTGCTGAAGATGACCATGTCGGGCATATCGGCCGTCCGTTTCGCGTAGAACACCGGCAGCGCCGACAGAATCAGCGGTGCGCCAAAGTGATGGCCGACGAGAATCGGCGATCTGGCGAACATCGAGTCGATCCAGCGGAGCGCGGCGAGCAGCGCGTTGTGCTCGTTCCACGCCGCCGTGCCCGAACAGAATCCGTCCTCGCCTTGCAGATCGAGCACAAAGTAGCGGAACGACTTCCTCTGCGACATCTCGTGAATCTTTTTCGTCACCGACACGTGCAGATACAGATTGGTGTTGTTCATCGCGCCGGTGATGAACAGCACGGGAATCGACGCGGCCGTCTTCGTTTTGATCGTTCGCGGCTCCGCATTGTAGATCGTGTTGATGAGCTTGCCTTCGCCGTAGAGGTACTCGTAGAACTTGTAGTGATCGTACGAATTTCCACGCGAAAGACCTTCTTGAAGCACGATTAGCTGAAAAGAATAGGAAATTATCGATTTTTTCCGGCTGAAAATATTTATTTAAGTTGAAATTTTCGAAAATCGTGTGCGGTCAGCAAACGCGCTCTAATGAGAAGCAGCGGGAATTTCGAATTTCAGAAAGTTGAACGTAAAAACGCGAACTCACATCAGCTTTCAGAGCCGAATATCCGCTCAAATCCGGAATTCCGGAGTTGTGCTCCAGTTCACGATTCGCCTTCAAGAACTCCTCACGATAGAACGCCCACGAGCAGAAAACGAGCGTCCAGAAGGCGTAGAAGACGAATCCGACGGTCCGCGACGCATATCGGAGATCTCGAAATTCGAAAGCTCGCATGGGCTCTGCAATGAGCAAAAATTGTGGCAAAACCCGAAAAAAAACTTAAAAACTGTCAAAAACAGTGAAAATCGCGAGAAAACGACGAAAAACAAGTGGCGAAATCGCGAAAAATCGGCGGCGAAAATTTGAGCGAAAAATTTTCGCGCGCAAATTTTCGGCGGGTAGATCAACGAGAACAATTCAAATTTGTGTAGATCAAATCGATTTATTCGAGAAATTCGAGTGAAAAAGAATAATTTTTCAATCGTCTTGTTGCGCGGCGATCAGGTCCTCGACGCTCGGAAAATCGAGCCAATTGCAGTCGGACATGTCCATTTTGTCGAACATTTTCTCGCAAAACTTGCCGAGCGTCGCGTACTGTCCGATGAGTTTCTCGATTCCGCTCGTCAGCTCCACGCCGTGCACGTGCTCGGTGGCCTAGAAATCGAGCGGTTTCTAGTCCCCGCCACCAAAAAAAACCAACGTGTTTGAGACTTCTGATGGCGGGCCCGATTTGACGATGCATTCCCTGCACATTATCGCGAATCTCGATGCATCCGTACAAATTGCCGATGCCCGACATTAGCCACGCCACGGTTTTCGCGTCGACGAGCGCGTCTGCAAATGCGCTCTATTGATAACAACGATGCTCCGCTTGTACGGGACGATTGCGCACTGTTTAGCCCCGCGTAATTCGAAATCCATCGGTGCATTGGTGTGCAAAAGAGCACATTTGCCGACGTCACACATCGTAAAATCGTACAGCTAATTAAAAAACCATTAAAAGGGTGCTCTGCGGCTCGTTCAAATGGGCTCATTTACCGTAACCGCCCATCCCATCTGCCCTCCCACCCATTAGAGCTCTTTAATTGGGGAGCCGCCCCATTTGGCGCACCCTTCACTTTCGGCAATAGTTCGTGCTTCTTCTTTTTCGTAGTAGTAGTCGTTGTGGTTGACGTCGCCGCCGCTGCATTCGCCTCCGCCGGCTTCTCGGCCAACGACGACGATTCAGAATTGGAAGACGTGGACGACGTGGCAGAAGTAGAAGAAGAAGACGAAGACGTACAGGAGGAGTGAACAACCGTCATTTCTGTAAGTTACAATTTAAAAATGTGTGTGGCGCCCGCGCTCTTATCACCGCCCAGCAGCCCGTCTGACCGTTGAACATGTTTGGCGCAACTGGTAGCGCGTTTGACTTTTGCGCAAAAGGTCGCTGGTTCGATTCCTCCTCATGTATTTTGCTTTTTGTTTCCCATATTTACTCTATAGAATAGCTTGAAACTCGAAATTGCAGCCAGCCAGGGGGGGGGGGCCTCTCCTCAAACAACATCTATGATGAATATCGCGTGGTTTCCATATACATCCCCCTCCCCTCCTCCTTCTGCTTTTTTTCGTCATTTTTCCATTCCCTTCTCCATTTTCTCCCTATCTCTTTACTTTTTTTCCGCTCCCCCCGTTTGCTCTCTCACACTCACCGCCAAAAACCGATTTTCTTCTTTTCTTCTTTTCACTCTCGGGAAACTTGTGCTTTTGGAAAGATTTGGGAAAAGGCAACCTTATCAGTTTCATCCGCCTTCAAATGCATGTCCACGTGGCAAAAGTGGGCGGGGACACGTGGAAATCGAGAAAAGTGGGCGGAGCCGAATGGGGGACTTTGGGTTTCTAGGCCATGGCCTAGAGAATCCACTGCTCTCTTTCGGGTTCCAGAATCGAAAATCGGTGCTCTCGCTCATTTATCTATGCAAATGACCCCCCCCCCCCCCCCCCCCCCATCGGCCGCCAATTATCCGCCATGGCTCTACGCTTTCTTTCTTTTTTCCCACCCCCTTTCAAATCTCTTCCCCCCCCCCCCCCCCCCCCCCCCCTCTTTTCAGCCCCCAAAAACCACCGTTTTCTGATTCATTTTCCCATGAACTTTTCCATTTTTGTTTTCCTCTCCACCTCCACCTGAGAATCGAAGTCTAACTTGAAAATGAGTGGAGTTGGGCAAAAGTTGTCAACTGCCGAAATGTAGGTGACAACGTGAGGAACAACTTTCTAGTTGACAGTTTTTCCCGACGTCTTCTCGTTTTCGGTGTAAGTGCGCGTTTCGTTTCTAATCGCATTCCGAGCCGCCCGGAAATGAGATGAAGATGGAGATGATGTTAGGGCGAAGGAAGTGGAAGACACATTCGTTTCTCATTTTTCAAACTATCACGTTCCCCCAACGTCTTCTCCTTTCCTTCGTGAATTTGAATTTTTGACTTCTAGAAGATCAGAGGGTGTCCTGGTCCTTATCCGGCAATCCTCGAAATGCATTCCAATGGTCGCAAGCGCAAGCTCGCTCTATTGCACTTGTGCATTGGGAAGATAGGCAGACAGGGAGAGATAGAGAGATAGAGAAAGTGCAATGGAGCGAGTTTGCATTGCCTGTTGTTCTAGACTCCTGAACCCAACCTCGACCCATTTTCCACTGTAAGGGACTCTCGACAACAGTGAAACCTTTATAGTTTTTGAAGACGGTAGGGTTCTACTTGACAACAAAACTGGCCCGTAGCTTAGGCACAGGGCTGAGATGAGGACTGAGCGTTCTAGAACAGATCCATAGTAAGAAACACTGCCGGATAGTTCTAGAACCGATTAGAACAGCAAACTTCTAATCTATAGTTTATAGGCGACTGGCTAGAAGCTAGGAACCTGGAATTGAACCTCATATATCCTGGCTAAGCCCCCCGTAGCTTAGGCTGATCTGAGGTCTAGCACAGACTCATTGCAAGTTCTAGAACCCATTAGAACAGGAAAACCTAACCTATAGTTTACAGACGACTGGTTAAGAACTATGAACCTGACGTGAAACCCTAGGTTCTCTACGCAGGCCCCCATAGCTTTGGCATAGGTACTTCTGACAGTTCCTACAAGTTTCCATCAAACTAGTAAAGCTTGTCGCTTTCCCTCTGCCTCTTTGTCTCACCTAGCCATCATAAACACAGACCGAACTATCTTGGCCCTACGACCTATTCGGTACGTTTTGAAAACAGATTCTTCATCCCCATGGGGTAGGCTTTCGATTGAGCCAGGTTCCCACCGAAAAGGTCACCTCCTAGTCAATGGAGCGCACTTGCTCCCGCCTCATCAGGAGACCGAAGGTGGACACATCAAAAGTGTTCATAGATCCCCTCCTTCCTGTCTATCTATCTATCTATCTAAACTCCTCGCTAGCCGTCGAATAACAATAATCGAATGACTTCTTCTTTTCCTCCTTCTTCTTCCAGATATCGCCCGAAGGCATCCCTCTTCTCTTCCCTGGCCTTGTGCGTGTGTCACGAGCGGAGAAGACGACACACTTCATACTACGATCATTACTACTACTATTATTATTATTATTATTATAGTTTGTTGTGGTGGGTGCTGAAATTGTGAGGACGCTGGAAGGAGGAACTGCACCACACACACACAATGGAAGTGCTCCTCATCGTCGCGAATATCAGCCTTCATGAGGTGAGAGCATCATCATCATATCAAGAAAAGAAAAGAAAAGACAAACTACTTCAAAACTCATCTTCTTCTTCTTCTTCTTCTCTTGGATTGTATGTAGAAGGAAAGGAAAGGGAGAAGAAGAAGGGGGCGGGCAATGAGAAGGGAGTGGTTTCATGGAGAGGGCTGCTCTCTCCTGTGAGCCCCCCACGCCTTCTTCTCCTTTTCCTTCTTTCCCCCCAACTAATCTGATTTCATTGCCCCCCCCCCTTTTTGGACCTCTTTCTCTTTCCTCCTGTTTTTTTTTCGGTCCTCTCGGTTCTCTCGGGTTTTTCACACCTACACCAAGTCTACCGCCCATCCACGTGTCACACAATGCAAGTTCGCTCTATTGCACTCTCCTGTTTTGGATTTGTGTCTGTCTTTCTCTTACCAAAAAGTGCGGTGGAGCGAATTTGGGCTGGGCACAAAGGAAAAGGCATATTTCGAAAAGGGGCGGAGCTTGCCAACAAGCTCCCCATCTCTTTTGATGTCTGCGCGCCAAGCTCTCCGATTCTTCCAGGCGGTGACCGACCCGCTAGTCGACTCGATGCTCCAAGAGCAACAACCCTACTATCAGGACGACGAGCTGTACATTGGCAGCGACAATGACACGTTTTGGGGCCAGGTGAGCGCGTAGCGGCTTTTGGAGCCCCATATCTTGGGAACTAGAAGAGGTGGCGGAAAATTGTCAACTGACAAAATGTTGCCCATGATGTAAGGAACGAAATGGCAGTTGACAACTTTTTGGTATCTCTTCTGGTTTCCGAGTTACAACCGTTTAAAGTTAGAGCTTCGGGAATGTTTCAAACGTTGAGCTTTTCCCCACTCCCCCAATCATGCGATGAGTTGATATTAGAGCTCCACCCGAACTTTGGCTCCTCTAGAATCTAGATGACGTCAGAAAAGAGTAGAAAAACGAAGAAGGAGCAGGAAAACGTTCGGCCCGGTTCAATTTCGAATTGCTCAATGATCTCCTCCTGCTCCCATTCTCGTTTTCATAATAATTTCGCCCCGGCAGTTTTTCCTTCCTCCACTCGGCTCTCTTTTCTTTTTCTTTCTTGGAATTCAATCCCAAATTCCAAATTCCAAATTCCAC
The DNA here is from genome assembly GCA_963570955.1 of Caenorhabditis afra. Taxonomy (NCBI): domain Eukaryota; kingdom Metazoa; phylum Nematoda; class Chromadorea; order Rhabditida; family Rhabditidae; genus Caenorhabditis; species Caenorhabditis afra. The sequence goes on along the minus strand of OY751536.1, from coordinate 1,922,569 downwards.
TTGCTCTCGGAGTATGGAGCATAATGGAAAATGAGCCAATTTTTTTTTGCACAAAAAGATGCCATGAAACGATGAAATATTAACGAGATCATTGTCTCTTCCCTCGTTTCTCGCTTTCAAATTCAATTTTCATTTCAGAACAACACCAACGGCACCGTCTATCAGGTCATAAAACGTGTGCCATACTACGAAAACTACAGTACAGAGGCGGTGAGGAAAACGCGCGCGCCCGCCGCTCTTATCACCGCCCTGACGCGCGCGCGCTGACGTGCCGTCGATAGCTCAGTTGGTAGAGCGGAGGACTGTAGAGTCTGAGTGGGCATCCTTAGGTCGCTGGTTCGAATCCGGCTCGACGGATTTCTTTTTGTTTTCCCTTTCTTTCGCTTCTTCTTCTTGCTCCATTAAAAGCACGAGACTCTCCCCATTAAACAGCGGTTTCCCCGGGCGATGCGGGTCGTAAATGAGAATGGGATGAAAATGAAGAAGCCACGGGCACATATACATAGACACACACAAAAGAAATAAGGATGGGGCGGCGAAAGCCGGAAGGAAGAGGCGAAGCAGGAGGAGAAGGAGAAGAAGAAGGCGTCAAAGTTCCCCGGAGCCCGTTGAAGTGCCTCCTCCTCCTATCTTTTCGCATTTCTTTCCCCTTCCCTTTGATAGGTTTCTTTTTTTTCCCTCGTTGTTCTGTTCGCATTTCGCCGTCGTCGCCTTCTCGTTCTCGTTCTCACTTGTTTTTTTTTCTTTCTCTCTACTCTTTTTCGCCTTTCTTCTTCAATTTGCTCTGTATGTGCTCCAACAAAGCATTGATCTGTGTGTGTGTCTGAAAATGACAAGCCACTTTTTGGGCCCCCTTCACCACAACCCGAAAGCTAGCTTAAATGTCTTAGCCTAAACGTCTTAAACGCCCTGGGACGGTCTCTTCATCCAATTTCCGACACCCCTCCCAGTCGATTTGATTAGAGCAACCTTGGGATCCAGCGGGATGATGCCAATACACAAAAAAGTGTGATATCATTTAAGACCTTGTGCGGCTATTGTTAAGCGGCCTCCTAGTCGATTCTATGAGCACACGGGTAGGCACAAAACAAGAGGTGACTGATACTGACTACGCCTTTTCCTTTTCGGTTGAGCTGACGACCCACCGTATTCTTGAGTCACCGTGAGTCTTTGACAGCGGATATCTTGGGAACTAGAAGAGTTGGCAAAAAAGTGTCAACTGGCAAAATGTAGCCCTTGTTATAACGAACAAATCGTTAGTTGACAACTTTTGAAAATCTCCCCTAGTTTTCGAGATACCCAATGTTATATTATATGAGAGCTAGTTCTACTAACCTCGATATTATAGAAAATACAGTATGTTCGTTATTTGTTACGGGTAGCCTGCTGATATCTTTTATAGGATCTAGTTTGATGTTCAGAGTAAAACATTTGAAGGAAACTAGAAACTGTAGAGGAAAAACTAGGATTTGTTTAAGATAAAGCGGCCTTCTGTTCAGTGCCACACTGGGCACTGGTCCTAAGCGCTATATCTTGAAAACTAGAAGAGCTAGGAAAAACTTGTCAACTGCCAACATGTTTCTCAGGTTAAGAGCTATATTTCAGCAATTGACAGTTTTTCCCTAGCTCTTCTAGTTTTCAAGATATCAAAAGTTGACTCAATGGATTCTAGGTACTTCCAACCTAAAGACAAATTGCTCGAATACTCGAAGTCTATGTTTCCCACGTGTCCAGGGACACCTCCCTTCGTGTGTGACAGCTTTTCTCTCTCCCTCTCTGTTTCTCTCTCTTCTTATTTTCCGTGTTTTTTCTCCTTCTTCCCTCCTATCCCTTCTTCTTCACAGATCCTCTCCTTCGACTCCATCGCCATCGTCGTCTTCAAAGAGCTAACGTCTTCTGAATCTGAATCCGAAGACTAGAAGACGTCGAGCTTGAAACATGCCGTCGGTTAGTGTCAATGTGCCACGTCATCATCGGCGGGGGGCTCGCCGAGCACTTTTTTTTTTCAAAACTCGCGCGTTTTTCGTCACTTTGCGACTTTTTTGCGACAAGAACCCGGGTAAATTCGATTGTTCTCTTCTTTTTTTCTCCTTATCCTCCCCCTCTTCTTTTTCTCTTTCGGGCAATTTTTGCGAATTTTCGAAAATTTCGAAATTCGCCGAGAAAAATGTATTGAGGCGGAAAAAAGTGGGGGGAAAAGAAGAAAAAAGGAAGAACACTTCCTTTTTATGAATAATGTATTCAAAAAATTATTAATCCCGCAAAAAGAAGCGGCGCGATAACAAAAGGCAAAGCCGAGGGAAAAAAATGGAGAAATGCGGGATGGCCTAACTTTTCACGGGCGGCGGAAAACTAGGCCAGCAAAAGTTGCGGCCGAGATTGCCACGTCGGAAGCTAGGCCATGTGTTTTCTCTCTTCAAAGCTTCGTTACCGACGTCGTCTCTCTTCTTTTTCTTCTTTTTCTTCTTCTGCTTCACCGACGCGACGTCTTCTGGAGAGAAAATGGACGACGACGACGACACAAATCCGATATATCATGTCACAACATGCCCTCCGGCGACTGTTTCTTTCTGGAATTCGTTTACCTCTTCCCCTAACGCTTCCTCTCAGTTGTCCTGTTTCTTCGACGTTTTTCCGGACGTGCGCGCGCCCGCGCCCTTATCACCACCCCCACGCGACCTTCCACCATGCGCCTCATTGGCTCAGTGGCAGAGCGTCTGTCTAGTAAACAGAAGGTCGCTGGTTCGATTCCAGCATGAGGCACCGAACTTTTTTTTCCTTTTCGGTGTCTCTTCTTTCGACTACCCCCCCCCCCCCTCCCATTCTGTACACAGGAAGTGAGCTTCATTGCGTTCATGGCGGCGCGGACGCGGATGAAAACAAGAACACTCGTAAATAGATTCTTGGGAAAGCGGTGTAGATTGATTTGTGAGCCTCTCCGTAGAGGAAGGGGAAAGCAAGGGCAAGTTCGGATCTCCGAGACCATTCCCATCAATTATTCTCATTCTTCTCCCGCCAAGTGTCTCCGATTACACGTAGCCACCTTCCCTCTTCAACATCATCATCATTCGTGCCCCCAGTGTGTTTTCCACGGCCTATGTGCTTCCCACGAGAAATAAGAGGGGAAATTGCGAAAAAGTACACTACAACTCCTTCTCAATTACGATTATTATTATTACTTCCCTCTTCATTCCCGGAAAATTGCGCAAAAACAAACATTCCCGCATGCACGCGCGCGCGCTTGCACTTCCAAATACAGCGAGCTTATCACCGCCCCCGCGCGACCTGCCGCCACGCGCCTCATTGGCTCAGTGGCAGAGCGTCTGTCTAGTAAACAGAAGGTCGCTGGTTCGATTCCAGCATGAGGCACCGAACTTTTTGTTCTCTACTTTCATCCCTTCAGATGGCCACCACCGCAGTGTTCTTGTGCGGACATCTCGGCGCGCTGTCGATGATCCTCAACTTGTTCGTCATCATCGCTCTGATGCGTCATCGTCATCGCGTGCTTTCCAACGTCTTCTACGTGATCGTGCTGCACTGTGCGATTCTCGACGTGGTCCGAGGGATATGCTTGATTATGTACGGATTGCCCTACTTTGCCAACTCGATCTACAAAATCGCACTGGACATCGAAATGCGCATCAATCTTTTCAGGGTGAGCCCCCCTAGGCCTCGGCCCGGCCCGAAAACCAAGGCCCAAACTTTCAGGCCTCCACTTTTGCGTTAGTTGTTTTGCGTATCTGCAACCTGCTCACAATTTTCAACCTCCTCGTTTTCACCACAAACGAGTACATCGTCATCCGCTATCCGCTCCACTACCGCCGCTATTTCCGTCGCAAATTCGTGCTCATCATCCTGGCGGTCTGGTGAGTTGTCCCGTGACACACGTGACACACATACGCCACCGTATTCAGTTGGATCATCAGCACCGTGCTCGGATGCGGCCTTCTCATACCGTCGTCGAATTCGGTCTACCACGAGCCGGAGGAGCGCGGCATCGATCTGGCCACACTGACGCTCGTCCTCATCTCGTCGCTCTGTTTTGTGACACTCGGCATCGTCGTCGTGTGCTACTTATCGATTTTGCGAACGATTCGCAAGTTCAAAGACGAAGGGTGCCTGAACAACGACGAGTCGCACCGCATCCACAATCGATCGTTGCATCGCCCGATCAATGGTCAAGGCTCGAATTGTTCCACTGGAAGTCGGTGGGTAACCATGGGACCGATATGAAAAATGCATACATATGCATTAGCAAAATTTAGTTCACTCTGTAGGGAACAAAGTGTTAGTTGGTAACTTTTTAGTACATCTTCTTGTTTTCAAGATATCCCCAGTTCAGAGTTGCCATTCATTTTTTGAGCGTAAAAAATTTCAAAATCCTTGCTAAGAGTCAGTCGACCGCTCAAATTGTAGCTATTTAAACGGCAAATTCAATAAAATTTACTGGAAATTTTTAAGATTTTTCTCCTTATCGAAAATCGTCCGAACCCGTCAAGGTGGGTCTAGGCATGGCCCTTTGTGGTCCGGCGTTTTTCAAGCTGGAGGGAAATCGGAAAATTTTCAAATAAATTCTATAAAATAGGCGGTAAAATTAGCTACAATTTGAGTGGTCGACTGACTCTCAGCGATTGTTCTGAAAATTTCTATCCATGTCGCCTCTACTACATACATTGCAGCGGTTCGAAGTGGCGTAGTGTGCAAGCGATGTCACGTCACAAATACATCTACGTCATCGGCTCGGTGCTCATCGTCGATCTGCTCTTCTTGTGCCCCTACTCGGGCATCCAAATGGTCGCCTTTCTGCACATCAACAATCTCATCGAGATCACGCACGGCTCGACCCTGATCCGCTGGTGGCTGCAGGTGCTGATCGGTGTGCACTCGGTGTGCCAACCGTTGTGCTACTTCCGAATGACCGAATTCCGGCGGCTCGCGTGCTGCAATCCGCGACGGCCGTGGAACCGCACGAAGAGCTTCTCGCAGATGAACAAGAGCTTCGGTAAGAGCATCTTGTCTTTCTAACCGGAGTTGGTGGCGGAAGTCGGAAGTCGGAATTCCGCCAGTCTCTGCTCTGAACACTCCCCCTTTTCAGCCAACACACGGTCCAACATTCGCGAGGAGGACAATCTGAGCCCCGCGGCGGCGAACGGTGGAGCCGCCGGTGGAAGTGGTGGTGACGTGGCGACCAGCGAGCCGCTGCTGCTCCGCAACAACGCTGAGAATGGAAGCGGTGGCACTCCGGTAGGAATATTTCTATTGATTATCAGTAGAGCGCGGTGTTTTCAGTCGCGACGGTCCCCAACTATCGCGTGGACACGTGGCGAATCGGTTCGCTTCAGGACCTACGGAAACGAGTTTGCGCATGTGAGTTCTGAAAATGCCATATCTCGAAAACTAGGCAAGATAGGGGAAAGTTGTCAACTAACCAAATGTTCTTTAGCTTGTCAGCTATATTTAATTAGTTGACACTTTTCCTTTAGCTCTTCCAGTTTCCAAGATATGAGCGCATTTCCCCCATTCAGCACACCCCATCGAAGGCGACCAAAAACGGCGGCGGAGGAATGGAAATGGAGCTGCTGCCGATATCGACGACGGGCTCGGCGAGCCCCAGCGAAGAGCCCGCATCGATTGACGACACTCCGCTCGTCCGCGAGCTGTGATTTGTTCCCCGAAGATTTGCCGAAAAAAACATTTAAATTCATCATTTATCACGCATAGTACTGGCCAATAGGGATTTCATTTTATCTCGAGAACCTGAAGAGCTATCAAAAAGTTGTCAACTACAAAGTTGTAGAGCACAAAAAGAGCAACAACTTTGCAGTTGACCACTTTTTGATAGCTCTGCCGGTTCTCGAGATAACCAGTTTGGCCAGTACTACACCTGTATCTCACCAATTCACATCGCTTTTTTCCGCTTCTCATTCGCCCCCGGTACCCCATTCCCATTTCAAATTCAAACGATTTGATCTCAACTCCCAGTAAATACGCTCTATTGATAATTCGGAGGGGCCCAATGAACGGAATATGAATTTCAACGATGCTCCGTTTGTACGGGACGCCCGCGCCTTGTTCAGCCGCCCGTGCCAACGGAACTCGCACTCGTTTCTCAGCTGTGGTACGCGGGTGTGCAATAGAGCGTACTTACTGACTTCCCTCCGTGCCCCCCCCCCAAAAAAAAACCGCTTTCCCGCTCCCGCTTCTGCTTTGAAATTTGAAACAATCCCATTGAGGTTGTGATTGACTTTATTGATTGATTTGCAAGATGAGCCTTTGAGGCTGTAATGAGGCCGATAAACCGATTCCCGCTTTACTTCTCATCATTATTATTATGCTCTTATTATTATGGTTATCAAGATTATCATTCCCAGACGAAAAAATCGATAGTTTTGCCTTTGTAGAACTGGACTGTGGCGAGTTTCTTATCGCCGGGACGCTCGATATCCAGTCCGCCCGAGAGTTTGACCGTTCGATTCGATGTACCGTATCCGGGGCTGAAAACGACTTTCGATTGGTGCCCCCTGATTAGGGTTCTCAATGGAGCGCGTTTGCTGATTCGATTGATACCCCAACTTGACCTAGCTGAACCGTCCTTTTAAGAGATACGGTAGACATTAGAGAGGGTTCTCAATGGAGCGCGTTTTCAACAAATTAGAAAGATAACTTGATACCCCAACTTGACCTATTTGAACCGTCCTTCTAAGAGATACGGTAGGAATAAGATGGTTCTCAATGGAGCGCGTTTTCAACAAATTAGAAAGATGGTTTGATAACACAACGTGACCTATTTGAAACGTCCTTCTGAGAGATACGGTAGAAATTAGAGAGGGTTCTCAGTGGAGCGCGTTTGGAACATGTTGGAATGATGATAGTTTGATACACCAACTTGACCTATCTAAGCTACTCGTGCGAAAGATTTGGCAGAAAGTAGAGGGTTCTCAATGGAGCGCGTTTGCTGATTCGATTTTTTACCCCAACTTCTAAGAGATACGGTATAAATTAGAAAGGGTTCTCAATGGAGCGCGTTTGGATCATGTTGGAATGATTACTAGACTTGACTTGACATTTGCGGGAAAACGACTTACACAGTAATCGTGCGCTTCAAACTTGCTTCCTGGACTTTGAACTCGATTCCATCGAACAAAACGGACCGATCGAAGCGTGGAAGGAGTGTCCGGACGACTTTGAACACACGCAACTTGTCCAACTTTCCGCCGTACCACAGTTTGAAGAAGGCGTTCAGTGTGAGATCCGACAACCGGCTTCCCGACGTCAGAAAGATGCCCCTCGTGTCCCACTCGAGCAGATTGCTCAACGTGACCCAGTGAGCACCGAACACCTGAATGTACTGCTCCGCTTTCAACGTGCCCGCGTACTCGAACCCCTCGGGCGTTTCGAGGTTGATTTGGAGCTCGCGGGTGTCGTGCAAGTTGTCCAAAATGTGACAGGCGTCACTGTCGGTCACCTCTTCTTCGGAGAAGACGTGCAGAAACTGCAGCTGCGGTCGCGCCTTCAACCAATCGATAATCTCGTGAAGGCGACGACCGTCGTCCCCCAGAAGGTTTCGATGGAGATTAAGCGCGAAATGAGTGATCGCCGTCTGGAAGATGTGTTCGAAGTGCTCCGCCCACTTCCGAGCTCCCAGTGTCTCGTCGTTCCACAACGTCATCAGATAGTTGCCGGCGGCACGATCGCCATAACCGCCCAATCGCTCGCAGATGCCCTCGTGCGTGTTCACGAGCTCGTCGTCGATTCTCCACGCCGACGACGTCGACGCCTTCTGACAACGACGACCAAACCAGCTGAAGCGCGGGACGGGCTTTCGGGCGCTGTAGAACACATAGTCGACGTCGTCGAACGTCAACGACACCGTCGGTGAGATGGTGTCGAGTTGGACGGCCAACTGCGACGGTTTACGCCATTGCGACGAGAATTGCCCGGCGAATTGTTTGGACGCGTACGAGGTAAGCGAGAACTCCACACTGCAAGGGAAAACGTGTTGTTGTTGTGTGTGTGCAGACTGGACACCACACTTGACGCGCAAGCAAGCACAGTCATAGTACTGGCCTTCAAGATAGAGCTATCAAAAGTTGGTCAACGGCAAAGTTGTAGAGCACAAGAAGAGCTATAACTTTGCAGTTGACAACTTTTTAATAACTCTCTCGGATCTCGAGATAAAGTGAGCTCAAACAACATGATCAGAACTTGGGGGATTGAATACCACACTTGACGCGCAAACACGCTTACAGTACTGACCTTAAAACAGGAGCAACCAAAAGGTGGTCAATTGCAAACTTGTAGCTCTTTTTAAGCTCCACAACTTTGCAATTGACACCTTTTTGATAGCTCTTTTGGTTCTCGAGATAAAGTTAGCTCAAACAGCATGGTCAGACCATAGGCTGTCCTGCGAAAACCAGACTGCCGTAAGACCTGTATTAGAGCGGCATCCTTATTTGGACGGCACCTGTCACATAACGGCATTTAAAACCCCAGAGGGTCCGCATATGGGTTTTTCAAAATTGCTTCCAAAATTTGAGGGATTGAACACCACACTTGACGCGCAAGCACAGTTACAGTACTGGCCTTCAAGGTAGAGCTACAAAAAAGTTGTCAATTGCAAACTTGTAGTTCTTTTTGTGCTCTACGACTTTGTAGTTGACACCTTTTGGATAGCTCTTTCGGTTGTCGAGATAAAACACACTTACAACTCCATCGGACCCATCATCCTGAGCACTTGAAGACGCGGCACCAGCGGCAGTTTCATAATCGGAAACTTCTTCCAACACTCGGGAAGAAGTGTCCAGTAGAGGCGACGGTACGTCGACGGCGGTATGCGGGCGAGCAGCACCAAGAAGATCGGAAAGAGCACTTCGAATCGAATTGGATTGAAGGAGAGCAACGATTGAAAGAAATGCGGCAGACACATTCTATGTGGATAGAAGACGTGCAATGAGAAGAAGATGTGCCTATGCCTATGCCTATGCACCCCCTCGCCCTCTCCCCCCGTCCATCTGACCTCTAGGGGACCATGCGTGCGCGCGCACACACTGTCTACTGAAGGGGACCTAATCGATGAAGGGACCCTTATTATGTACATACCGACGCAATACCACCACCATCTGCTGACCGTCCACCCAACCACCCCCCTTTCATTCATAATCTACCTTACTTCCCAACCACTCAAATGGCCACCACCTACACCACGTTCTCGCTTCTTCGCCTTCCTGACGTGGCACTACGCAATGTACTGGCCAAGTTTGATTCTGGTTGTCTGTGAGTCTTTTTCCTTCCAAATTCAACTTCTAGATTATCATTTTTTAGATGTGAGTTTTCGGTTTTGTCGAAAAAGTGCAAAAAGATGGCGAGACGGGCGCGAAAGCAAATCCGCCTGGAAGTGTGTCTGGAGTACGCCGAGACGACGTCGTTGAGTGTAGACGTCGAGAAGAGGTACACGACGCGACTCGCCGAACGCGTCGCGCACCTCCTGGACGTCTTCAAACTGAAGGCGTGCGCCCTGACCGTCAACATGGATCGGTTGCGGGACGGCGAGGGAGCCGAGTTTCGGCGCGTCATCTCACTCCTGAGGCACCGCATCGACACGCTCAAGTTGACGGGGACCGAGATGAGCGGACGCGAGGTGCGGTTTGTGCTCGACAACGCGAGCTCTCTCCAGAGTCTCGAGATCGTGGCCATCGGCTCGCCGGACCTCCGACTAACGGATCCGGTCCGCGTCGAGCGCTCGATCCGTGTCACCACCGCCTACTGGGTCAAAGTGCCCGTCCTTCTGTTCAAGCTAGACGCCCCCGAGATTCATCTGGAGCACCCGAACCTGACGTCGAAGGAGATGAACGTGATGTTCAAACAGTGGATGGGCGGCGCGATGCCCCGACTGAAGACGTTGACGGTGCAGGGATTCTTGACCGACGACGAACTGTTTCGTGGCATTGACTATCGCTATTTTCGAGAGGAGCGGCGGATCGAACTGGTTCGCAAGACCGATGGAATCGTCGGAATGTACTGCTTCTCGTGGAAGGATCACAATTTCCAGTTTACTGTACCCGAGGTACCGGAGGAATAATTGTTTATTAAGCACATACATACAAATAACTTTCTCATGCACAGTAGCGGCCACTAAAAATGTATCAACTTTCAGCCTTCATATCTTGAAAACTAGAAGAGCTGGGAGAAAGTTGTCAACTACCAAAAAATAGCTGAAAGTGTAAAGAACATTAGGCTAGTTGACAACTTTTTTCTATCTCCCCTAGTTTTCAAGATATGAGGGCTGAAACTGTTATAGTCGAACAATAGCGATGTCTCCAGTATATCTCGAGAACCAAAAGAGATATCAAGAAGGTGTCAACTGCAAAGTTGTAGCTCTTTTTGTGCTCTACAACTTTGCAGTTGACAACTTTTTGGTAGCTCTTCTGGTTGCCGACATACAGAACTCCACATATCAGTTTGATAAACTATGATTTGTTTTGTGATGTCGGTTGATGAACGATGAAGAATAAGAAGAGCTCATTCGCAAACACAAGCGTGACAGTCCTCGTGACATCTCCGGACCGTTCTCTGAAACGAAATCTTATAAGCTTACTTCAAGAAGACGTTCTCTGACTTCTGAATCACTCCGTCGAGCACGACGGTCGGATCGATGTCGGCGTCGGAAGAAGAATCGATGCGCAACGACGTCAACTTTGGAAACGAGCCGCAATGCCACGTTTTGAGGAAGACGTTCAGCTCCTGATCGCTCATCTTGAGGCCCCCGTCCGTGGAGCGAACTGTGACGTCTTCGGCGCCCATTCGAAGAATGTTCTCGACGGCTGACCATTCCGACTCATCTTCCAGCTCGAGAACGATCGGAAGATCCAGTCTGCCTGGATACACGAATCCACGTGGCAGCGGCGTCGCGATGATCGTCAACGTCTTCGCGAGAGCACAACTGTTCAGAAGCGACATCGTCGCTTGCTCGGAGAACTTTGCATCGCAGGTCGCAGAAGTGATGACGATGGCGTTCAGTTGAGCATCGGGACGGATGCACGTGCTCAGGATGGCCTCGAGGTCGTTTTCCAGATAGCCGAGAGGAGACACGGCGGTGAGAGCGGTCACGTAACAGTTGAACAGGTCGCGAAGATGGTCCACCCACAGGAGAAGTCCCACCACCGGATCCTGCCAGAACGTGCCGATGATCTTGTTTCCACTTTTCGAGAAACGCTCCCTAGCACTCAAGTTGTCCAGACTGTCACCCATGTGTGACTGTGTGAATGGTCCTCGCAGAAAGTCAAATTGCATCAGGATCTTCTTTGAAGACGTCCTCCGAACCGATGAGCTCATTGTGAGAATGATCGACGGCTTCTGCTCGAGACGCACTTCCAGATCTGTCACAGTGGACGTCTTCAGAAGCGTGACAGCCAGGTTTTTGCATTCCGGGGAGACTATTGAGAAGTTAAGGCTGAAATAGATAAAAGCGATTGTATCTCGAGAACTAGAAGAGATAGAAAAAAAGTGTCAACTGCCAAAATAAAGGTGACATATTAAGAATCACTTTGTCAGTGGACAACTTTTTCACATCTCATCTGGTTTTCAAGATATGACCTCTGGAAGTCACCTTCTCCTGGTCCCGCGCACACCCTGGCTTTCAGCACTTATATCTCGAAAACTAGAAGAGCTAGGTGGAAGTTGTCAACTGCTGAAATATAGCTCGTAACGTGAAAAACATTTTGTACATTGACACCTTTCTCCTATCTCTTCTAGTTTTTAAGATCCTCCTCTGATCCTCTGACCTCTGAAAGTCCAACCAGCGGGAGATATCCAACCAGGAGAGCTGGCTTGACTTTCAGCCCCCATATCTCGAAAACTAGAAGAGCTAGGGGAAAAGTGTCAACTACAGAAAAATAGCTGACAACTTCAGGAGCATTTCGTTAATTGGCACCTTTCTCCTATCTCTTCTAGTTTTCGAGATACGGCCAAACCCCCAACTCACACTTCATAAACACTATCGATGCATTCCAAAATCTGCACAGCCGACCTCTCCGGTAGTCGTAGAATCGGAAACTTTCCTCTCCACCAATGAACCTCTTCCGAAGGCGGCACGTCGTTCATCAACGTCTTCTCAACGTCGTCCGTCTCCAGTTTGACGTCTCGCCACTCGACAAACTTCTTCTGCACGTGCTGCACCGGTCTGATGACGGTGTACTGGAGCATCGCGTACGGTATCATGAGTAGAAGGAATAGAAGGCCGTGGAGGAATCGGGCGAGCGGATGACGTCGTGACGACGTCTCCTCGTCGTTGACGTCGCGAAAGAACCGAATCATCTCCTCGACCTCTTCTTGCCAGTTCATCGTGAAGAGCGAAGAGCAAGTAGAAGGCGTTGTTAACGATGGAAGAAGGTCCGAGTCGCCACGGCAACCGGATCTCTCTCTGCGTCTCTCTTCCGCCCCACCATGTAGGCGTCACGCTCTAATGGCACGTCTTCTTTTCACGCTGTTTACTCCGAAACTTCGAAAAGCTACGAAACTTTATTTTCACGTACTGGGAAAACTAGAGCCAAACTTCGAAATGAAACCCGATTTCCCATTTGATGGTGGCGATGATTATCGATTGATCGTCGTCGTCGACGACTCTTTGCACCTCACAACACTTCTCCGATGGTCTTGGCACGTCTTCTCCTTCTTCTTCTTGTTCCTCTTCTGGGCTGAAAATGGGGGTTCAGATTGGCTGAAAACTGGCAATCTCGCCGACCAGTCGACATGCTCCGCGGGGGGCTCGAAGTGATGGTACTCGCCCATCTCAATGTCGAACTTCTTCAAGTTCGGCAGCCGACCGCGCTGCCAGTGCTCGACGATCGCCCTCAGGTGCCGATGCGAGAACGGACGGTGATAGGTGCAGATGCGGACGCACTCGACGTCGTCGCCCATCTCGAGAAGGTGTCGCATCGTGAACCAGTCGGCGTTGCACAGTTCGAGCACTCGCGGTGGCCGCATGCCACGTGGGCACACGAATCCGCGTGTGACACGTGTCCGAAAGTGCAGCTGGTCGATGCGATCGCAGTTTTCGAGAATCAGCGAGGCCGTCTTCTCGGACACCCGCCGGGCCGGGAAGCGCCGCTGATCCTCTTCGATCCGAACCAGGTCGACTTTCTGACGGGCACCGAAATGGCCGGCCAGAAAGCGATGCGTCTCGTCCTCGCATTGTGGCGCACCGATTGTCACCAGAATTGATGTCACGTGACAGCCGAGAATGTAGGTCAGATGGTCCAACCACTCGACCATCCCGTCGCCAGTGTGCTCTTCGTAGTAGACGTCGAAGTGACCGACATAGGAGGCGCCGGAACGGTCATCTGAAGATCGGAGCTTTTGAGCGACCATATCTTGAGAACGAGAAGAGATGGGGAGAAGGTGTCAACTAACAAAATGGTCTTCAAGTTAAGAGCTATATTTCAGCAGTTGACACTTTTCTCCCAGCTCTTCCAGTTCTCGAGATATGAACGCTGAAAATTGAAAGTACCTCGATTCGTCGTATACATTCTCGTCCTGCTCATCTCCGCCGATTTCTCGAGACATCGAATGTGAACCCGGACCCAATGTTCCGGATTCCGAAGGAACCCTTTCAGCCGCAAAACCGTTTCCAGTGTATCGTCCACGTGCACCTCGATCGTCTTGTCGGTTATTTTGCCGAAGAAGCGGCGAGTCATCTCCTGGCATTCTGGAGACGTCAACGAGAAGGACAGTCTGGAATGAGAAGTTAATTGGGGGGGGGGGGGGGGTGGCACTTGGAAGAGGAAGAGTTTCCGGGAACTTAGCCGCGGCATCTGAATCCGACTTCCGACTTCCGACTTCCGTCTTCCGACTTCCGTCTTCCGCCTTCCGTCTTCCGTCTTCCGTCTTCCGACTTCCGACTTCCGACTTCCGACTTCCGCCTTCCGACTTCCGACTTCCGACTTCCGACTTCCGTCTTCCGCCTTCCGTCTTCCGTCTTCCGACTTCCGACTTCCGTCTTCCGACTTCCGACTTCCGACTTCCGTCTTCCGACTTCCGACTTCCGACTTCCGCCTTCCGACTTCCGACTTCCGACTTCCGACTTCCGACTTCCGCCTTCCGACTTCCGACTTCCGACTTCCGACTTCCGTCTTCCGCCTTCCGACTTCCGACTTCCGTCTTCTGACTTCCGTCTTCCGACTTCCGCCTTCCGTTTGAAACAGTCTAATTCCGCTTTCCGACTTCCGCGCAACTCTGATTGACTCACACTTCCAGAATGTTCAGCTCGTCGAGAACAAGCATCGCGGGCAGAAGAGGCAACTCGTGCATCCGAAACTCGCCGATCCTTCCGTGCTCCTCGGTTCCCACCTCTCGCGGCCCCCATCTGTCCATCAACGCCACTCGGCCGGCCGCCGTCCGTCGTCGTGTCGCCTGCGCGTCGCGTCGCTCGTTTCGAGCCCGTCGAACCCATTGCACCGGCCGAATCACCAAATACTCGACGATGAGCAGCGGCGAGAGGAGCAGCAGGAGGAGCGGGCTCACGAGAAGAATGATCAGACCGCGACGGTGCTGTTGAGTTCTCACATCGACCGGAGTGGTGAAGAGGTAGTGGAGAAGTGGGATGAGCGGAACCATTTTGAAAGGGAACTAGGGAGAAGGGGATGATGAAATATAAGTTGGAAGGAAGGAAGGAAGGCAGGAAGGGGGGGGGGGGCAGTTGTCAAGACGACACTTTTCTCTCTCCGTCTCTCTCTCGCACCGCCCCTTTATTCAAGGGACAGCGTGACGCGTTGAAATTCTATAAATTGTTTTTCTTGAAAGGAAGGGATCATGACTGAAAATGGCCAATTGGCCTTACATTATATCCCTAATTTCGAGGGGATCTGGCACTTTTTAGGCCCCTACTAATGTTCTTTTAGTTTCTAATTGATGTGAATCACTATGGCAAGGCTTATTGGCTGAAATCTGAATGATTTAGTGCTCTGTCGATTACTGAGAAGTTCAGAGGTCATATCTTAAAAACTAGATGAGATAGGGAGAAGTTGTCAACTAACAATTTGTTCCTTAATTTGTCAGCTACTTTTCAATAGTTGACAACTTTCTTCCTAGCTCTTCTAGTTTTCAAGATATAAGGGCTGAAAGCTGAAAGCTGACAGACGAGAGACAAGATATTTAGGAGCCGGAGCCGGAGCCGGTAACAATGAATACAGTAGTTGAAATTCAACCTCAATAAAATTGAGTCCAATTGTAATTACCGCAATTACAATAATTAAGGGGTGTGACAATGGCTTTCGTTATCGTATTTATTGGATTAGGGTGGTCTCAACAGTTAGCTTGCCTTTCTGCACTCATATCTTGGGATCTAGAAGAGCTGGGACAAAGTTGTCAACTAACAAGTTGTAGATCAAAACAATGCCTACATTTTAGCAGTTGACATTTTTTCCTAGCTCTTCTAGTTCTCGAGATGTGATCGCTGAAAGTTTCATCCCCCTTGCTCAAAGCAGTCGAGGCTCTTGAGGATCAAACATTCCCACAATAGCATCCTCTCCATTAATCTTCTTTCGCCTCTTCTTCTTCTTTGTTTTCCACTTCACTCTCAACTCCCTCCACACTCGTTTGGAGGCTCAGAACGCGAAAGACGACAGCGACGACGAGAAGCGGCGGTTTCCGGGGCAACCGTGGGGCGAAACGGAAAACTTCTCCTCCACCATCAAATTGAGCACTTTTGAGCCTTGAGCACGTCTTCACGAAATGCCCCTCCTTCGGAGTTGTCTCACCTTCACGACGACACTAATCGATATTCTCGGCGTGGCGATCGCCATCATCCTCCTCCCACTCGCCCTTCTGTTCCTGCTGCCCGTCTTCGCCTATCGCTTCCTGGTCCGAGTCGTCGGCGTTTGGCTCCGACGCCAGATGCTCGAGGTGATGAAGGAGATCGAGGACGTCTGGGCGTCACGTGACGACATTTTCGCCGACTTGCGACAGTACACCGACGATTACGAGCACGAGATGAGCAGGAGACGTCGGACGTCGTCGACGTCCTCATCGTCGTCATCGTCGTTGTTGGGTGCTCCAGATGAGACGACGACGACTACGGCCAGGCCTGCGACGAGAAGAAACGACGAGCGCAACGGGAAGGGCGTGTTTCCGATGCACCAGTTGTGTTTGCAACCGGCAATGCTGATACTGAACGAGTTGACTGCGATGGATATGTGAGTCGGGAAGTTTTGGAATAGTCGGGAAATGTTCGAAAAACCGTGTAATTTGACTCCTTTCTGGTGAAAGTCTTACTTTTGCGAGACAAGCCAACACGTCACACCAACGCCACGTCATATGTCGAGGGGGCGGGGCTTATCGAGGTAATGGGTTAAGATAGGTGGGACTCAAAGGGGGCGGGGTTTATCGAGGTAATTGATCGAGATAGGCGCGACCCAAAGAGGGCGGGGCTTAGCGATATAATGGGTCAAGATAGGTGCGACCGAAAAGGGGCGGGGCTTATCGAGGTAATGGGTCAATATAAATGAGGCTCAAAGGGGGCGGGGCTTATCGAGATAATGGCTTAAGATAGGTGGAAAGGGGACGGGGCTTATCGAGATGTCGACAGTATCCATTCTCAGACTGGAAATCTCGTTGACGTCTCCTGAAGGCCGAGACATTGCCCGTCAGTTCTTTTCGAAGATTTCGCCGTCACCGGCGGAAACCGAATTGGCGGTGAGCATCAACGAAGTCTTCCGCAAGTCACAAATCAAAGTGCGACTCGGCGGAGGGCTTCTCGAAATCCACGTCATCTGCGGTACAATTTCGCGGAAAGCGGTAAAGGAGGGATGGCCGTCGGAAGAGTTGCGCTGGAAAGGGACCACGATGAGAAATGGTTGGTCGGAAACCTAGGCCACGTGCGCGCGTTTTCTAGTCCCCACTTGTTCCAGAAATGCACAAACCATACTTCTATGGTCACTTCGAGTCGTTCTGGAAGGATCCGCTGCACGGTGTGGTCACATGGACGGACCATCTGTCACACGTGTTCGACAGTCACGTGACATCCATCTCCATACTCGATCCGTTCGCGGACCGCATCGACGAGATTCTCGACCGACTGGTTCAGTTCGACAAACCGATGACGTCGTTCCAACTCGACGGGCTCGTCCTGAAGAGCGATGCTCGTCGGATTCTCGATCAGTCGGAAAATGTGCGCGATGTGAAGTTCGACGGTCAACAAATGTTGGGATTCACCTACACGGGACGGCTCCGGACGCGCGGAGCTCTCGAGCTCGCTTCGGCTCACTGGCTCACCGGCGACAATCTTCTGGAGATGAGCGCTGAAGACGTGCGCATCGAGGCGTGCTTCTCGAACATCTCGGATCGCGACCTGAACCGATACCTCAAACATTGGCTGGAAGGCGACGACGCCGCGTGCAAACTGAAGACGTTCTCGATCATTCTCGACGATTTCCTCGATCTGGACACTTTGATCGATGGTGTTCAGGTTGTCGAAAGTGAAAAGCTCGAGAAGATGAGCAAAGAGCAACAAGCCTACTGGGAGCACGTGGAAACGACCACCGGCGACTACTCGATTCGCGCCATCGAGACCATGTTGTGAGCGAGTTGTCCTTTTGTCACGGTCACATCTGTCACGTTTTCCAGCAAAGCCTCCTCGTGCTCAATATCAGTACCGCTGCGACGACAACGTTTCGACGTGCGGCGAGACGTCGACGGGCGCAACGCTTCTGTTTTTCTCGACAATCGACTGGTCTTCTGGATTTATGTTTGGCCCGAGAAATTTGATATTTGAGCTGTATGTACGTATCAGAGATGTCCGGACTTCCGACTTCCGTTTTAATAAAAAGTGTTCCGAATTCCGACTTCCGCCTTCCAACTTCCGACTCCCGACTTCCGACTTCCTACTTCCTACTTCCGACTTCCGACTTCCGGCTTCCGACTTCCGATTCCCGACTTCCGACTTCCGACTTCCGACTCCCGTCTCCCGACTCCCGACTCCCGACTCACGACTCCCGACTCCCGGCTTCCGACTTCCGAGTTCCGTCCTCCCCCCCCCCCCCCCCCCCCCTTATCGTGAAAAGTTGACCACAATGCAAACGCGCTCTATTGAACATTTTTCATTTGCAGTGGAGCAAACTTGGTTTTTATTTTTTTTATTAGAAAGTACGGGCGGTTCCACGAGGGGGGTGAATTAGTAAAGTGTGGCCTAACTTTGGCACTCTGGAAAGTTAGGCCAAGTTTCAAGTTCTCATAGGTCTCGGCTTGAACGGCGTCCGACACGTGTCATTCGTGGTTTCGGGCCAAACGTAGAACCAGAACGTCAGATTCCAGATGCAAATGGTGGCGAGCCGTCCGTCGTCGAGCCGCCGAATGTCGAGACTCGCATCCTTCCGAAGCTCCAGATTCGAGCTGCATCGGCTGTTCGGGTGTCGGCGCCTGAACTCGAGTCTCGGAGGTTTCAGAGGCATATCTTGAAAACTAGAAGAGATGGGGAGAAGGTGTCAACTAAAGAAATGTTCCTTAGACTGTCAGCTATATTTCAGCAATCGACACTTTTTTCCTAGCTCTTCTAGTTCTCGAGATAAGAGCCAATTTGACTCACACTGGCACCACCCGATCCTCCTCGACTCCTTTGACCGGAAGCTCTCCGAACAGGATGTTTATATCGAACGCGGGGCTAAGAGCCACTCGCAAAGTTTTCAATTGACGATTCTCGCCACAAAGCCAAAATCGGAGAAACGCATTGAGTGTCCAGTCACGCCAGTTCGGACACGGCGAGTAGATGTGAATGTTCGGCACTTGCAAGTCGATCAGCCGACCGAACGGCAGTAGATTCGAGTTGGCACGAATCGTGTCGACGGTTTTGAAGTGACGTGGCAGCTCGAATCCACGTGGCGTACCGATGTTCAGATCGAGACGTGTCACACCGTGACAGTTGTCCAGTATCAGCGACGCGTTTCGTTTGCTCAGGCAGCACTTGCCGATGACGGTGAGCGAGTCGAGCGGTTTGAAGGGGATCATCACATCGGTCACAATGTCGGGTATCTTCTTTTGGAGACGTCTGGTGTCGACGATAATCTTGATGGAGATGGAAGGATTGTGGAGGATGTAGGTCAGATGGTCGAGAAGTTCGATCAATCCTTTCCAAGGATCTGCCCAGTAGGACTCGAAGTGACCGATTTCTGAATGCGAAATTAGGTCACGCCCGCTTTTGCAAGAGTACGGCACGGTTGCCCTGGCCCTGGCCCTGGCCCTGGCCGTGGCCCTGGCCCTGGCTCTGGCCCTGGCCCTGGCCCTGGCCGTGGCCCTGGCCGTGGCCCTGGCCCTGGCCCTGGCCCTGGCCCTGGCTCTGGCTCTGGCCCTGGCCGTGGCCGTGGCCCTGGCCGTGGCCCTGGCCGTGGCCCTGGCCGTGGCCCTGGCCCTCTCTCGGTTCTAGAGTTAAAATAAGATCCCTCCCTGAACCATCCGGGACTCACCACCATCCGTCGTGTAACTCGTTTTGTAGACGTCCCGAAGTCCTCCTCTTCCCATCATCTTCACCTTCACCGGCACATTTTCCAGGGAGAAGCAGTGGAAGAAAACTCGATCGTCCCCCCTTCCCAGACGCATTTCGATGCTGTACTCGTCGCCGATCTCCACCATCAGCTCGTTTTTGACGGGGAACTTGAAGTGGCGACGGGCGACATCTTTGCAGTGCGCGCATGCCAGAGAGAAGTCGAGACTGGAAATGAAACGGGATGGACAAGTGCCTAGGACAACTGATGATCAAGACTCACACGTCCAGAACATCCATCTCGGCGAGAATCGCAAGAGCCGCCGAAACAGGAAGCCGATGCATTGGGAAGATCCCGGCTCGCTCCTTGGCAAACGGATCGTGCTCCTTGAATCGGTACAACTTGCGTTGCTCGAGACGCCGCAAAAACGCCTTTTCATGCCGACAAGCTTGGAGCATACGACCGACGATCTCGACGAGAACGTCGGTGATGGCCAGAACAGCGTCTAGAAGGAAGGTGAGCAGAGATCCGATGGTGAATCGCATTATGATTCTGAATGATCGGATGGAATTGAATTCAATTGAAAACTAAGAGCTGGACAACAAAAAGAAGGCGTATAACACCCGGCGATAATGGAGATTAAGGGAGGTGAAAGGTGCGAGGACACGTCCGGTTGTCATGGAGACGTTCCCCCCCCCCCCCCCCCCCCCCCATTTTTCGCGCTCACTTCTCATGCGTTCATAATAATTCTCACACCTGATTACGATCGTGACAACATTACATGACATTTCACGCCCAGATGCTCTTGATTGGCACCTTGATTAGAGTTCAAAGCCGAATGGACATGTATTAAGAACGTCCCCGGAAGTGCCAACCCTGTCCTGAGAAGCTGGATATGTCACGAGCCGGACCTAGACGAGAATTTGAGCCCAACGGTCGGGCTCTCACGTTCTGGTTCTACATTTGGCCCGAAACCACGAATGACACGTGTCAGACGCATTTTAAAACTTGGCCTAACTTTCCAGACTGCCAAAGTTAGGCCATCTCCCACACCACTCTCCCGAATGCATCCTCACTCTTTTGGTATTGGGTCTCATATCTATATCTTTTTTCCCGCTAATGCACTAAGACTCTCACACCTGATAATGATCATGAGAATGTGACATTTCACGCTCAAATGCCTTTGAATGAAAGCTTGATCAGAGTTCAAATCCAAAAGGGCGTGTATTCAGAGTTACACGTGTATAAATTGGAATTCGAAAGTCAAAAGTTCAGAAAGCCACACTAAGACTTTCGACGTGGTCCCAAGAGTGAACACGGGCTAAACAGGGCACGGTGGGCGTACAAACGGAGCATCGTTGAAATTATGTTTTTCATTGGGCCCAAATTATCAATAGAGCGTATTTACTGACGTACCCTTTTTACCCCCTGTGGCCGGGCCGGGCCAGGGCCGATTTACGGCTAGTTTGCTTCTGACTTCTGACTTTCCAATTTGTACTTCTGGACGACTTCTGATTTCCACTGACGCACTCGTCCTTCTGCTTCCAGGTCCAAGGTAAACATGACGGCGCACGGATACTCGAAGGGTTTCCATGACAACCGCGCGGGCCCCTGTCTTTATCTTTCGATTTCGATTTCGTTTTCGGTTTCCAAAGAGCACCCCCTTTCCCCATCACCTCGATGCCGCCCGGCTACAGAAGAGCTCCTCCCGAACCGTTGTTTCTCGTCGTCGCCGGACCGCTTCTACTCGTCGCCTTCCTCTTCTCGCCCTTAATTCTCATGATCAACGCTGTCCGCGTCGTTTTCACCAGCGGCAAGGGTCTCGCACCGATTCGAGGCATGGCGGGCATCGCCAAAGGCTGGTGGGCCGAAGTCAAGGAGTGCATTTGGCCGCCGTTACCGCTGACATGGCCACCACGAAACGAGGTCAAGATCGGACTGGAGGAGCTGATCAAACGACGGACCGGCACGTTCGCAATGCACACTCTCCCACTCATACCGCTGTTTCAAATATTGGACGAACTGAAGATGATGGACCTGTCAGTTATTTTATCGTATCTCGAGAACCAGGAGAGCTATCGAGTAGTTGTCAACTACAAAGTTGTAGAACACAAAAAGAGCTACAACTTTGCAATTGACACCTTTTTGATTGCTCTTATGGTTTTCAAGATACAGGAACTACACCTGTAGGAAACATTTGAAAGACGGCAGTCGGAAAAATTGAGCTTTGGACTTTTGAGTTTCGATTTACACCTGCACCTCCGAGTACACGCCCTTTTGGATTTGACCTCTCTAATCTAGATTCCAATCAAGAGTATGTGTCCGTGAAATGTCACATTCCGATGATCATTATCAGGTGTGAGAGCCTTAGGGCATTAGCGGGAAACAAGAAAGATGACCTAACTTTAGCACTCTGGAAAGCTAGGCCAAAGCCCACGCCCCATCATCTCGTGTGCGCCTCCCTTATAGTGAAAAGTTAACCGCGATGCAAATGCGCTCTATTGAACTTTGCGAGTTTAGCTAAAGTATTTTTTACGGGCGGTTCCACAAGGGGAGATGAAGTAGTAAAGTGTGGCCTAACTTTGGCACTTTGGAAAGTTAGGCCAAGGCCCAAATTCTCATAGGTCTCGGCTTAAACGGTGTCCGATACGTGTCACTCGTGGTTTGGGACCAAACGTAGAACCAGAACGTCAGATTTAAAAAAAAAACACCCGGAACTCGGAAGTCGGAATTCCGGACATCTCTGGACTATAACTTTTTGGCCAGTACCCCTAATTGTTTCCAGGATGGACTTCTCGAGAACATCACCCGAGTGCAAGGACATGGTTCGTGAGTTTCTCAAAAACTCCAAGACCAACTCGCTCGTCATCAAAATAGCGGACGTCCACAGAATCGCTCTGATGTTCGCGAAGCCTAACCGAGACTACTCGATAGTCAATATTCGGTGCCTGTCACTGCCCCACGTGCGTTTCTCGGAGAGCAACGACCGAGTCGTGTCGTGCGTCAGAACGTCGGACGCCTTCGACACCTACTCGTGGGATCGTTGCAAAAGCGTCATCGATTGGATCGACCACCTGACGTACATTTTGAATTGTCGCGTGACATCGGTGGATGTGGACATCTCCGCTGAGATGGTGCCCGAAGTTGTTCACATTCTGGAACATCTGAAAACACCGCCCGACTGGATCAACATCGCCAATCTCGGCTTCATCGCCAACACCCAGTTGGCCGTCATTCTGGACAAATGTCAGGGCGCCAGAAAGTTGACGATGCAAAACGTGATGCCACGTGGATTCGCCTACTCGGGCGGGTTCGCCGGCCTCAAAATAGTCTCGCTGGAGTCGGGCTCGTGGCTCACGCTGGACAATCTGCTCGAAATGGACATTGTCATCGTTCAGATGTGCGCGCCAGCCTCGCGAATCACCGATGCGGACCTGAACACGTACTTCAAAAAATGGATGGCAGGCGAGTGTCACGTGACGCTGAAACGTCTGAACATCGAGTTCAACGAGAACATCGACGAGACGGTCGTGTTCGACGGAATCGATGTCACGCGACACCCTGTGTAAGAACGAATTGGCTTTTGAAACTGGAGACCGGGTGTTCCCATTGTTCTTGTTCCAGACAGCGAACTGACACCCAGCAGGTCAAGATGCACATCGAAAGAGCCAGCGATCAGATGATTGGCACCATTCACCACGACTTCAAGACGATCCACTTCTACGTGGCAAAGAAGCTTCTGTAAATGGGTCCCCGTTTTAACTTTGAATCGAGAGAACAATAAAGTGCATGAATATTTGAAGATTTGACCGGATTCAGTGATGATGACGTCACGAAGAAGTCTAGGTCCGAACGAGAAATGAGCGGGAGGGGAGGGAATATCGAAAGACGGAAGTGGGAAGTCGGAAGTCGGAAGTCGGAAGGCGGAAGGCGGAAGGCGGAAGTCGGAAGTCGGAAGTCGGACGTCGGAAGTCGGACGTCGGAAGTTGGAAGTCGGAAGTCGAAAGTCGGAAGTCGGATGTCGGAAGTCGGAAGTCGGAAGTCCGAAGTCGGAAGTCGGAAGACGGGAGTCGGAAGGCGGAATTCGGAAGTCGAAAGTCGGAAGTCGGAAGTCGGAAGTCGGAAGTCGGAAGGCGGAAGTCGGAAGTCGGAAGTCGGAAGACGGAAGTCGGAAGACGGAAGGCGGAAGTCGGAAGGCGGAAGGCGGAAGGCGGAAGTCGGAAGTCGGAAGTCGGACGTCGGAAGTTGGAAGTCGGAAGTCGAAAGTCGGAAGTCGGAAGTCGGAAGTCGGAAGTCGGAAGTCGGAAGTCGGAAGTCGGAAGTCGGAAGTCGGAAGACGGGAGTCGGAAGGCGGAATTCGGAAGTCGGAAGTCGGAAGCCGGAAGTCGGAATTCCGGACTTTGGCAATTTGGCAATCTGGGCCACGGCGTCTGCAAGTTTGCGTCTCGAAAAATGAAATGCACAGTTTTTAGTGGCCGTGGCCTAGGTTTCCAAAAACTCTTCCACGAGTTCCACACTCCCATATGCTTGGCTTACTTTCCGTCTTCCACGTGTGTTTGCAGTTTGGCCTAGTTTCCCCAGCGGCCAAATCTCGGCCATCTGCTCTCTATCCTTCCCACTCTCTCTCCCTCTCTCCGGCCTGTTGATCCGTTAATAATAGTGGTAATACCCGTAAACAGATTTTGTTATTCATGTCAGTCACACACTCAGCCCGCTAATCCCCCGTGTCACATGTGTGGCAGAGTGGCGGGGAACTGGAGAGGATCTAGATAACGTCGCCGTGGCAACCGGTCACACGGCTCACCTTCTCCCGCACGTCTTCTTCTTCTTCTTCTTCTTCATTTCCTCCCCATCCACATCCCTGCCAGAAGACGTTGGACCGACGATGTGCTGCGATCTGCCGGAGAACCGGTGCACTCGTGTGCTGGTTCTCATCGCGCTTCTGCCGCTTCTACTCCTCTACGTCGTCATCTCACCGTTCCTCTTCGTCATCAACCTCCTATGCGTCGGCCTTAGCTACTGTAACGAATGGTGCGCGCCGTTGACACTAGTGGGAGCGATGGCCATTCCCTGGTGCAGGGAGTTCGTGGAAGCCGTCTGTCCGCCGCCAGACAACATCCATCACTACGAATGGCGATTCACGAATGGATTCAGGAAGCAAGTATCGCAGCAGAAGAAGCAAGTAGCGAGACAGCAGGAGACGATTCCGACACGGCGAACCGGCAAGTTTGAAATGCACCGGCTTCCCCTCTGCCCCAGCCTTCTGATTCTCGACGAGCTGAGTCTTGTGGACATGTGAGTTTGGATGGGAGTACTAACTTTCAGGATTATAGCTTGCCCGGAATAGAACTAGTAAGATGAGCTCACTGGGAGCATAGTTCTTATTCGTGGTACTCCCGTTTGGAAATGCTCATTTTGCAGTCTCGACTTCTCGACCCTCTCGTCTGAATGCAAGGAGACCACTCGCCTGTACTTCAAACGTCAGAAGACGGCGGAGATCAATGTCCAGATCGACAATTCGTTCGACATTATTCTCCGCCTCCAAGGACATCCAAAGTCGGTTGATTACGGTGTTCGCATCCGGTGCAAACGGTGCAATCATCCGACCCACGCGAATTTATTGGATACCAAAAAGGAGCGGGCGTACATTGGTGAGTGGGCAATTTTCTAGCAAGGGCCAGGGCCAGGGTTAGGGCCAGGGTTAGGTCCAGGGTTAGGGCCAGGGTTAGGGCCAGGGTTAGGGCCAGGGTTAGTGCCAGGGTTAGGGCCAGGGTTAGGGCCAGAGTTAGTGCCAGGGTTAGTGCCAGGGTTAGGGCCAGGGTTCGGGCCAGGGTTAGGGCCAGGGTTAGGGCCAGGGTTAGGGCCAAGGTTAGGGCCAGGGTTTGGTCCAGGGTTAGGGCCAGGGTTAGGGCCAGGGTTCGGGCCAGGGTTAGGGCCAGGGTTCGGGCCAGGGTTAGGGCCAGGGTTAGGGCCAGGGTTAGGGCCAGGGTTAGGGCCAGGGTTAGGGCCAGGGTTAGGGCCAGGGTTCGGGCCAGGGTTAGGGCCAGAGTTAGTGCCAGGGTTAGTGCCAGGGTTAGGGCCAGGGTTCGGGCCAGGGTTAGGGCCAGGGTTAGGGCCAGGGTTAGGGCCAAGGTTAGGGCCAGGGTTAGGTCCAGGGTTAGGGCCAGGGTTAGGGCCAGGGTTAGGGCCAGAGTTAGGGCCAGGGTTAGGGCCAGGGTTAGGGCCAGGGTTAGGGCCAGGGTTAGGGCCAGGGTTAGGGCCAGGGTTAGGGCCAGGGTTAGGGCCAGGGTTAGGGCCAGGGTTAGGGCCAGGGTTAGGGCCAGAGTTAGTGCCAGGGTTAGTGCCAGGGTTAGGGCCAGGGTTCGGGCCAGGGTTAGGGCCAGGGTTCGGGCCAGGGTTAGGGCCAGGGTTAGGGCCAGGGTTAGGGCCAAGGTTAGGGCCAGGGTTAGGTCCAGGGTTAGGGCCAGGGTTAGGGCCAGGGTTCGGGCCAGGGTTAGGGCCAGGGTTCGGGCCAGGGTTAGGGCCAGGGTTAGGGCCAGGGTTAGGGCCAGGGTTAGGGCCAGGGTTAGGGCCAGGGTTAGGGCCAGGGTTAGGGCCAGGGTTCGGGCCAGGGTTAGGGCCAGAGTTAGTGCCAGGGTTAGTGCCAGGGTTAGGGCCAGGGTTCGGGCCAGGGTTAGGGCCAGGGTTAGGGCCAGGGTTAGGGCCAAGGTTAGGGCCAGGGTTAGGTCCAGGGTTAGGGCCAGGGTTAGGGCCAGGGTTAGGGCCAGAGTTAGGGCCAGGGTTAGGGCCAGGGTTAGGGCCAGGGTTAGGGCCAGGGTTAGGGCCAGGGTTAGGGCCAGGGTTAGGGCCAGGGTTAGGTCCAGGGTTAAGGCCTCTGCCGGGCCAGGGCCAGGGCCAGGGCCAGGGCCAGGGCCAGGGCCAGGGCCAGGGCCAGGGCCAGGGCCAGGGCCAGGGCCAGGGCCAGGGCCAGGGCCAATTATAAACAACAACATGACGTCTTGCTTCCAGAAACCCAATGGAACGATCCATCGGCCGGCGTGACCTTCTGGATGGACCATCTCATCGACATCTTCCAAAGCTCCGTGCTCTCGCATTCCGTCTCCGTCAATCTTTTCCCTCCTCGTAACGGTGCCGAGTTCCTGCAAACTCTGACCTACTTCACGAAAAGCGCCAGAACCGAGCCACTCAGCTCGCTGATCATCGAGGGCACCACGTTTTGCACGCAAAAGTCGGCCGAGGAGATTCTCGAACATTGTCTCGCCGTCAAAAATCTCGTGTTCGGCCTACAAATGCCACGTGGATTCGTCTACTCGAAACGGTTCACCGTCACCAATAGCATCCATCTGAAGGCGGCCAACTGGGTCACGCTGGAAAACCTGCTGCAAATCGACGCCGAGCAAGTTCGCATCACTGTGAACCGTGACTCGCGGATCTCGGACGAGCACCTCAACGTCTTCCTCAAGAAGTGGATCGACGGATCGATTCCGAAGCTGAAGACGTTGGTCATCGAGTGTTTCGATTTTGTAGGCGTCGTTGACGCCGTCACCCTGTTCGATGGAATTCAATCCGAGCCGTATCAAGCGGAGCCAGGCGTCTTGTGAGTTGCTCTTTTTTTGAAATGGGGATCCATCAATCGATAATGCGTTGAGTTTCAGGGAAAACATTCGATTGGCTCCAAACAGCCGGAACATCCAACGAGCCACCGATCAGCGGACCGCCACGGTTTCCCATTGTTCTGATCGAGAGTTCAAGTTGCTCGTGTGGCCTCGACCATATCTCGATGACCAGAAGAGCTAGTGAAAAGTTGTCAACTAACAAAATAAAGTCCTAAGTGTAAGAAACAAATTGTCAGTTGACCACTTTTTAATATCTTCTCTAGTTTTCCCAATAAGAGCCATTTTATGGTCCGTTTGTTGGTTTGAATAAAGTCTTCATTGTGATGGTCTAGTTTGACAACTAGAAATCAAAAAACTAAAAACTAGTGTAACGTCATCAATTACGCTCTATTCATAGTTTCAACGATTCCCGCCTAGCCTCCCGTAAATCGACATCCAGTCGGAAGTTGGAAGTCAGAAGTCGGAAGTTGGAAGTCAGAAGTCGGAAGTCGGAAATCAGAAGTCGGAAGTCGGAAGTCGGAAGTCGGAAGTTGGAAGTCGGAAGTCGGAAGTCGGAAGTCGGAAGTCGGAAGTCGGAAATCGGAAGTCGGAAGTCGGAAGTCGGAAGTCGGACGTCGGAAGTCGGAGGTCGAAAGTCGGAAGTTGGAAATCAGAAGTCGGAAGTCGGAAGTCGGAAGTTGGAAATCAGAAGTCGGAAGTCGGAAGTCGGAAGTCGGAAGTTGGAAGTCGGAAGTCGGAAGTCGGAAGTCGGAAGTCGGAAATCGGAAGTCGGAAGTCGGAAGTCGGACGTCGGAAGTCGGAGGTCGAAAGTCGGACGTCGGAAGTCGGAATTCGGAATTCGGAATCTGGAAGTCGGAAGTCGAAAGTCGAAAGTCGAAAGTCGGAAGTCGAAAGTCGGAAGTCGGAAGTCGGAAATCGGAAGTCGGAAGTCGGAAGTCGTAAGTTTGAAGTCGGAAGTCGGAAGTCGGAAGTCGGTAGTCGGAAGTTGGAAATCGGAAGTCGGAAGTCGGAAGTCGGAAGTCGGAAGTCGGAAGTTTGAAGTCGGAAGTCGGAAGTCGAAAGTCGGAAGTCGGTAGTCGGAAGTTGGAAATCGGAAGTCGGAAATCGGAAGTCGGAAATGGGAAGTCGGAAGTCGGAAGTTGGAAATCGCAAGTCGGAAGTCGAAATTCCGCTCAACCCTGATCTACACCATATCACACGTTATGCCGGTACATTGGTGTGCAATAGAGCGCATTTGCTAACTTCATATCAAGTCTCAATTATTCGTGGTCTTCGAGGAAACGACGCGGTGAGCTCGCAGAGCCGGATGTGTGGCCACAAAGTAGATCGTGACGAGATGAATGCGACAGTCCAAAACGAACGGTCGCACGAAGAGGAGGTAGGAGAGCATGTCCATTGACGTCACCATCTCGACCACCTGTCGTAGTCAATCTCTTCGTTTTCAGCTGCTCTTCCCCGCTTTCTGACTCACTCACCGATATCACCTGGATGAACAGAAACGGGATGAGAATCAGGAGTACGGTCACCGTCAACGTCTTCTCCGCCTTCGACGAGTACGGCGAATTGATCCGGACACTTCTGAAACAACACTCACTTCTTTCTGATGACGTTGACAACAACAAGAAGACTCACAATTTGCGGCGCTCGTTCAATTTGCGAAACATGAGCCACGTGGAGACGAGTATTGTGCACATCACCAGCGAGGTGAACGAGAAGTAGGCGGCGTTGAAGACGAGAATGTTGTCGAGATGGAATCGCGAGAGGACGTCGATCGAGCCGACGGGGTACGGTTTGTAGAGTTGCATGCACAGTCCTTCGGAGGCGAAGAACGGCACGGAGGCGGCCACGCTGAGCATTACGACGACGAGTGAGATAACGTTGAGCGACGCGTCAAACATCTGAAACGGTGGGATTGATTGGAATCGAGTTGCGAAGTGTCCAGTGCCTCGACACTTCGCAACCAAACTTTTTGAAGCTGTCGAACTATCTTCAGAAGCTTTGGTACTTCCGAAATGACATTATCTAGTTGTTCCACGCCGCAACCAGATAAGTGTGCCCAGTTGCGAAATGTCCAACTGGACACTTAGCAACTATGCCGCTTTGAGCCTTTTGCTGACGTGTTTGAAAGTTTTCTAACTCATCCGAACAAACATCTACTATAGTTCTGGACACTTCGAAACCAGACACTCCTCAGTTGCGAAACGTCCAGAATTTAGGGTTTTGAGCTGTTTGTTGTCGTTTTACAAGAGCCTAAACTCAACACAACATCTATAACAAATCTAGGCACTTTGCGGTCGGAATGATCCCAGTTGCGAAACGTCTAAAATCTAGACACTGCGCAACCCGACCAGTTGCGAACCGTCGACAATCCTGACACTTCGAAACCAGGTCATTTCGAGCTTTTCGCGACCCCTACGATAGTTCAAAACCCTTCGCAAGAACAGTAGTGCATCCGGTGCAGCTGGTTGCGAAACGTCCACCAACTAGACACTTCGCAACCGGATGCAATGTCGTGTTTTCCATCACAAAAAAAGCGAGATAGATCAAAAAACCAACCCTACCTTCTGAACGCGAGTCGACAAATACAGAATAACGACGCGTATGAGACAAAACATCATCGTGAGCATTTGCGACGAGAACGACGTCGTGTAGTAGCACAAATTCACGATCTTCAGCACCGTCTGCGGATCGGCCGTCGCACAGAAGCGCGTCAGAACGCCCGTCGACGGCACGCGAACCTCGAGAAAATCGGCGACGCCGTGCAACGCGACGAGCACTTGCATCTGGACGAACGCCGTGAAAATCGCGCCGAGCGTCGTGCGATTCGCGCCGCCGTTTGCGAAAAAGAACACGACGAGCCGGACGAGTGTGACGTGGCACGGTATACTGTAGGCCAACATGACGAGCACCGAGTAGGCGACGAAATTCGCCGAGAACTCGAACATCACGTAGCCGGGCACCGCCTGAATCGGCCGATACGCGTATTGATATGGAGGTGGGTAGGTGCCATTTTCAGCCATTCTGAAATTTCTTTTCAGATAGCCTCTGTCCTATCAGTTGTCCGTGAGGCGGTAAACAGAAAGGTTAACGCAATTACTTTCAGGGGGGGGGGTCTAAGAGGGTGGACTGAAAATGGCTGAAAATGTGGCAGAGCAACGGAGCCCACCATGCATCTTCGTTTCTTTCCCCCCGTTCTTCTTTGTTTTGTTTTCAAAAACAGGTGTGGGAGCGAAGCGTTAAGGGGGGCCTACTTGGAATCAAGGTTCGTCGCACGCATCTTTGATGCTCACCAGCTCTTTGGTGCTCCGTTTTCAAGCTCCGCAAACATGATTTCTAGGTAGAGCTCGTTCGGCTGATTCCAAATATATCCCAACTTGACTGTTTTGAAGCACGTTGACCCGAGATATTTCGCAATATGTGAAATTTCGCAATCTCAACAAATCGTCCAAAATGGGCAAGTTGGGGTACCATTCGAATCAGCGCATTGAACTCTATCGGAAAAACATGAAACAAGACGAGTTTGGCTGAAAATGAGTACTCTGCGAATGGGAGAAAAGTCGACAATCCAATTGAGCCCCCCAATCCAATCAGGTGTCGTTGTCTACTGAATATACTTCAATTTCGGGGAATGTGACGTCGATTTTGTTCTCTTGACCCCTTACTAACCTCTCTCGAGGTTAGCAGAGCTTGCAGTTGCGAAATGTCCCAATCACAACCACAAGACTATGCACCCCCCTTCCGGCTTGTTTCGTCGTGTTTACAGCCAATTTTCAGTATCCCTCTTGGCGAGGGACACATTGTGTCACGGGACACTATCATTAGAGCGCGCCAAATTGTCACCCTCGAAAGGCCGTAATCATGTCTCTCCGCTTCATTTCACTCGGCACTAGTCGAAAGATAATTTGTTTGTCACACTGCTGCTCGTTCAATCGATACGTGACACATCGTCACGGGACAGGGGTGTTGTTGGCCCCTCCCCTCCCTTCCCCTCCCTTCCTGAATGTATGTGCATGTGTGCAGAAACAGCCGTCACACAAGCTCCGCCTCCCAATTTCTCCTGTTTCCATCAGGAGAGCTCCGGGATTATATAGTCAATTCCCCGAGCTCGGTGGAGAGCGAGCGCGCGCGTGATTCCGAGAATATCACCTAATCATCAAACCCCCTTCTCTCTCCAACAACACAACATCTGGTTTTTTCGTTTCGTTTTCACCTCCCGATTCCATCTGTCCTCACGCAAGCATGCGTCACCATTTCGAGCGAGCTGAGCATGAAAAGGCGCCCGGGCTTCTCGGTTTTAGGCCCCGATGGTAGGCTGTGAAAGGCCGGAACGTCTTGTCCGTTCGGGCTTGGGCCTGGGCCTTGACCCCGGATAGGCCTATTTCAGTCGGCCCGACGGTCCAGATCGGAGTTTCGGGGCATTCCGTGTTCCGTGTTCCGTGTTCCGTATTCCGTCCAGATGGTCCTAATAAGCTCGTTAGATCAGGTTCCCGTCAGTTCCGCGCAGCCTCCGCCTTTGGGCTGAGGACAATAGGGTCATCTCACTGATCCGGTCGAAAGTAGGCTTTGCGCGTAGGCCAGTCCCTTGACCAGGTTAGGCCTATTCCAGTCCAGAGCAGAGTTGCATGGCATTCTGACTTCCGTCTTCCGTCTTCCGTCTTCCGTGTCGAAAATGTTAGTTCTGTGGTCCTCGTATTGTGTATTCCACTCAGCTTGCCAGTCCGGATTACTGTCCGTTAGGCCTAGGCCTATTTCAGTAAGCCTACGGTCCAGCTCGGAGTTGCATGGCATTCTGACTTCCGTCTTCCGTATTCCACCCAGATGTCCCTACTAAGCTTGTCAGGCCGGATTCATGTTTGTTAGGCCGAGGCCCGTGCCTTGACCCCGTTAGGTGTATTTCAGTCCGACGGTCCCAGATTCCGACTTCCGTTTTCCGTCTTCCGCCCAGATAGTCCTGCTAAGTTTGTCGGACCGAATTCTTGTCCGTTTGACTTAGTCCCGTGCCTTGATCCGGATAGGCCTACTGAAGTCTAATAGTCCAAACGAGAGTTTCACGGAATTCCGACTTCCGTCGTCCGCGAGTTTTTCTATTCCGTGTTCCGCCTCCGCCTTCCGCCCAGATGGCCCTACTAAGCTTATCAGGCCGGATTCCTGTTCGTTAGGCCTAGGCCCCTTTCCTTGACCCTGTTAGGCCTATCTAAGGCCGACGGTCCCAGATTCCGACTTCCGTCTTCCGAGTTCCGTATTCCACCCAGATGATCCCCCCCCCCCCCCCGGGCTCCTCCAAATCGAGAACCTTCTCCGATCAGCAACAACAACAAAGTCAGAATGTGGAAACCTGGAAATAAGAAGACGTCGTAAAACTTGAAGGCGTCCGCCAGTTGCCTTGGAAACCTTCTGCTCCCTCCCGTCGTCCACCCTATCATTTCAAGCCCAATTTTTCTTCGAATTTCTCTTCTCCACTCCCCCCTCCCCCTTTCTTTCGACTTGATGTTTGTTGAGGGCTGACTCTTGCCAACCTTCCCATTTTCCGTTTTTCCACCTGTCCCGTGTGACGCGTGACACTTTCTCTCTCACTCGCTCTACCCCTTCCTTCTATTCGAGTTGGGGGATATAAATTTGTGGAGAAGATTTCGTAATAGTCAAGTTGGGATGTGTTTGGTCGAAACTCCTATAAAGGACGCTTTCCCAGTGTCACGTGACACGTGACACATAGCCGCTTTTCTTCGAGGGGACACGTATCTTTCTTCAGGAAATGTTGAAGCAGTCAAGTTGAACTGTTTTTTCCAACCCTTGTATTGTGATCTACCCAACCCAACCATTCAAATCACTGTCCCAGTGTCACGTGACACGTGACACGTCCCCGCCTTCTCGATCCTTCGAGGAGCCATATCTTTGTTCAGAAACCCTCAAATCAGTCAAGTTGGGATATCTTTCGAATCCTCACGCCAAGATCTACCCAACCCAACTATTCACATCCCAGCCCCACTGTCACGTGACACGTTACATGTTCCCACGCGCGCGCTCCTCAAAAAGAGAGAGAGAAAGAGTCCATCGGGAATTCGCTGTGGCTGCTGGTCGAGAGAGGAGAATAAAGAGAGGAGGAGGAAGAAGATAATAGTAGGGTAGCGCGCGCGCGCGAGTCGAGGCAGCCAGGGGCGCAGCAGACGAGAAGAAGAAGAAGAAGAAGGCAGCGTGTGCTGGTAGTTAGAATTGAAATCTCGACGAATCTGAGAAGAAGAAGAAGAAGAAGGCGCGGTGAGTGTGCCCGTTGCCAGGGCGACGACTCTGTGAGCTCGCGCGCGCGCGCGCGCGCTCGTCTTCCACTTCTATTCGTCACCCCCTTGTCCCTCTTGTCCCCCTCCCCCATGTGTCACGTGACTCATTTCAGCTCTCTCTCTCTCTCTCTCTCTCCACACATTTTCGAAATGGACAAAAAGGCGAGCTCGTGGTGGTGCTGGGGACTGTGCGGCGACAGTTCCGTCGAGAAGCGCAACCAAGTGTCCGACGGTCGCCCGAACTACGAGATCGTCATCGGCTGGTCGCACTCGTTCGACAATCTCATGAAGGGACGCGCCGGCCAAAAGTATTTCGCCGAGTTCCTCAAATCCGAGTTCTCCGACGAGAACATTCTGTTCTGGCAGGCGTGCGAGGAGTTGAAGCGCGAGAAGAACGCCGAGAAGATCGAGGAGAAGGCGCGCATCATCTACGAGGACTTCATCTCGATTCTCTCGCCGAAAGAGGTGTCGTTGGACTCGCGTGTGCGCGAGATCGTCAACTCGAACATGTCGCAGCCGACGTCGTCGACGTTCAACGAGGCGCAGGGACAGATCTACACACTGATGCAGCGCGACAGCTACCCGAGATATCTCGCCTCCCAACACTACAAGGACGTCATCGCCACCTTCGGCGTGCACGAGGAGAACGTCGGATAATTGATTGGTTTGCAGACTGGACACCACATTTGACGCGCATGTTGTGGTGTCGATTATCTCGAGAACCCAGAGAGCTATCGAAAAACTGTCAACTGCCAAGTTGTAGCTCTTTTTGTGCTCTACAACTTTGCAGTTGACAATTTTTCGATAGCACTTCTGGTTCTCGAGATTTATCCCAATACATTGCTTCCCTGCTTTCTTCCTTCCTAGTGATCATTTCTGTCTCTGTCCCTAGCCGGTTCTCTTTTCTCTTTTCTCTTTTCCTTTTCACTCCCCCCCCCCCCCCCCCCATTCCATTTATTTTGTGAATTATGTTCGAATTCGTCACCCCGCCCCCCCCCCCCCTGTCCAATAATTAGGCTTCTGATGATGTTGACGATGAATATGATGATGATGATGATGATGATGTTGTTTTGCGGACGAGTGAACACATATCTCCTCTGTCCGCTCTTCTTCCCTTTCTTTTTCTTTACCTTTCCTTTCCTTTCTCTGTCGCTGCTGTTCTTCTGTCCACAATAAAGTCATTGTATTTGGAAGAACACTTCATTGAATTTCGTCATATATCTTGGAAACTAGACGAGATACGGGAAAGTTGTCAACTGTCACCTTGTTCCTCACACTGTTGGCTCCATCTTTGCAGTTGTCACTTTTTTGTTAGCTCTTTTGGCTCCTGAGTTAGAGCCCGTTGAAAGGTGTCAAGTGCTCCAGGCCACACTTCGGCCCGAACTATTCGCCTTGGGGACTCTCGGTT
Organism: Caenorhabditis afra; assembly: GCA_963570955.1. NCBI lineage: Eukaryota > Metazoa > Nematoda > Chromadorea > Rhabditida > Rhabditidae > Caenorhabditis > Caenorhabditis afra. The sequence continues at coordinate 1,887,804 of OY751536.1, read as the reverse complement.
TGACTTGAAACCCGACCAGTTGCTTCAGCTTTTTTTGGATCTGAAAGGAAAGTAGTAAAAAGCCGAAACTGACCGGGGCCGCGCTGGGTCTCGCAGCGAAGAGCTGTGTGTAGATTTACGAGCGGCGCCATTTTCGAAATTCTCGGAATTGGAAGCTAAAATCGTCGCAATGTGACCGCTCGTAAATCTACACAACTCTTCGCCGCGAGACCCGCGCGACCGTCGATTTGCATTTGTTACGCCCCTCGCGGCGAGACCCAACTATAAAAAAGATCTATGTGCCTTTAAATTTCAATTGAAATCAACCGATTTTAAAGGCGTATCGACAAGTGGACAAGGCCGAAATCGATTCGAAATAGGGCTTACCGGTCTGCTGAATCCCAAAAGAAGCCATGGTTGGACCAACGTCAGCGCTTCGCTGACGTACGGAAGCGCGGCACGAACCACCGTGTACATGGAGACGCTCATCTGAAGACGTACCAGTGACACTGTCATGGCGGCGCCGACGCCCTGAACGACACTCGTCACAATCATGATGCAGACGAAGTTGAGGTTGGCGCGGGAAGAAGAAGACGTGGAAGAAGACGTGGCGGAGGTCATCGATCGGATCACGAAGAAGATGGAGATGTTGACGGAGAGGGAGAAGATCGAAATCAGGCACACAAATGGGATGAGGACTGTGTAGAGTGAGGCGGACGGCTGAAAACGCACAGTATCTTGAAAACTAGAAGACGTCGGGGAAAAGTGTCAACTGACAAAATGTAGCTACTAAGATAAGAAACATTTTGTTAGTTGACAACTTCCACCCATCTCTTCTAGTTCTCAAGATATACGAGCTCATACCAAATCCGAGACCAGCGAGTACTCCTCCGAACTCTCTTGCCACCGAAATCGCGCAGTGTAGTCGAAAATCACGTGTGTCACAGAAAACGGGACAACAAACGTGACGACGACGAGTGGAAGGCAAATCGTTTGCCACAGCTGAAAACTGATTTTGAGATTCTCCCCGCGAGAAGGAAGCGATGCCCCGGAGACAGTCTCTCACCGGCTCGAACGTCTTCTGGTTGAACAGAACGGTGGCGCGGTTGACGGTGATCAACGCGATGATCGAGTATTGCACGTAGCACATGTGGTAGCGCATTCCCAAACAAAAGTTGAGAAATCGGTCCGAGTCTGCGAAGCGCGAGTTTCAGTTTTTTGAGCGTAAAAAATTTCAAAAAAATTGCTAAGAGTCAGTCAAGCGCTCAAATTGTAGCTATTTGGATGGCAAATTTTATAAACTTTACTCGGAAATTTATCGATTTTTCTCTACTTTCAAAATCGTCCAGGTCCATCTGGACCGGGCTAGACCCGACCCACCACGGGCAGGCGTTTTTCAAGCCGGAGGAGAATCGGAAAATTTTTCAAATAATTTTATAAAATAGGCCGTCAAAATAGCTACAATTTGAGCGGTCGACTGACTCTTTGCGATTTTTTTGAAATTTTTTAGGCTCATCGCAAAAACGCTCACCGAGCCGGCTATAAAAATCGCCGAGAGCCGAGTGTTTGTCGGCGATCTGGGTGAGACGCATCGAGAAAAAGTTGACGACGTAGAGCACAATGTTCATGACGGCGTCGTAGGTGAAGAGGCGGAAGAACGAGGTGTCGAACGACGACGGATGTTGGCGGATGACGAGCACGATGGACACGTAGACGAGCAGCGAGATGAGGCCGTAGCATGTTGTCACGCAGAAGATTGTCCATTTGAGGAGGGCCACCATGATCTGGAGCAAGAGGGAGCACACTCAAATGTGTAATGGATAAGATGTATCTAGCCTAAGACTTCGAATAAAGGTAGACTGAAGTTCAGCAAAAGGCCTAACACTCCGAGAAGGACATGTGACACAACGTGTGCGTGACTTTGGTTGGATTCAAGACTCGGAAAGATTAATGATGAGCGCGGACTAGAAAAGCTCTACTAAGGACGTTTCTAGGCCAGTGCGTTTCGGAATCTCTCGAGTGGAACCGGAATTCCCCAACTCTCGCCAGTCTCCGATGTGCCCGTCATAAAGTTTGTACTCCCGCCCATCACGAATCCAATCGCCACATCGTCAGAATCCATTCGGAAGTGCTCTGAAGACGGTAGCTCGGCTGATTTTAGACACTTGTTATTCTGGATCGCATCAAATAACCTTTTCCGAAGACATTCACACTGTTTTCCCAAGAGAGTGTTGGGAACGGAGAGACGCAGAGAACAGTCCCTATCTGATCCATATGAACTTGAACTTTCCACGTGACAATTTGGATGTGGATTGTTGATGAACTCGAATATGCCACATGCCCAGAATAGCGTTTTCCAATCAGTTTTATATCTCTCGTTCGATCGATTCCCACAAGATGTTTTGTTGTTTTGGCACGAGAAGAGCTGCAAGCGCCGAAAGTGTATGGGATCCGTACCATGAAAAGGATGGTTGTGGTGCGAATTGGAACGATCTGCCGACAGAAATGAAACAGGAGGTGGTGAAGCGGATGAACTATCAAACCAAGTAAGTGTCTTCACTGTAAATGTGTTTGCAGAGGGAAATAAGAACCGGGGGCCCGTTTTGGGCGATTTTTTTTCCCCCGGTAAAAATATAGTTTAACGCAACGACGAGTAATTTGATAAGTCGCTTGCTTTTGAAATTTGCGATTGCCAAAAGACAAGCCAACCCCTCTACCGGCAGGTGGTGACGTAGTGGGTAGCGTTTTTTCTATCTGTCTATCGATCGAGGTGCAAGGCAAGTTCTACAGTCAATCTAGATAATAGATACACAAAGGGGCCCATCTTGGTGTTGATCTATCAAGATAGTTGCGACGCAAAGGGGGCGGCGCTTATCGAGATAATACGTTAAGATAGGTGCGACACAAAGGGGCGGGGCTTACCGAGATAATGGGTTAAGATAGATGCGACCCAAAGGGGGCGGGGCTTATCGAGATAATGGGTTAAGATAGATGCGACACAAAGGGGCGGGGCTTACCGTGGTAATTGATATTTTCTTACGAACCATTTGTATGCTCTCGCTCTTCTCACCCATGTCTTGTTTTCAGACTACGTCTTCGCTCGTGCTCAAAACTCGACTATGAACTCGTCGAGTCCACCTATTCGTTCCACATCCCCTACATGGAGCTTGAAGGCCCATGTGACGAAGAAATTGACATCAAAGTTCACTTTGCGCTAGAGCCGCGCAAAAAACTGTGTGTCGAAGTGAAAGAAGAGAGGAGAACGGGACGATACTGGTTGAAACTTATGACGGGATCCTATCGGGTTTCAAGGAATGGGGTTTTTTTCGAGAACAGCTACAAACCATTCGATATCACTTCGATGCTCATTTTCCTGCTCTCAAACAAGAAAATCATCATCGGTATGTTGGTTATCAACGATTTGTATTTGCGAGAGTCGGACCGACTGATGGAAGCGCTCGTCGAAACCGACACCGTCGGCAAGTGGATTCTGGGATCACAGAACTTGGAATTCTTTCGGGAGCGCATCTCGAACGATCCATTTTTCGAATACAAGCTGACATTCGAAGTTATGGGGTCTTGGACTTGGAGTTTCACTTGTTTCGTGCCGGATCCAAAGTCAGTTGAGTCCTTGGAGCAAATTTTGGTGATAGAGAAGGTGTGTGAAGCTTTTTACTACGGATTGAAAGAATACACGCTTCTTCTCAATCTTCACTGCAACATCTTCTTGTGCGCTTACAACCCGATTTTTTTAACTGACACATTGTTCGGCCCGACGAGTAAGACAAAGTGGCCGTGGGTCACGAAGGTCGGCAAGAACAAGGTTCGATTCACCAATGGCCTAAAGGTGGTATATGCGAAGCTGTCGGAGTGCGGAACGATCATTCAGGTGTGGCCCGGCAACAAGAAAGAGGTTTGTTGAGAGAAGCGCTTCAGCTCAGACAAAAAATAAGACATTTTGCAGCTTCCTGTCGGAGAGCTGAAGTTCTATTCTGAAACTTGCTGGAATTTTCCGTCCGGAAAGCAGTCAGAATTGTATTGGGGACTGGTAGAGCTCCTTGATCAATGCATCGATCAGTCTATTTATGTTTAATAAAGGAATATGTTGGGATTTCTCAAGATTACAGCTTTTTGTGTTCTCATCACTGTCGGTCACACCACATGCCTTGCTTGAAGTGGTGTAGTGGTTTGCAGTTTTGAACTTTGTGTGACAGGCTTTCGTAAAATGGGTGCTTGAAAAAAAGCATACCGGTGACAGGCACTACATCTGAATTGTTTTAACGTGTCATCGGAGGGTGTTCAACAGTTCTTATCCGCACACTTTTTTGTCGAGGACATGAGAGCCTGATGTGGGCGGAAGCGGGTTTTGCGAATCCGGAAGTCGGAAGTCGGAGTTCCGCCCATCTCTGCTGCCTCATCCGTGTGAACTTGAACTTGAACTTTCCACGTGACAATTGTGATGTGGATTGTTGATGAACTCGACTATGCCACATGCCCAGAATAGCGCTTTTCAATCAGTTTTGCATATCTCGTTCGATTCCCACAAGATGTTTTGTTGTTTCGGCACGAGAGGAGCTGCAAGTGTCGAACGTGTATGCGATACGTACCATGAAAAGGATGGTTGTGGTGCGAATTGGAACGATCTGCCGACAGAAATGAAATTGGAGGTGGTGAAGTGGATGAACTATCCGACCAAGTACGTGTTTCCTCTCGATCAACTTTTAGTGGGTCCCCTTTTGGCGGAAGACGAATGAGAGCTGACTTATTGCACGTTACTCTGCAAACACACTGGCTTCCGACCATCTCATCCATCTTGTTTTCAGAAGACGTCTTCGCTTGTGCTCAAAACTCGACTATGAACTCGTCGAGTCCACCTATTCGTTCCACATCCCCTACATGGAGATGAAAGGTCCATGGGACGGGCGAATCCAAATCTACTTTGCGCGGGAGCCGCACAAAAAAATCGAATATACATATACTTCAGTGAGAAGCAAAGTGGAAAAGAAGAGGCAAACCGAACGAATCTGGATGAACCTCATAACGGGATCTCCTCGGATTTACAATAGAGAAAAGCTGTTCGAGAAAGACTATGAACCGTTCGATATCACTTCGATGCTCATTTCGCTGCTCTCAAACACGAAAATCACCATCGGAGTGTTGGCTGTCAACGAATTGGACTTGCAAATGAGGCACCAACTGAAGGAAGCTCTCATCAAAACCGACACCGTCGGCAAGTTGATTTTGGGACCAGACAACTTGGAATTCTTTCGGGAGCGCATCTCGAACGATCCATCGTTCGATTACAAGCTGAGGTTCAGAGTCGCAGTAAATTGGCCTCGGTCTTTCGCTTGTTTCGTTCCGGATACGAATTCATTTGTGCCGCCTGAGCAAGAATGGGAGAACGTTTTCACGTACCGGGATGCTAATCGTCCAGTGAGAGAGTACGCCCCTCTTCTCGATTTTCCCTGCAACATTTTCTTGTGTTCTCACGATCCGAACGGTTTCAAGACCGAATTGTTCGGCCCGAAGAGTAAAAGAAAGTGGCCGTGGATCACGAAGGTCGGCAAGAACAAGGTTCGAATTACCAATGGCCTAAAGGTGGTATACGCGAAGCTGTCGGAGTGCGAAACGATCATTCAATTGTGGCCCGGCAACAAGAAAGAGGTTCGTTGAGAGAAGCGCTTCAGCTCAGACAAAAATAAGACATTTTGCAGCTTCCTGTCGGAGAGCTGAAGTTCTATACTGAAACCGAATGGGAGTTTCCGTCCGGAAAGCAGTCAGAATGGTATTGGGAGCTGATAGAGATCCTTGATCGATGCATCAATCAATTAATTACTGTTGAATAAAGAAATATTTGGGTGAAATTATTTTCGGGCTTAAGTCACGAATTCGAGCGACATGTTTTCGTAAAATGGGTTCTTGAAAGCACCCACTGGTGATGAACAATGAAGCTTAATTGTTTTGACGTGCCATCAGAAGGTGCTCAGCTGTTCTTAAATCCATACACCCTCTCGTCGAGAACACGTGAGCCTGCCTCATCCATGTGAACTTGAACTTGAACTTTCCACGTGACAATTGTGATGAGCCACATGCCCAGAAGAGCGCTTTCTAATCAATTTGAAGTTGTTCTTTCGATTCGGACGAGATGTTTTGTTGTTTCCACACGAGAAGAGCGCACCATAAAAAGGATGGTCGTGGTGCGTATGGGAACGATCTGCCGGCAGAGTCCACCTACTCGTTCCACATCCCCTACATGGAGATTAGGGTCTCTCAATCCGACGGGATGAAACTTTACTTTGCGCTGGAGCCGCGCAAAAAAGTGTCTCTCGAAGTGATGCAACAGTGGAAAATGGAAAAACTACTATACTGGTTGAAACTGATGGCGGGATCTGCTGATGTTCACTCGGAGGACCAATCGTGAGTACTACCCAGAATTCCAAAAAAAAAGACTCACCGGAAGCCTTGGGCAGGTGTTGAGGCGATGAACCAGAGTTATCACTTCCTCAGGTCTTATTCAATAGATCGATAGATTTGTGTAGACCGTTTTTTGAAGCTTGTTTTGCGGGGGTTTTGGTAGTAAATAGCTTAGATTTGATTGGAAAAAAGTTATGATAGGCTCCCTTTCAGAGAAGTCATACATCCGGAACCGTTTTTTGAGAAAGGTTACGAACAGTTAAATCCTGTTTCGATGCTCATTTCGCTGCTCTCAAGCAAGAGAATCACCATCGGAGTGTTGGATATCAACGAGTTGACCTTGCAAACGTCGGAGCGACTGATGGAAGCGCTCGTCAAAACTGACACCGTCGGCAAGTGGATTCTGGGATCACAGAACTTGGAATTCTTTCGGGAGCGCATCTCGAGCGATCCATCTTTCGAATACAAGCTGATGTCCAGAATTAAAGGAGCAACAAGTTGAGATCGAGAGTAACAGGAACAATGAGCTGAAATCCAGAGCTACAGGATATTTCGCTTGGGAGTTTGCTTGTTTCGTGCCGGATGAGGACGCACGTGTGTGTCGGGAGCAAGAAGTGGTGATCGAGAAGGCGTGCGCTGCTATTGGTTATCGAGTTGAACACTTCTCGCTTCTTCTCGATCTTTCCTGCAACATCTTCTTGTGTGCTCACAATTGTTCGACCGGTATAAAGACCAAATTGTTCGGCCCGAAGAGTAAGACAAAGTGGCCGTGGGTCACGAAGGTCGGCAAGAACAAGATTCGATTCACCGACGGCCAGAGGGTGGTATACGCGAAGATGTCAGAGTGCGGAACGATCATTCAGGTGTGGCCCGAAAACAAGGAAGAGGTTCGTTGAGAGAAGTGCTTCAGCTCAGACAAAAAATAAGACATTTTGCAGCTGCCTGTCGGAGAGCTGAAGTTCTATACTGAAACCGAATGGGAACTTCCGTCCGGAAAGCAGGCAGAATGGTATTGGGGACTGGCGAAGATCCTTGATCAAAGCGTCAATCAATCTATTACTGGTCAATAAAGGAATTTGTTGTGATTTCACAAGATTACAGCTTTTCGCGTTCTCATCACTGTCGGTCACAACACATGCCTTGCTTGAAGTGGTGTAGTGGTTTGCAATTTTGGACTTTCTGTGACAGGCTTTCGTAAAATGGGTGCTTGAAAAAAAGCATACCGATGATCGGCACTAAATCTGAATTGTTTCAACGTGTCATCAGAAGGTGTTCAACAGTTCTTATCCACACACTTTTTTGTCGAGGACATGTGAGCCTGATGTGGGCGGATGTGGATTTTGAGAATCCGGAAGTCGGAAGTCGGAGTTCCGTCCATCTCTGCTGCCTCATTCATGTGAACTCGAAATTTCGACGTGACAATTGTGATGTGGATTGTTGATGAACTCGACTATGCCACATGTGAGGGGAAAGCTTTTGGGTCTACCAATCAGTTTTATACCGTTCGTTCGATTCGGACTAGATGTTTTCTTGCTGTCGCGCGAGAACAGCCGCAACTGGAAGCGATGCTTGCCATGAAAATGATGGTTGTGGTGCGAATTGGAACGATTTGCCGACAGAAATGAAATTGGAGGTGGTGAAGCGGATGAGCTATCCAACCAAGTAAGTGTTTCCTTCCGATCATGGCGCCGCATTAGATTCGAAATTTCTGTATTTGACTGTCACCGTGTCTGTCTGCAGAGTAGACACCAAATGTGACGCGCAATGGATACTTTTACTCTGCAGACACAATTGCTACCAATCTGATCCACGTCTTGTTTTCAGAAAACGTTTTCGCTTGTGCTCAAAACTCGACTATGAACTCGTCGAGTCCACCTATTCGTTCCACATCCCCTACATGGAGATCAAAGGTCCGTGGAACAGAGAAATCAGAATTCATTTTGCTCTAGAGCCGCACAAAAAAGTGTGTTTCGAAGTGGAGGAAGACAGAGAAACCGGACGATGCTGGATGAGACTTAAGATGGGATCTGATCGGGTTCGCACGAGAGAATTGCTGTTCGAGAAGAGCTACGAACCGTTCGATATCACTTCGATGCTCATTTCGCTGCTCTCAAACAAGAAAATCATCATCGGAATGTTGGTTATCAACGATTTGTATTTGCGAGAGTCGGACCGACTGATGGAAGCGCTCGTCAAAACTGACACCGTCGGCAAGTGGATTCTGGGATCACAAAACGTGGAATTCTTTCGGGAGCGCATGAACGACCTGAGTTTCGAATACAAGATGAGAGACAGCGTTACAGGATATTGTATTTGGAATTTCGCTTGTTTCGTGCCGGATACGATTTCACCTGTGCCGCCTGACAGTGAGCAAGAAAGGAATATAGTGTCTGCGTGCGGTCTTATCGACTGCCCGGTGAAATGTTACTCGAGACTTTTTGATCTTCACTGCAACATCTTCTTGTGCGCTTACAATCCGCACGGTTTCGAGACCGACTGGTTCATCCTAGAGAGGAAGACAAGGTGGCCGTGGGTCACGAAGGTCGACGAGAACAAGATTCGATTCACCAGTGGCCGGAAGGTGGTATATGCGAAGATGTCGGAGTGCGGAACGATCATTCAGGTGTGGCCCGGCAACAAGAAAGAGGTTCGTTGAGAAAAGTGCTTCAGCTTCGACAAAAAATAAGACATTTGCAGCTGCCTGTCGGAGAGCTGAAGTTCTATACTGAAACTTTCTGGAAGTTTCCGTCCGGAAAGCAGGCAGAATGGTATTGGGATCTGATAGAGATCCTTGATCGATGCATCAATCAAACTATTACTGTTCAATAAAGGAATGTTTTGGGATTTCGGAAGGTCACCGCTTTGATCATCGCCGTTCTCACGGTTTACAGTTTTGGGCTTCATGTGACAGGTTTTCGTAAAATGGGTTATTGAAAGCACTCACTGGTGATGAACATTAAAGCCACATTGTTTTTACTCGTCATCAGTAGGTGTTCAACGGTTTTTTATCCACATACTTTCTCGTCGAGAACACGTGAGCCTGCCTCATCCATGTGAACTTGAACTTTCCACGTGACAATTGTGATGTGGATTGTTGATGGACTCGAATATGCCACATGCCCAGAGTTGCGTTTTCTAATCAGTTTTATACCGTGCGTTCGAACCGAGCGAGATGTTCTCTTGGTTCCGCACGAGAAGAGCGGCGACAGGAAGCGATGTTTGCGGTACTAATTGGAACGATTTGCCGACAGAAATGAAATTGGAGGTGGTGAAGCGGATGAGTTATCTAACCAAGTACGTGTTTCTTTCCGATCATGGTGCCGCATTCGGTGTTCGATAATTCTGCACTTTACTGTCAGTGTGGTTGCAGAGTAGACACTACATGCGAAACGAATGTTTTTGCCTAAATACTAAAATTTGATTTCGAAACGAAAAACTAACATTTTTAACGTTGATGAAAAGTTTAGGCCGCCAAGTTCTCTTCCGGGTCCCGCAATGTTTCGCGCGAGAATATTTCTTCGTTGCGGGACCCGGAAGAGGAAGTGGAGAAATAGTTTTTCGGAATACCCTGCTTCCGATTTTCTCGCGCTTCTAACCCTTGTGTATTGTTTTCAGAAAACGTTTTCGCTTGTGCTCAAAACACGACTATGAGCTCGTCGAATCCACCTATTCGTTCCACATCCCCTACATGGAGATCAGAGGTGTATGGAAAGAGCGAATCGAAATCTACTTCGCGCTGGAGCCGCACAAAAAAGTGTGTTTCGAAGTGGAAATAGGGAGGAAAACGGGACGATACTGGTGGAAACTCATAACGGGATCTGATCGGGTTGGCACGAGAGAATTGCTGTTCGAGAAGAGCTACGAACCGTTTAATATCAAGTCGATGCTCATTTCGCTGCTCTCAAACAAGAATATTACGATCGGAGTGATGGCTATCAACGAGTTGGATATGCCAATGAGGCACCGACTGATGAAAGCGCTCGTCAAAAGTGACATCGTCGGCAAGTGGATAATAGGAAGACAGAACGCTGCATTCTTACGGCGTCGCGCCTTGGACGATCCATCTTTCGGATACAGGCTGAGAACCGATACTATCGAATTTTTCGATTTCGTTTTTTCCGTGGAAACGATGTCCATTGTGCCGCTTGACGAAAGAGTTATAGTATATAGTACCAACAGTGATTTTGACTATCTATTGAAACACTTCCCTTTTCTCTTCGATCTTCCCTACAACATTTTCTTTTGTTGCTACGATCCGGACGGTTTCGAGACCAAATGGTTCGGCCCGGAGAGCAAGATGAATTGGCCGTGGCTCACCAAGATCGACAAGAACACGGTTCGATTCACCAAAAGCTGGAAAGTGATGTATGCGAGGATGTCAGAGTGCGGAACGATCATTCAGATGTGGCGCATGGGAACGAAAGAGGTTCGTTGAGAGAAGCGCTTCAGCTCCGACAAAAAATAAGACATTTTGCAGCTTCCTGTCGCAGAGCTGAAGTTCTCTACTGAAATTGAATGGGAGCTCCCGTCGGGAAAGCAGTCTGAATGGTATTGGGGACTGGTGAAGATCCTTGATCAATGCATCAATCAATCAATTACTGTTCAATAGGAATATGTTGGGATTTCGCTTTGCGCGTTTTTCTCACCGCCGCTCTCACGTGTCGGAGCCTTGCCTGAAGTAGTCTGGTGGTTTTTGCAGTTTTGGATTTCATGTCTGCAAATTTTTTTTCGAAAAAAATATAAGTAACTTTTACATTTGCACATGCAATATTATCCATTCAAAAAAACGAAGAAAATATACGAAAAAAAGAAACCCGCTATAAACAATTTTCAGCGCGCGCGAACGCTCAGAACGTCACTGCTCCGTTGCTCTTTTCGGCGCGCTCCAGAAGCACTTTGAGCGCCTCGTCGAACTTTGCCGCTCGAATCGGCATGTCGATCGAGTAGAACGGGTTTTTCAGCGCGTAGTCTGTGTAGTTTTGGGCTTCATGTGACAGGTTTTTCGTAAAATGGGTTATTGAAAGCACCCATTGGTGATGAGCAACAATGCCACATTGTTTTTACTCGTCATCAGAAGGTGTTCAGCTGTTTTTTATCCACACTTTCTCGTCGAGAACACGTGAGCCTGCCTCATCCATGTGAACTTGAACTTCCCACGTGACAATTTTTATGTGGATTTTTGATGAACTCGAATATGCCACATGCCCAGAGTTGCGTTTTCTAATCAGTTTTATAACGTGCGTTCGAACCGAGCGAGATGTTCTGTTGTTTCGGCACTACAAGAGCGGCGACCGGAAGCGATGTTTGCGGTCCGAATTGGAACGATTTGCCGACAGAAATGAAATTGGAGGTGGTGAAGTGGATGAACTATACAACCAAGTACGTGTTTCTTTTCGATCGTGGTGTCACATCAGATCGTTTCGAAATTTCTGTATTTGACTGTCACTTGCAAAACGAATGCTTTTGCATAAAAACTAAAATTGGAAATTTGAGGAAGTGGCGAACTAGGTTTTCGAAACTCTTCCAAGTGTTCTTTCAAACGTGAATGGACAATACCCTGCATGCCGATGTTCTCGCGCCTTCTAGCCCTTGTGTATTGTTTTCAGAAGACGTCTTCGCTTGTGCTCAAAACACGACTATGAACTCGTCGAGTCCACCTATTCGTTCCACATCCCCTACATGGAGATCAAAGGTCAATGGGACGAGGGAATCGCAATCTACTTTTCGCGGGAGCCGCACAAAAAAGTTTGTTTCGAAGTGGAAGAAGGGAGTAAAACGGGACGATACTGGTTGAAACTCATAACGGGATCTGATCGGGTTGGCACGAGAGAATTGCTGTTCGAGAAGAGCTACGAACCGTTCAATACCAAGTCGATGCTCATTTCGCTGCTCTCAAACAAGAAAATCACCATCGGAGTGATGGCTATCAACGAGTTGGATATGCCAATGAGGCACCGACTGATGAAAGCGCTCGTCAAAACCGACATCGTCGGCAAGTGGATATTGGGACGACAGCACTCTGCATTCCTACGGCATCGCGCCTCGGACGATTCATCTTTCGAAAACAGGCTGAGAACCGAGTCTGTAGAACTGTACGATTTCGTTTTTTCCATGGAAACGATGTCCAATGTGCCGCTTGACGAAAGAGTTATAATATATAGTAACAACAGTGTTTTCGACTATCTATTGAGACAATTCCCTCGTATTTTCGAAGTACCCGACAACATTTTCTTTTGTTGCAACGATCCGGACGGTTTCGAGACCAAATGGTTCGGCCCGGAGAGCAAGATGAATTGGCCGTGGCTCACGAAGGTCGACAAGAACACGGTTCGATTCACCAAAGGCCTAAAAGTGATGTATGCGAGGATGTCAGAGTGCGGAACGATCATTCAGATGTGGCGCATGGGAACGAAAGAGGTTCGTTGAGGGAAGCGCTTCAGCTCCGACAAAAAATAAGGCATTTTGCAGCTTCCTGTCGGAGAGCTGAAGTTCTATACTGAAACTGAATGGGAGCTCCCGTCGGGAAAGCAGTCTGAATGGTATTGGGGACTGGTGAAGATCCTTGATCAATGCATCAATCAATCAATTACTGTTGAATAAAGGAATATGTTGGGATTTCGCTTTGCGCGTTTTTCTCACCGCCGCTCTCACGTGTCGGAGCCTTGCCTGGAGTAGTCTGGTGGTTTTGCAGTTTTGGATTTCATGTCTGCAAATTTTTTTTCGAAAAAAATGAAAGTTATTTTTACATTTGCACATGCAATATTATCCATTCAAAAAAACGAAGAAAATATACGAAAAAAAGAAACCCGCTATAAACAATTTTCAGCGCGCGCAAACGCTCAGAACGTCACTGCTCCGTTGCTCTTTTCGGCGCGCTCCAGAAGCACTTTGAGTGCCTCGTCGAACTTTGCCGCTCGAATCGGCATGTCGATCGAGTAGAACGGGTTTTTCAGCGCGTAGTCTGTGTAGAGTTCGTAGATTTTCGACAGCAGCGAGTCGGCGGCGATGTTCGACGCGGCCGACGTGATGACGACGAATTTGACGCCTGCAACTCGTTGTCAAACTTTGATTTCGGGGCGTTTCTCAGCCTCTCCTCACCGGTGCGACTTTGTAAACAGAACAGTTTGAATTGCGTCGTCTCGAGCACCTCGACACCGGAGCTCTTCTGACACGGCGACAGTTGGACGGCGATCGTGAACAGCGAGTGGAACATCGACGAAAGGATGATCTTCTCGTTCGTCGACACTGTCGGCGCCGCGAACCTCACTGTCACCTGAAAATTTGGCAAAATTACAGGCTTTTTCTTGCCAACTAACCGGATAGTTATCGATTTCCTGTAGGAACTCGAGCAAGTTCACTTGTCGGCCCTCGAATTGCAACCGTGTTCCCGCCACCGGTTCGCCGTTCACACTTTTCACGTAGTACCTAAAGAAATGGGCGAAATTGACTCGAAAACCCATTGAAAATGTGCCTCAATTTGATGCCGTCCTTCTCGCCGAAAACGACGACCGCCTTCTGATCGACCTCCTCCAGATGCACGTCGATCGGCCACTCGTACGTCTTCTCCACCTCCGGCTGCAATTCATTCGGTTTATTTTTCCATAAAAACCCCGAAAAATTGACGAACAATCTCGTTTCTCGCCTCCCAGCTGTAAATCAGACTTCCGGCTCGATTAATGATGAAAATGTGTTGAATATGTGATGACATTGCTGTAAAAATCGATAAATTTCATGAAATCCGCTGAAAATCGACGAAAAACCCTGAAAAACGGCGGAAATTCGCCGAAAAAACGAAAAATGGCAAATAGTGCAGTGGAGCGCGCTTGCATCCTCCATCCAATTTCCGTTCAAAATAAACATTTTTCGGCGCGGAAAAACGCGTTTTTCACAACATTTTCAGCTGAAAACGACGAGAAAAGTCAATGTGATTCATTTTCAGTAGTACAGACATACACACAACAATCGATGATGATGATTTGGCTGGAACGCGGCGTGCAAGTAGAAAGCAATAAATAATAAGCGTTTGGGGGGGGGGGGGGGCTCAAAAAGTGAATTATGCACATTTCCGAGCCGACTAGAGGGCGAAATCAAAAAAGAAAAGCGCGAATTGGAATAGTGGGACGACGGGAAGGGGAGTTGGAGTTATGCATAAATATGAAGAGAGACCGGTAATCAGTAAGAGTGGTGGGGCGCGGTGGGAGAAAAATCACACAGAGGAAATGGAAAGTATCGGGAAGTTAGACGAGCCGACACACGCTCTGCATGTGAAGGCAACTCGGCAAACTGAGCGTCTCGAGTGGGAATTCCGAGTAGGAGAAGGGGTCCGAGTTGAACGGATGCAAGTAGGTGCCCATCATGATGAGTGCGTTCTGAAGAAGAAAATTGGATTAGAAATCGATAAATCACAGAGAGAATACGGTAACGGTCTAATGCCACGTCACGTCACGTCATTTCATCTTTCATTTCCCCCAAGAGGATACACGTGGCATGACGTGGTGGTACCACTCGAAAATTGAGCAACGTGGCTTTCTCTCCACAAATGACAACAATGCGACGAGCAACGGTCTAATGCCACGTCACGTCGTTTCACCTTTCATTTCCACAAGAGGATACACGTGGCATGACGTGGCACTACTGGTAAACAGTGCCACGCAGGAAAGCCACGTGGCTTTCTTCAGAAATGACATTTAGACGAACGACTCGGCGCGACGTGGCATGACGTGGCACCACTCGAAAACTGAGCCACGTGGCTTTCTCTCCAGAAATGACATTCAGACGAACAACTCGGCGCGACGTGGCACGACGTGGCACCACTCACCTTCTCCTCATCGTCGTCACCGTTGGCGGCGGCGCGCTCGTTGAGCTTCTTCTGACACTGCACGAGGAACTCGGCCGACAGTCCGTCCTCCATCTCGTCCGACGGATCGTAGTGCTGCAGTATGGCGACCACCTGACGCGGCTTCAGACGACTCGTCATCTCGCCGCACAGTGTGTCGAGATTCGACGCGTCCTTTCGCGACTGTAGAAGGTGGCACGCCTGGACGAGCGGCTCGAGATGGTCGCGACACTCGGGCAGGCCTTTCGCGTTGAGCCAATTCTGGATTTCGGTCACGTTGTGTCTGTAAAGGTGGCGGTGTGTGAGGTGGGGCGTGACGTGGCAGTTGGGGAGGGAGCTCACTTGATCTGAATCGCCTTCTCAAAGTTGCACAACTCGCGTCGGAACATCATGTGATTGAGCGCCAGCGCGCACATCCAGTTGGCCATCTGTCCGATGACCTGTTTGACGAGATGCTCGTCGGCGCCGTACGTCTTCAGTTTCGCGTGCACCGTCTCCATGAACGCGAGCAGATCGTCGAGACTTCGTCGCTGCTCGGAACCCGAAACGCCGGCGCCGCCATTGCTGCCGCGCTCTCGTCGCTCCTGTCCGGCCGTCATCAGATCCGACGAGCTCTCGTGCTGCAGAATGCCGGGCACGATCTTCGGACAAAACACGTGCTCGACGGCCTTCTTCATCAGACTCGAGTAGCACTCGTCGATGCGCAGTTTGAGCTGCGCCCGAATCGGCTCCACATCGTACGCTTTGAAGCGATACGCGTTCTGTAGGTCGGTGTTCGCCACGTGCCACTCGGGATGCGACGTCTGCTCGCCGCCCGAATACTGACGCAGAAGATTGAACAGACGCCACAAATTCACGAGCCATAACGAAAGGAGGTCGAGATCGTGCGAACGCGAGATAGTATCCTTGAGCACAAGATGGACCGAAGAAAAGAGACCGGTGAGCGCCGTCTCGTCGCGACGCTCATCCTGATGACGGAACGCGGCGAGCAGCAGGTACGCCGGCAGATTTTTCGTCAGCAGACGCGCCAGCGACGGCTTCAGTTCTGCGAAGAAGACGTGAATTGACCAGATGGTATTCAAAGCCGGGAGACACTCACCACACACAATGATTCTCGCAAACTCGGGCACGTTGTACACTTCGAGGAAGGCGTTGTGCGTGACAGAGTCCTTCTGGAACGCCTCCAAACGGATGATCTCCTCGTCCGAGGTGTTCTCTGCAAGATCGCTATTGAAATTCCAATCAGAATCTCCATTTTCGCTGCTGCTTTCACGCGCATCACGTCGCGTGATTCGTCGTCGCGAAACGAATTGAGAGACAGGCATGAGAGAGAGAGGGGAGAACTAGCCAACTGTGAACAATCTCTTCAGAAACTGGCCGAAACGAATGCGAAGGGGCAACGACGAAGAAGAAGGAGGAGGTGGAGAACACCATAAAATTGGCGGGAAACTAAGACTGTTCGAAATCTCGTGGCCCTGAATCGAATGGGCCTTAAAATAGGCCCGAAAACAGCGGAAAACAGACAAATGGGCGGGAACTCGTGGCGCGGAATCCAATTGGGCCCCAAATAGGCCCGAAACCAGCGGAAATCACCCAAATGGGCGGAATCTCGTGGCCCTGAATCGAATGGGCCTTAAAATAGGCCCGAAAACAGCGGAAAACAGACAAATGGGCGGGAACTCGTGGCGCGGAATCCAATTGGGCCCCAAATAGGCCCGAAACCAGCGGAAATCAGCCAAATGGGCGGAGTCTCGTGGCCCTCCAATCGAATGGGCCTTAAAATAGGCCCAAAACAGTTCGGAACACAGAAGAACCAGCGAAAATTAGCCAAATGGGCGGTAGGAGGGGCGAACGAGGATTTTGTGTTGTAAACGCACACAAAAACCAACGACTTTACAATGTGTACAAATAGCACTCGTTTCCCTGTTTCCCTCCCCCTCCCGCTCTCCAATTCGCGCGCGCGCGCATCCATCCTGCAGTCAGTCAGTTAGTAACCACTCACTACTTTGTTATACCCCCCCCCCCCCCCCCCCCCCATCTGACCGTTCTTCTACTGCTGATGCGGAGACTGCTGGACCCCTTACTAATACGATTAGAGATTCGACTGGATTCGATCGATCGATCAACAGTCCAAATGGGGAAAGGGGGGGGGGGGGGGAAACCATTAGGAAGTTACGGGGGAGGGGGGGGGGGGGGTGTTTTTGCATTGAAAACTTTACAGACAAGTCGTTCGTGACGTGGCACTAAAATCTAGAAGGAGTACTGTGTGAATATGATTGATCCATGACGTGGCACCATACAGAGACTACAAAAAGCTACGAGTTTCAACGTGAAACGTGAAAAACGAAGCGAAAGGAAATATAAAGTGCCACGTCACAACCAAGAGCCTCTTGTGACGTGGTAAACTCGAAACCATCCGAAACCGAACCAAAATACGTACATGAGTGGGTGTGCAAAAAACCACCAAAACCAAAACCAAAACCACACACACACAAACACTGTGCACAACAGAAAAAGCTAAAACTTTATATCCAGAGAGAGAGAGATAGAGAGGGGAGAGGAGAGAAAGTGTGGAGATAGTGTGTGCAGTGTTCGAAAGAGGCAAAAGAAGCGCAAAAAAAAAGAAACAAGCAAGGGAAAAAACGACACGTACACGCTGAAAAGGAACTGAGCGGAAAACGGGCTGGGGGTTGGAAAAGTGGAGAAGGGGGAAAGGAAAACTGAGAAACATTAAAGGGGGAAGAACAAAACGAGGTTAAAACCGAGGAGGTAGGCGAACAACACGAAAAGAGTGATAGTGAGAAAAAGGGTGTGTGGAGAGGAATACGGTAGGATCCGGGCTCTCGGAGCAAGAGAGCACGGGCGGGGAAACGAAAAACGAGAGGGAAAAGAGTGGGTAGGCAGGCAGGCAGGAAACGAAACAACATGTGATAACAAAAAGAAACGTGGGTAGATGGAGATAGCGGAGGGGTGAGGGCGCGGGAACAGAAGTAAATACAGGCACGAACAGACGCACACTAACACAGGCACTGTTTGTGACGTGGCACCGCAGAGCGCATTCGAGTGCCACGTCACAAACATTGTGGAGGGGTGGGTGGGGGTTGGTTGGTTTCGCTGTCGGCGCGGAATGGTGGTTTCAGGAGGATCAACGTAGAGAGAATTGAGTAGAAACATGTTAATGTTGGGGTTGCCACGTCACAAACGCGAATTCCTACCTTAGACGGTATTCACGTGTTTTGTTGAGTCCCGCCCCTCTCAGATTTCGCTAGATGAAGCTACCCGAAAACCACCAAACCGGCGGGCGGGGGGCGAACACTATCATTATTATTACGAGGAAGGAGGAGGAGAAGATGAGGAAGTGGTGTTGTTGGACGAGGAAAGACCCAAACTGCGCGCCAATTGAGCCAACAGAGAGCCCATCGCGTCGCGCAGACTGTAGAACGCGTTCACGTTCGGCGGATAGACGAACTGAGTGCTCGACGTCGGCGTCGTCGAGGAGGCGGCGAGCGCCGCCGGTGTGGACACGTGCGACCAGTGCCACTGCGAGAACGACATTGCCGAGTTGTTCAACGAGTGGTACACACTCGAGGAAGGCGCCGAAGAGGATGAGGAGGACGACGACGACGTCGACGAGGCGGTGCTCGCCGATGACGACAACGTCTCCAGATCCTTGGGACGGAGACGTCGGAAACGCGACATCGCCGCCCCTCCACCGTCAACGGCGTCTGAGTCCGACGACGACGACACCGAAGAGGGGACGATCGAGGAGAGCATCGATTTCGCCGGCGACAACCCGCGAATCACTTCTTGCGTCTCGTGCTCACCTAATCCCAGCGGTCCACTGTAGCCACGCAGTTGGGCGCGCGCTTCGGCGAGCTCTTCCGATTGACGAGTCAGCTTGTCGTTCAGATCCTGCAACCAGATAGATTGGTGGTGGACTAGACACCCGATAGTCCGCCCTACCATGTTCTGTTGAGCGAGAATCTGCGTCTGCTTGTGCGCTCCACGAACCGCCTCGTCCAGCGAGCAGTCGGATGGTCTCTGAAGAAAGATATGGGGGGTACATTCAACTTCAACTTCCCGATTCCACACATCAGAGTCCCCCCCCCCCCCCCCCCACCAAAACCCGACCGCCCCGTTTTCCGTTTTCGCAAGAAACCTTGCTGGTCGCCGCGCTGCTGCTCAACGTAACGTCGTCCATCATCTCGTCGGGCTCGTCGAACGTCATACAGTAGTAGTCGGCCGACGCCGACGACGCCATCCGACTCTGAAGACTCGGCGGAGGTGCCGCACTGCCGACGACCTCGTCGAATTCCAGCATTCTCGTCGTCGCGACAGGAGGAGGAGGAGAAGAAGAAGAAGAAGAAGACGACTGAACGGAAAACCAAGAGTCAGCGAGAGAGAGAGAGGGAGAGAGAGAGGAAACGAGCAACATTCGAGCAGGAGGGGGAGTACGCAAGAAAAGGGAAGGCACATTCATGAATACCAAATGAGCCGGAAAAAGAGAGAGAGAGAGCTCACCACCAGCTCCTCCTCCTCCTCCTCCTCCAGAAGGGCTCCAAAAATGGCGCGAATCCGGGAGAAACACACAGAGAATGAGCCACGAGCCGAAAAAAAGGGGCGAGAAGAGGAGAGCAGCTTCTGTTTTTGGGGGCGGCTCATTCATCATTCCGACTGCTCGCGGAAAAACGAGGAAAACCGAGAAGACCGACGGACTGCAAATTTGGTGGCTTTTTCCTCGTCGTCTCGTGATTTGTCCCGGGGTGAGAGTGTGGAGAATGGGGGCTCTTTCGCTCTGACTTTGCCAACTGATCGTCAAATCTCCAATGGGGATATGGGTATGAATTTGAATATGCAAATTAGCACCAGATTGCAAATCAAATCAATCAAAGCAGATCAAATCGATTCGAATGAAACTGTCGGTGCCACGTGGAACATTGCTTCGAATGGTTCGCAAAAGATAGGCAGAACGAGAAAAAACACGTCACTCAACCCAAATTGGCGACAACGCAGAGAGAGAGAAACCCAAGAGGGGAGAGGGGCAGGAAAAGCAATGAAATGCTCCTCTTTCTTTTGGTGTGTGTGCGTGTGTGTTGTTTTGTTGGAATGAAAAACATCACGAACCGAATGGGTGGGGGCAGGGCAGAAGACGTCATCATTCCCAACCAAAGGATGGGCGGAGCGTTCTCTTCTGGTACCCAACGAGAAAGAGAGGGCTCTTCTCGTGATTCTTCGACTACTTTCCATCGTTTTCAATTATTTCCAAGTGACGTCGTCTTTGTCATCGTTTTGATCTCAAAGAGAAGCAAAAAAAGAAAGAATGGAGGAGCGAGAGGAAAAGTGTAACAGAATACCCCCTCTTCCCCTGTTTCTCCCCAAAATGGACGTGAAATGGAAGGCAATTTCACCTTATTCACACTCTTTCTCTCCCTCTCTTCTCCTCCTCTACCTCCCCCTCACCTTTCTCTTCCTCAATTGTTGAGCCGAGAAATTGGGGGAGAGGTGGAGCACCCCTTCCGCGGAGCACAACAACAAAGCAATAGAAGGAGGTGAAGAAGAAGAAGAAGAAGAAGAAGGGGCTTCAACCCACGAGAAAGGGCTCAGGTGAAGGCAGGAGACTGAAAACATTCAAAACGAAACCACCACTTTGCGGCTCGAATCAAAGTGAAGGAGCACGAAAAATTCCAATTTCCCGCCGGAAATTGCAAAACTGGCGAGAAATGGGAAAAGCCGACCAACACTTCCACCAAACGCTACTATTCTGGTCACTTCCAAGAGTACAACTAATACCAAATAATTATTTTGGTTCGCAGCTAATCGACTGCTAGCGGCGCTAAAAAGCGAATGCGAAACGAAACGACGCGAATGCAGGTGTGCGTGCGCGCGCGCACGGCAAAAGCGTTGCGGCGGTGGCGGTGGCGATGATGATGATGACGAAGAGGCGGAGAAGCAAGAGGAAAAGGAGGGGAAGGCGAAAAGAGACGGAGAACGTCAAACAGAGACAGGAGAGATTCATTCATTCATTCCACTTTCTGTGCCCAGATTCGCCAACTAGTTCTTCTCCGCCGCGCCTGTTCAAAACATATGATCAAGTCGCACGGGCACTAGCAACGTTTCAGGTTAGAAGACGTGCCCAAAGACCCAAAATCCCGAGCGTATCGATCGGAAAACCACGAGAAAGAGGGAGAAACGCCAAATTCGAAGCGAAAAAGGTGTTCAAACAGTCAGCGAGGCTCACTCGCCGGCTCGCCGGGAGTGCCAAAAACCAAACAAACGAGTGATTCAGAACGAGTCACATCGCCATCAGTATCATCGTAACGATAAGTAGATAGACTAGTCATCACCGACCAACTTGTTTTTCAGGTTCGTTTTTTTGGGGGTGGGGGCAGTGAGCTGCCGCTTCACCTGCTGGCTGCAAGTGCCGTTTCGAGGCAGCACAGACCGCCCCATGAAAAATGGGGGGACAACAAAAACAACAGGGTGCGGTTTTTACGAAAAACACATACATATGGCGATGATGGCGATTAAGAATGACAACAACAACTGTTTGCTGGGTTCTCCCATCTCAAAATGACCCAAAACTAGCAGATTTGCAACGTTTTTCAACGACGAACGAATCCACACACACACACACCAACCAACCAGCCAGCCAGCCAACAAAATGATATCGAAAGTAAGCGAGTGTGTGTGTGTGAAAGTAGGGCACTTCGGGCCGGATCATCACTATTATAATCCCGATATCCGTGTCACAGAGGAGACGAGGAGGAGGATGGGGCGGGAAAAAAAAACAGCTCGCCATCAATGAGAAACGAGGCGACGGAGTGGAAGACGACCAAGACGAAGAAAGCGAACACAGGGAACACAAAGAAAGATGGAAAATACAAACATCGTTAGGATCCCTCCTCCTCCTCCTTCTCGTTTTGACCCGCGCGACGCGGTATCACATTTCGCCTGCGGTTCGAGAGAAAAAAAAAACCAAATCCTCTCAAATTTCCGTGTAAAACGGCTGGCGCGGGTCAGCGGTAAATAGGATAAACAACAAAATCTGGATTTCGCTCATATTTTCTCCCCGCTTTTAGACAGATTCTCGAGTTTACAATCGTAATTGGTCCCCCCCCATCTAGGTCACCGTTTTATGGAAATCCACCCGCCCCCTAAAGTCTGCGGGAGACTGGGTGGACGGAAACCAGATTCGATGTCACCCTTGTGACGACGTAAATGGTAAAAGAGATAGTGGGGGAAGGGAAATGCTGAAATCGACACTGGGGGAAGGATGAGGAGACTCTGATGCTTTTGTGGAATCATAAATTTGTAAATTTTCCATGCTTTCGTGGACTGGGACTCTCGCTTTCAAAAAGCAAGGACATTCGGAATGAAAATTGAAAAGGAATGGAAAAATGGGACAGTGAGAAACGAGTAACTCACGAAAACCGATTGAGCCTCGCTGATGCGAGCCTGCTGCTGAAGTTGAGCGATTTCGCGGTTCTGGTTGGTCAGCATTCGGGTCAGGTTTCTGAACGCGAGAGTTCTAATCGAAAGATCTAAAAGTGTGCAAACTCACTCGGCCATGTTCTTCAGATATCTGCACTGTCGCTCGACACACAGCTCCTCTTCCAGATCGGCACTGTTGCTGCCGCCGTCCTCCGAGTCGGCGCCCGAGCAGTGTCCCGAGTCGGGACGCGGCGATCGACGATGGTAGCCGCCCGACGAGGAGCCGGCGACCGACTGACGCTCAAAGTAGCTCGAGAGCATCGATCGCAGCTCGACGGCCTCCTCGCGGAGTCGCTCGTTCTCCTCCATTATCCGCTCGAACACCGAGTGCATCGCGCGCTCGCCATTGTGCCCCGACGACGCCGAGACGATCTTCTCCATGTCGTTCTTCAGCCGATTGTAGGCGCCCTCGAGCTCTCCGACGCGAATCGTCTCGAACGCCTTCAACGAGGTGCGCTTGTCGAGCGAGTCGATCAGAGTCGACGCTTCGAGGATCGCCTTCATCCGCTCCGTCTCGCGTTGACAGTGCTCGTTGCGTTGACGGAGATCGTTGATCATCTTCAGCTGCTCGAAGATCATCGCCATATCGTTGAGTTGCGCTTCCGGAGAGCCACGCGACGTTTGCACCGGCGGCAGCGTCTCGGCGGTGAACGAGCCGGTGAGTTGAGACAGATTGGAAGTGGTTCGAGAAGAAGCGCCTGGAAATGGGGCATTCATCTGAAGACGCCGATGACAAGCTGCTCACCTTCGTCCTCGCGAACCTTGCGCGGACTCGGCCGCTTCTGGAACGAGCTCGACTCGAACAGGTCGACGTTCTTCATCAGCTGCTCGCGCATCGCCGTCACTTCCGCGTCGAGCGCGTGCCGCGTGGATCTCTCGACGGTCAGCTCCTCCTCCATTCGACGTCGCTCCTCGTGCCACGCGTCCTTCTCGACGCGCGCCGCTTCGAGTTGCTCACGGAGCTCCGAAATGGTTTGTCCGGTCTCGGATGCCATCTGGAACTTTTTGGAAAAAGTGAGGAAAAATGAGGGGGAAGAAGAGAGTTCCCCTTTTGTTTTCGAGAAGACACACACATACACTGACGCCATCTTCTCCTTCTCCTCTTTTTTTTCAATTTCAGTGGAAAAAGTGGGGCCAATTAAGGCGAGAGATGGCGCGAAAACAGCTTCTGTCTCTCACCGCCACACACACATCAGTCACAACGGAGGAGGGTCAAAACTCATTTGACACTAAGGCACCGGGGCCCCGCCTCTTTAAAACACTAGAATCTGTTGCAGAGAGGGGAAATGAAACTGCACAAAAAACTAGAAGGAAATGGGGTCGAACGACAGCTGCAAGGCACCTGGGGAGAGCACAAGTGTACAAGTGTCTCTTGTCTACAAATCCGTATCAAATGGGTGCCATCCGGTGGACGCCCCGAGTGTACTATCTAGACTACCGTAAAACCTGTATTCGAGCGGCACGGACGGTCTAATTTTCAACCCTTTCAAATTTTAGAATGAAATTTCGAAAATCCACAGGGGGGACCCTTACGATTTTGGGGTTTTGGGTGCCGCTCTATTAGAGGTGCCGTTCAAATAGAGGTGTCGCTCTAATAAAGGTTTTCCGGTATTGTCTGTCTCTGGCGGTACAAAGGCGCGGTCTAGGTGCTGCGGGGCCGAGTTTAGGCTTCTCGGCCGCGGCCCTCTCCGAAAACGTGGATTTTCAGCGATTTCAGCGGAATTTTTGAATTTTTTTGCACTCAAACGGTTGAATAACAGTTATTAAACCACAAGTCTTGTGAAAAAAATCAAAAATTCCGCTGAAATCGCTGAAAATCCACGTTTTCGGAGAGGGCCGCGGCCGAGAAGCCTAAACTCGGCCCCGCAGCACCTAGACCGCGCCTTTGTACCGCCAAAGACAGACAATACCGGAAAACCTTTATTAGAGCGACACCTCTATTTGAACGGCACCTCTAATAGAGCGGCACCCAAAACTCCAAAATCGTAAGGGTCCCCCCTGTGGATTTTGCAAAATTGTTTCCAAAACTTGGAGAGTTAAAAGTTAGACCGGCCATGTCGTTCAAATACAGGTTTTACGGTATGGGGCCTTAAAACTGTTCTCAAAAACGGGCGGTCTTTGAAGTTCTCTCGTTACGCTTTCATGACAGAACCGACAAGAGAAAACCGCGAGTTTTGAAGTTCTGAGCAGAAAAACCCGAAAGAGAAAGGGCGGCATCTAATCCGTGCCGTGCTCTACTACTCTCATCATTTATGTATTTACTCGCTCCTCGCCACACGAGAAAAGAGACGCCAATGAGTGAAACAATGAGAGAGAGAGGACTCAAGAAACCAAAGAGGAATGGGGAACAAGGAGCAATGTTTTTGCGCGGCGGCGCGGGACACGGGACCAGCGCGCAAACACCGTCGTTGTGTGGCGAAACCGATGCTTCTAATGAGAAAGAGAGAGGGAGGAGGGCGGGAAGCATCCCGTGGATGGTGTTGGCCCCTTTACGACCGAACAGGGACCGACGACGTCAGTTGGAATTCCGACGGCGCTTCAACGCGTTTTCAACGCCTCGAGTTGTGTTTTCAAAGGTTTTCGAAGGGGAGTGAGGAGAAAGTAGTAGTCCCTTCTCCCCTCTAACAGATAGAATGAGGAGTCGAAGAATCGGAAATAGAAAACTGAGCGAGGGTCGGAAATAGGATTGTAACACAACTAACTATAGGTTTTGTTTCACGGTGTAACGCGTCACGTGACCAGAATCCTGCCTCGACGTTTTTGGCAATGGATTCAGGACTCAAAGTGAGATACTCCCTCAAATCTAGGTGACCATGTATTCAAAACTGACAGAATCGTTCCAGAAACACTTGAAATGTAAGGCTAGGCTAATGACTACATAGAAGTGGAGAAGAAGTGGAGAACGACGCCGTCTAATCTGCAATCCTCGAGAGGACCGATGGGCCGAAAGGCCGGAGTCGACAAACGAGAAAAACCTACCGTAAAACCTCTATTTGAACGGCATAGAGCGATACCCAAAACCCCAAAATCGTAAGGGTCCCCCTTGTGTTTTCGATTTTTCCAAAAAAGTTGGAGAATTGAAAGTTAGACCGGCCATGCCGCTCTAATTCAGGTGTTACGGTATGTGAGAACATTTTACGGAGCTACGGATCATTAGAAGCTTCTCGATTCATCGTTTACCAGCTCAATACCCTCCACAACACCAGGGTTTTTTCTAGGTTTGTGGAGAAGTAGGAAAACTATGAGGATGCTCTTATCAAAGCGGTTTTCAAGTTTCTCGGGGGATTGCCATCCACATATCCGATGTATCTTCCCAAAAATATTGAATTCTGAAACCAAAATGGTACCTGATCAAGGCGAGACTGCAACTCGACGACTTTCGTCTCCATTCCGCCGCGTTGCGCCTCCTTCAGATCGCATTCCGTCTCGAGCCGCTCCACCTCCTCTTGCAGCACTTCCACACGATTTCGAGCCTCGAGAAGCGTGAGTCGCTCGGCTTCCATCATGGCCAGCTCGGCCTTTGTCTTCTCGTGCTCCTTGCTCACTGCCGCCAACTTCTCCGTCTGTTCTTTCGTTCGTCCGTTCTGTAATCGATTACGAATTAGGGCGAGTGGACAAGGAATCAAGGAAGGGGAGGATCGCCTAATTCCATTGTCAGAGGTGAAAGGCAAATCAAGAACAAAACAAGTCCTCCAGTAAAATTTTGAAGGAAATGTTATTGTTTTCGCATTATCCACAACGAAAGGTTCCCCAAATTGCTGAATGTCGAAACAGCAAATCAGAGACCATGATAGTGACTCATACGATGGAAAACTTCGATTACGCTCCGCTCCGAGTCAAACTACAAAAACTTTGAAAAGTGCACCAGAACCAGAACACACCCACACTTCCAAGCGATGGATAACGTGGGTCTCTCGCCTTAAAAAAAGCAAAAGAGTGGAAGATATGGGACGACGACGAATCCCACGACAATCAATCTTCTTTTTCCCCCTTGGCTGGCGCGCTCGTTTGCACGACGACGACGTGTGCCATGTCGAAGACGAACGGGATACGTCTCAAGAACTACGAGCGAGCGATAGAGAAGCAAAGTAGAAGACGTCGGAGGAAGAAGACGAAGAAGAAGACTGCCTATCACATCATCATTGCCGCAACAGCATCGCGGCAATAAACAGGACCTATTAACGTGGTTGGCCACTGGAAAAGAAAGGGCGGAATGCGTGTAGAAACTTGGAGGCGGTGAAAATGACTGCGCTTCTGATAACCAAACAGACGTCACGTCTTCAGTAAAAACTTCAGGCCATCAGAATTCAAGAGATAGCGTGCCGCATGTGAAAAAGCCGCTAGTGCGGGCGTTTTCCTTTTTTCCCGCGTGTAGGCGTGCGACACGGGCGCGCGCGCACCCATTAATCTCCCGGAGAGACATCCAAATTTGGAGGTCAATTTGACTGATATCTCATGTGAAGAGACGGCAAGAGCGACGCCTTCTC
The DNA here is from genome assembly GCA_963570955.1 of Caenorhabditis afra. NCBI lineage: Eukaryota > Metazoa > Nematoda > Chromadorea > Rhabditida > Rhabditidae > Caenorhabditis > Caenorhabditis afra. Next base: position 1,860,597 of record OY751536.1, on the reverse strand, counting down.
AAGCTTCATCGCTATCAGAATCAGAAGGGAACGAAGAAGCACGCGTATCGAACGGAGAAAAGAAGAAAAGAGCGCCGGTCATCGAAACTGTGGGAATCGGGCGGCGATTCGGAAGACAGAAGAAGAAGAAGAAGAAGACGAAGAGACCACATACCGGCCAACCACAAGCAAGTGATACTGGGCTCAAAAATGAGACGAGACTCTTTCTCGCCGCTCTTTCTCACCCAAATTTTTAATCAAATAAACTGTCATCCATCCCTCTCGCTCTCTCTTTTTTCTCGGGGGCAGCGGAAGGCAGGCGGCAGCGCGCCTGCTGATCAACCTGCTCCCCCTCCCACAATCACCGAGCCAATATCCGTTTTTTTTATGTGTGTGTGTGTGTGCGCCCGCCCGGTGGCTGGTGATTTCCGATTTCCGGCTAGCCGGAGAACGTCGGACACTTTTCACGTGTCGATACGTGATACGTCAATGCGAGAGAAGCGAACGGCGAATTGATGAAAGAGGAGAGGATCAACGCGGTCAATCGAATGTCACAGTTGAGTTGTGAAGTGGCACTACCACAGAACTTTGGAACTGTAACAAACTGTAACAAACTGTGCTCGTTTTCCCGGACGACATTCCAAATCGGATTACTGTAGAGGAGGAGCGAACAAGTAACCACGAGCAAACACGCAAACACATTCTGTTAAGAAAACAGAATACGGGGAAGAAGATGAAGACGAAGAATAAGCGGAAGAGAGCGGAAATCATGAAACGACGACGACGACGAAAACGAGCCGACTAAGCAAAAAAAAAAAAAACTTCAAGTGCACCATAGAAAAAAACGAAGAGCTCCGGAAAGCGAGCCAGAGGGGAGCCGTCCCATAATATCATCAAAAAGAAGACGCATTTTTGGGTGCAGCGGCGGCGGAAAGAAACCGAAATCTGTCCATCTTCTGCAAGTGCTTGCTCGGCGAGCACACGGAGCACAAGAAGGAGCACAACTTGCATTCGTCGGTTCGAAACAGTTCAAGTTCGCGCCGAGGCCAACTGGGCAAACACTAGGCTCTCAAAACAGTTGATGATCGCGGACGGACGAGAAGAAAACAACACCGCCACTGTGGGGTTCCAAAGAGCAGCAGAAAAGAGGCGCCGGGAAGAAAGAAACGAGCAAACTTGTTCGGCCGATTAATCACTTGCCAAGTCGAGTTGACACGGAAATCTCCCTCTCTTCTTCATCTCTCACGGGAGGCAAGTGTCAAACAACGAAAAGTGACCCCCATCACTCTAACTCTCTCCCTCTTTCGAACAAGAGGAACGAAGAAGGAGGAAGGAGGATTCACACTCTCTCCAATTCAGAAGACGTCCACGACAATGACGACGACGACGACGACGACGACGACGAGCGGCTTTTGGTGGTAGTGGTGGTAGTGGTGGCGGGCCCATTGGGAGTTCACACAACTAAATATTCACAAAAATACTCGAGTTGTCCCAACACTTTGAGGAGAGCAGCGGCGGCGGCGGCGGCGGCTACAAAAGAAGAAGAAGAAGAATATCAAGAAGAAGGAAGAAGGACGAAAACAATGCACAAAACGCTTCCAAAAAGTAGATCGGAACGTCGTTTTTTAGGAGAACTTGACGAAGAAGACGGAAAACACTGTTTCTAATCGAAAACTGGTGACAACCGACGAATTGCTTTGCATTCGAGCCCAGACTTGCTCATTCGCCCCCAGGTTTGACCAAATGAGCCAAATTCGGGCGAGCGGTTCGAGTTCCCGGGGCCCAGTGCGAATGAAATCAAGCCAAAAACAGAGAGTGAAAAGAAAAGCACGCCCCGGCCGAGCATGGAAACTTGTGCAAACCGATATCAAATATTCTATTCGGTGGGAGGAGGGCGCTGGGGAGATAAAGAAAGAGAGCGAGATAGAGTGAAAAGAGCAAATAAAACAGATCGTAAAAGGCCAGAGAGCCGAGAAAAGCGAATGTTGCCGTTTTCTTCAGAAGCTCGGACTTTGAAGTTTTTCCGTGGAGCAAAGAGCACAACACAAAAAGTAGAGCAGCTGAGCGGTGTTTGTTTGCAAACAAATTTGCAACAAATTTCCCTCACTCTCCTCCAGGTAGAGAAATGCGAAAAGCTGATGGTCAAACAGTGCCGCCCCCCAACTCACAGCGATGTCGAGCCTCATCTGCAGCTCGATGATCTTGTTCTCGAGACCAGTGTTCAGCTTCTGCAAGTGTCCCACCGATCTCGCCTCGATCTTGAGCTCGCGGAGCCGACGTTTCGCGAGCCACTTCCTGACGGCGCACTGGACCATGACGACCTTCTTTCGGCGCACGATCTGCTCTCGGCGGACCGCGTATCCTCGCCAAGCGGCTTGAATTGTGATCGCCGACTTCTCGTAGCGCAGTTTCTCGACGTATTTCCGGACGCGACGCGCTTTGTAGGCTGCCTGAATTGCGACGATCGCGCTGCGAATCCGCTCGTATCGCTGCTTCTGCACGAATCCACGAACGGCCGATTGCATTGTGACTGCGGCGCGATGCATCTGGAGGTACTTGATGCGACGGAACGCGAGGAACGCCTTCAACGACGCCTGAATGATGAGCAGCGATCGGCGCATCGTCTCGTACTTTCGGCGCGCCACGAATCCCTTCCACGTCTTCTGAATGAGCACGGCGGCGGCGGCGAGTGTGTCGAGGCGGACGCGCTCGAGAACGGCGACTTGTCCCGTGCGCAGAAAGATCTTCGTCTTGCCGACGGCGAACTTGCCCTCCTCGAGGTGAGTCTGACACGCCAGCTCGGCGAACTTCTTCGGCTGATCTCTCCAGAGAGCCGCCTCTTTCGTGTGAAGTACTCGATACCTTCGGGCGAACTCCTCGTACGGGTATCGCGACGGGAAGCCAGCCGCCGAGATGCGGACCGTCTCGAGCACTCCACACGCGCGCAGCTGTTGTATCGCACGTTTCGGCTCGAACTCGAACTCGATCTTGCTGTCGTTCGGCTTGATGCATCTGACGTAGTGTGGGCGCGTCGAGCACAGCACCTGCATCAGATCTTTCAGCGAGTCGCGGAATTGACTGGCCACCGTCTTTTTGGTGGTTCGTTTGCCCGGCGTTCCGGTGGATCCGGAAGCGGTAGAAGAAGACGTGACGGCAGGTCCGATGACCTTTCTGATGAACTCGAATCGACTTGCGGCGACGACGTCGAGCAGTTGCTCTCCGATGGCGTCCCGATTCTTCTCGACGAATCCGTCCGTGGTGTAGGTGACGTCGGCGGCGAAGTGCTTCACGATGAAGTCGTTCGAGCGTACTCGCGGGAACGCCAATTGCGGATTCCTCTTCAGCTCCGCACTATTCGCCAACTGACTGAGCCAATCCGAGTCGGAGCCGTTGAGCCGTTTGCACTGCTCGTCGAGCAGGTTGATCAGGCCAACGGGTCCTTCGATCAGATCGATCGCCGGCTGATTGTCGTGAAAATCGACGCGAACCCACTCGATCTCCTCTCGAACGTACTCCTCTTGCTCCAATTTGAAGACGTGCTGATTGAACTGCTGCTGCAGCTTCTCGTTGGCGTAGTTTATCGAGAACTGCTCGAACGAGTTGACGTCGAACGTCTCGAAGCCGTAGATGTCGAGAACGCCGATGAATCGGTCGACGGCACGTCTTCTGGAGGCGACGACGGCGACGGCTCCCGAAACCGACGACTTCTCGTTGAGTGCCTCGTTGATCTTCTCGACGAGCCATCCGAACAGCTGCGCGTAGAGCATCTTGGTGAGCGCGTCTCTCGATCGGACCGCCTCGTTCTTCGTCAACGGCTTCGTGACCACTTCGTTGACGGCGCGGATTTCGCGTCGCGTCAGCCACACTCTCAGATCCGACTCCGAGATCTGCCAGATCTCCGAGCACAGTCTCGCAATCTCCGGTGCACTTCCGGCAGCTACAGCCGACGACGTCTCGCCATTCTCAAAGTGCACGTTGCCGAGAAGCAGAAGGCCGGCGAGCAGGCGGAAGACGTCGGCGATCTGCTGCTCGGTGAACGCGAGCATCTGCAGTGCGCGGAGCATCTCCTCAAAGTCGGCGCGATCGTCGACGCCCGGAATTCGACTGTCGCCGCCCTGCGTCAAGTAGGCGTATGATTCGCACGCGCCGAGATGCAGGTCTTTGAGCGCCGGATGATTGCGGGCGGCGCACAGCTGGTAGAAGATGTGGTAGTTGCGCTCACCGGGCGCCTGGAATACGAGCCGCGACTTCTCCAACAGGTACGTCTTCATCTCGGCTCCGACGATGCGACGTCCTCGCTCGCAAAAGTTGATTTGTATGAATTTGCCGAATCGCGACGAGTTGTCGTTTCGGATCGTCTTCGCGTTTCCGATCGACTCCATGATCGGATTGCTCGCCAGAACTCTCGCCTCGATGCTCGTCGTCGTGTTTCCGTCACTGCTGCCCGCGCTTCTCGCATTTCCGGCCACCGACGCCAGATATCGCATCACAAACTTCGCCGACACCGTCTTGCCGGCGCCCGACTCACCGCTCACAATGATCGATTGCGACTTGCCGAACGCGCCCATATCAAAGTGCGCCTCCTCGGCGACGGCGAAGATGTGCGGATCCATTTCGCGCGCCGACTTGCCCGCGCCTCGATACACTTGAATCACCTCGTCGCGGTAGATGTGCGAACAGTCGGCGTACGGATTGATGGCGACGAGCACGATGCCGCAGTACGTGTAGATCGAGTTCTTGTCGACGAACCGCACCTGCAGATTGTGCAGCACGGCCGGCTCGTGCAGGTAGGAGAGAAGCGTCAGATCGTCTTTGCCGACGAGAAACGCCGGATTGCGGAGAAACGGCAGCTGCTCCAGCGATGTGATGTCGTACTGCACCGCCTGAGAGAAATCGACACAGTTGACAATCAGCCTATCGGGATGATGCAAAAACAACTCACCGTCTCATCCTCGAGTCGAATGCGGACTTGCCGCGTCTGAAAGCTGACGTCCTCCTCGAGCACACCGCCGATCCACACGAGATGCGCGTGTCGGTGCCACACGCGCGCTCCTTTCTACAATTTGACATCGGTTTCCAAGAGAAGATTATCCGGCTCAACAACCAACCTTATAGTTTTGGACGGGGAAGACGTGGCCCCGACCGAGTGTGACGCCTCCGTCCATCGAGAGGTCTTGTGTGGTCGAGTCGAATCGCTTCGCTACGACGACGACGGCACACACACTTTGCGGATATCGTTTTGCTATGCTTTTTGGGCTGAAATAGCAGAGTTAAAGTGGGTCGTTTCTCAAGTTCCAAACGATTCCGCAAGATATCAAGGTCTTCGGAAACTTTTTCACTCGATGCGGAGAGATTCTTGCGAAGCGAGGGCAAAAAAAAAGAGAAAAAGGAGATCATGACACTGCGGAAATTACCGATAATCTCCCCGGTTACTGGGAATTTTCGAACAAGTAATCTATGCAAAATGTAGAGCTCGGCGAGCTCTTCAAACGTACGTTGAGATTTTCGATTTTTATCAAGTACCAACAAAGTTAGAAGCTAAAAAGTAGCTGAACCGTCTAACTTTGTTCGTACTTGACAAAAATTGAAAAGCTCACCGTACGTTTGTAGAGGACGACGAGTTCTATACATTTCTCACAGATTACTTGCTCGAAAATTACCAGTAGCCAGGGAGATTATGGGGGAAAACCCCAAAAACAATGAGGAGGAGGGCACTTTGCGTGTAGATTCTCGAAACGAAAACGCAAAACGTTTCATGTCGTATTTGCCGCGCCTGCGCCCCGCTCTCGCACAAAAATCGCCCAACACTTTTTATTTTCCGGTTATCATCACACACACACACACAGACTGACTGACTGTGAGGAAAATAAACATATCGGTCTCATTCTTTCTCTGTCTCAGTGATTCCGAGCGAGAAAAGAAGAAATCTGGGCCCCACCGCCACCACCGCCGCCGTTTCTTATTGTCGCCTCGTAAAAATTTAGTAGCCACCCACACATCCACACACACGTTGGGTTCGTTTCATAATACACTCGCAATCCGGGCGAAAACAACCCCGATTTTTTGGTTTCCTGACTAGTCAGAGCAAAAAGTGCACAGAAAAACGCATTTTCCTGGGACAATTTGCTGCCCAGCAGACCGAGTGGAAGAAATAACAAGCAAAGAGAGGAAGAGAGAGGCATGGAATTTGAATTGGCGCGCGCGCCGCCGCCATGCCGTGCAACTTGTCGAGGACACTTCGGTGGTGTTCGCTCTCTTCCTCTCTTAAGACATAAGAAGGACAAGAAGAAGAAGAAGCTTGTTTCTTTTCTCTTCTCACTCATTGAAGAGCGACGCGAACTTGTGATTTATCACCTTCTTCGGATGGAAGAGAGACAAAGAGACACAGGGAGAAACACTAGGCAACAACTGGCAACTGGGCAACCAGTTCCGAATCGTTTTGGATTACACACTTTCCGGGGGCGGAAGACAAGTTCGGAAAACGAGGAATGATGAAATTTGGCGAGAAAATTCAAAGCCGGCGCCGATTATCGGCAGAGCAGATCTGCATTGCGCAATTCACACCCGCCAGTGGGCGCCCACAAGGTTGTTGCAAAACCTGTTGGCGGGGGACAAAAAGACACTAGCGGAGGCCCGCCGAGTGGCCGCTAATAAACCTGTATTTACTGGTTATTAGCTGGAGAAAACGAACGAGAGGAGGCGCGTTCACTGATATTAGATAGAAAATACGCCGTTTTCTCCAGTTTTCTCCGTTTCGGGCCGATTGCGGGCCGGCAAACATCTCCCTTCTTTCTCGAAGTTTTCGAACAAGTAACCTATGCAAAATGTAGATCTCGGCGCCCTCTACAAAATGACGTTGAGTTTTCAATCTTCTTTTATCGAGTGCGAACAAAGTTATAAGCCTAATAGAGGGCGGGACTACCAAATCGGACAGATCGGGCCAGTCCGCCCACTTTTAAGCTTCTAACTTTGTTCGCACTCGATAAAAGATTGAAAACTCAACGTCATTTTGTAGAGGGCGCCGAGATCTACATTTTGCATAGATTATTGTTCGAAAATCCCAAGAAACGAGGAAGGAGGAATATCTTGCAACTACGGATTTTTCCTTTTTTCCACATTTGCCACAATTTTCTTCGATCGATGAGTCTATTTCGGGCCGAAAAGTGGAAAAGAGAACGAAAATCGAGGAATTGGGGACGGTAGAACCACTAAAGCAGATTAAATCGAGAGAAAGAGAAAGAGAGAGCGAACATTTGAATAAGCGGCCGCCTCGATTCACTTTTCGCGTTTTTAGTGTTTTGACGACGAGCCGCTGAATTCCTAGCTAAACTGTACAAAAGTCTAGATGAAATCGTAAAAATTTTCAAATCTCCGCGGCGACTATGATCGAAAAATGGGGGGATGATCTAGACTTTCGGGGAGATTAGTCAGCGAAAAAAGGGAACAGCGAGAATTGGCGAAAGATTTGGAAGAACAGACCATTTTAAAGTAAACGTTTCTTTTATTTGAAAAAAAAAAACAGAGAAAATTCAAATTTCCGCTGGAAATGTCGAAACAAACGAAACTTGGCGCCGGTATCCCTATTTAAAGGCGCAGCGCTCGAATTTGTGTGCTGGGTCTCGCCGCGATTCCTTACTGAAATTTTTTTGAATTTTTTGCGATTTTTCAAAATTTCGCTGCAATTTTCGCGAAAAACTTTGTTCCCATTAAAAAACACGAGAATTCTCACCAAAAACCCGTCAAAATCAATCAATTTTCACCCACACTTTTCGTCGCAGCACAAAAAACCACGAAATGAACCAGATTGGCGAAGAAAAGACGGATAAACGGGCATCGTTGAACATCTGTCGTCGTCCCTTTTTGGGAGATTCGAGGCAGACATATAAATGACACTACCACCCCACCACCACTAGAACTGACGAATGATGATCAATCAAAAGCCAAATGGCAACGCAAATAAGAAGAAGAGGACACTAGTTTCTTGTCTTTTCAGTTGTTTTTCGGCGCGCCGGGGTGGAGAAGAGAGGGAAATTCAGGTTAATTGCTGGATTTTAGGCGGATTCGGTTAACGGTTCGGGATTCCGAAGGTCATCGGAAAGTGAACGGAAAAGAAGGGAAAGGCAAAAGGCAAAAGGCAAACCGGAGTGGATCAAAAACAGACACCGAGCGAACACAACATGAAAAGCTTCAGAGCGAGCGCACCCAAAAAAACCGAACCATCGCCAAACCCCATAGAGATCATGGGTTGCGAGGAGACGCAGACGGCAAAAAGGGAGCACACCTGCCCCTGGCTGCCCCCATGTAAAGAAGAAGAAGAAGACGAAGGCGATGCGCGCGGAACAACGGAGGAGCGGCCCGAAAAGGGATGAGCTCTCTCTCTCCCTCTCCCCCACCCGAACCGACCTGTTTGTGTACCGAATAAGGGGGGGGGGGGGGGGGCGCCCGAGTGAATAAGAGAGAGGAAGCAAGTGTTTGCTCCGGTCTCTTCTCCGGTTTTCCCTGAGAGAGAGAGCCCTGTTTGTGTTGCTCCTCTCTTTCTCTCCTTTCTTTCCCATGGCCTATGGGAACAGGAAAACTGGACAGTTCACTCTTTTACCCAGTTGACGGCTGGTCAGAGAAGAACAAGCTGTGTTACCGAGTTCACTACTCGTTTCGTTTCACTGTGCGTGTGTGTGTGTGTGTATGTGTCACTGTTTACACACAAATTTGTCACAGCACACCGCACAACACCGAACGAATGAGAAGAAGAAGAAGAAGAAGAAGAAGAAGAAGAGGACGAATGGAAATGCTTATCAGGAAGAGTGAGTCAATGTCAACTCAACTCCCAACTCACACCTGACACACGCTCTCAAACCGAACCTTTTTCGGCAAGATTCTTGCTTGCAAAACCCAAATCGTCGAGGCAACCAGGCGAACCAGCGAAAAAAAAGAGGAGGGTCAAACGGTGGGCACACACCTTCTCATTAGTCAGTTCAACGAGGAGAGACAATTATGCATGCATCCCACAACCTCGCTCCATTTATGTGCAGAGAGACACTGACGCTTCCAGGGAAACTGGGAGAAACAAGAGAGACTTTCTAAGCGAGCGCGGGGTTCTTGTGAGCCGCGTAGTCGTCAGATTTTCGAAGATGTCATCTATGGAAAATGTAGAACTCGACGCCTTTTACAAAATGTGGTTGAGTTTTCAAACTTTGATAAAGTACAAACCAAGTTAGAAGCCAGACACGTCTAACTTCGTTTGTACTTTATAAAAGTTTGAAAACTCAACGTCATTTCGTAGAAGGCGCCCGAGTTCTACATTCTCAATAGATAACATGCTCGAAAGTGCCAAATAACAAGGGACATCGGACCGAAAATCCGCAAGTTTGGAGTTAACTGACGCTCGGTCCGAAACTCTGGTTGCCAGGAGGTGTAGATTTACGGGGCTAGCTTAAGCTCATAGTCAAGGAAACCCCCTGGTTTCAGCTTCCGGCTGCGATTTCGGTTTCGATTTCGCAACTTCTGTTAGAAAGAGAGAGAGAGGGAGAGTGAGTCGACTATGACGAAACATGGACGGCAGCAAAGGAGTGCGTGATGTTGTTCCGACCTGTCACTGGGCTGGGAAGGAAAGAGGAGCGGCTGCTGCTTATTCTCATCTGTCTCAATTACCTTACTTCTCTCTCTCCCACTCTCTTCCATAATTACCAACAGTTTCTTTTCCGTCTTCCACTCTTTTTCTTCCCCTCTCCGCACCACAAAAGTGACAAAACACACACTGGCCTGACGGTCTGTGAATGGAATGAAACGGGAAAGAACGCGGAGTGAAAACTAGGTCACCGGATGATGTTTTTTGTCGAAAACGCCGAGGAAAAGTCGATTTTTAAAGCTTATTTTTATGTTTTCTGGGATTTTCGCACAATTATTGCATTGGAACAGCAATTTGGACGCCTCCAAACCGATTTTTAGGTGAAAATGAAAAAGTGGAAAGTATTACGTGATTTTCAGGTTTTCAAACCTACAAACAGGAAAATAATGAAGCGCATTCAAATTTAAGTCGTTTACAGAACAAAAAAACAAAAAAATATGCTCGATTTCGAGGAATTTACACGAAAAATCAGTCAAAAAAGCGTTTCAGAACGAAAAATGACGATTGCAGCAGAGCGCGTTTGCTGCGAGGTTACGGTATGCTTAAAGGCGCAGAACGCAAAATTTGCAGTGGGTCTCGTATGGAAATGCATTGTTTATTTATTTTTTGCGTTTTCAGGCTTAAAAAACTCTCAGAAACACTGAAATTCGTTTATTCTTTATTACTAAATATATTAATACATATTACTTAAGGTACTTAATCATGATGACAATTATACCGCGATTTGAAAGAAAAATAATAATAAAAAAAAAAATGATTAGATCGAATTGCACAAATTATTGAACACAGAAACTTTGTCACCTAGTGTCACATGTCACATGTCACACGTCACACCTCACTATCAGCACAATGCGTCCGCCGACGACGACGCCGGCTCGACACGCAAATTGTCGATGGCGAGCCACTTGAAGCGACGCCACTGAATCGCGCGAATGTAGACCTTCAGCGTGCCACGTGGAATCAGAAAGCGTTCGCCGTCGCGCCAGCTGGTGCCCGACGACGTCTCCGTCGTGGCGGTGAACGGACTAATCGTGTAGGGACAGTAGAACGGTGTGTCGAGACATATCTGCAGGGTGATGTCGTTCGAGCGGCGGTAGATGTCCATCGTCAAGTGAAAATCGCTCGCCGCCGACAAATCCGGCGACTCGAGAATGTAGTTGACGATTCGCGAATCGGCCGCACTATCGGTCCCCACGTAGAGGAAGCCTGCAAGTTTTTCGTCCCCCAATACATTGGTTCTTTTCCAGAAAATCGATAATCTCACCGGTTCCGTCGCGGACGCCAGTGTGCGGATTGCCGACACGTTGACTGCCGACGTGCCACGCGGACAACGTCATCGACTCGTTCACATAGTTCCGGTAGTGGCACATGTGATCGGCGTCGAACCCGCACTCGAGCAGTTTGCACACCGACTGCGGCTCGTCGCGATTCTCGGCGTCCTCGATGAGCCCGCCCGATTCGGTTCGTTTCTCGTTGGTGAGCTCCGAAATGAGCTTCTCCACTGAAAAACCGCAAAATTTAGTTTGCAAACGTGCGGCGCGCTAATCACAGTGTTGAATAACGAAAGTGGGCGGAGTTTCAACCGCGCCGCACTCTTGCAAAATGGGCGTGGCCTATTTTTTTGATCGAGCGCAAAAAAAAGTTTGTTTTTTAAGCATAAATTCCGCATTTTACGACAGCAGAAAACGTTCTTCGAAAAAGTCCATGCGCTTTTAAATTCAGCTCATTTTAATGGAAAATTAAAGGCGCGTGGACTTTTCAGACAGGTGGGTCTCGCCGCGAAATACGTTTTCAATGGTGAAAATGCGAAAAAAAAACGGAAAATTTCGCAATTTTTGCATTTTTCGACGTTTTTTCGACGGTACTACTAGATAGGTTTAAAAATTAGGCGAAGAAAGCGATGAGCACGGGGAGTAAAAAGGTACGTCAGTAAATACGCTCTATTGCACACCCGTACAGCTGAAAAACGACTGCCACCGTACCCAACGTTTGTCTCGTTGGAAATGAGCTGGATTTTGATTTACGGGGGGCTAAACAGGGCACGGCGGGCGTACAAACGGAGCATCGTTGAAATTGGTTCTTTCATTGGGCCCAAATTATCAATAGAGCGTATTTACTGACGTACCCTTTTGACCCCGTGAAAGCGATAAGTACTCACTGTCGGCACGTCTCGGTGACAGTCGAATCGGTCGGGTCGGGACGTCGGTAAGGGTTTCCGGCTCTTCCGACGCCGCCTCCTCGGCCTCCTCGGCTTCGAAGAACGAATCGGCCGACGCCGTCGACTCCTCCTTCTCCTCCTCCTTCTCACTCGAATCGCACATCTCCGCCTTATAGTCAATGTTGTCGTAGACGATCACCGTCTGCTCCACAATGTTCGACGCGACAATCTCGAGCTCGAAAAACGTCGAGTTCGGATGGACGACCTCGATGGCGATCGAGGCGCTCGGCGAATTGTAGGCGATCGCCTGCGTGCACGAACGCGACAGATGGTTCTGAGTGCACACGCGCAACATCACCTCCGACTGTCGGCCGACGATCCAGTAGTCGAATTTGAGCACCCCGTTGCCTTTTTGACACGTTATCGGCGTGGACATGATGAACTCGTCTTCCGGCTCGGTGCCCTGGAACGAGAATGGAATATGCGGTTGTGACGAAAAATGACGAAAAATGTGAAAAAAATTTCGCATTTTTTTCATTTTTCGACATAATTTTTTTCATTTTTCGACATATTTTTTTTACATTTTTTGACATTTTTTTCATTTTTCGACATTCTTTTTTTCATTTTTTGACATTCTTTTTTTTTCATTTTTTGACATTCTTTTTTTCATTTTTTGACATTTTTTCTCATTTTTCGACAAAACTGCCAAGGCTTAAAAACCGCAAATTGAATAGGCCCATTACAAGTATTTATCCCTGAAATATGAACGGAATATGCGGTTGTGTCGAAAAATGTAAAAAATTTCGCATTTTTTTCATTTCTCGACATTTTTTTCATTGTTCGACATAATTTTTTTCATTTTTCGACATTTTTTTCATTGTTCGACAAGGCTCCAAAAAATACCAAAAATTGACACTGAATAGGAATAATAGGCTATTACAAGTATTCACTTACCCGATGCTCGATGAAAAACACAAAGTTCCCTGTCGGCTTTTGCTCTTCCGGCCGCCCGGCCAACGTGGCAAACGTCCGATAGTGGTCGGGAGTCGGGAAATTGCCGACACTCAACGGACTGGCGATGCTCTTGAAACGACACCCGGAGTCCTTTTCGAAGTCACACGACATGTTACGCTCGTCGAGTGTCACGGTGGATAGTCGACGGATGCACGTCAGAAAGTCGGTGGTGGAGGTGAGCTCGACGGGACACGAGTAGTCGGCTCGCGCGTTTCCCGAGAGCAACTGAAGCGGCGTCTCGGAGCGGAACGTGTTCGACGACTGCTGATTCACATGACTCGGCACTACCGACACCTCCGACTCCTCGGCGACCGACTGCTGGTGACTGTCGATGAGTGTCGGGAAGGTGGGCGCTGGTGGTGGTGGAATGTAGCCCGGATAGGGTGTGACAGTGTCACGCGAGCGTGACTTGCTTCGGTCCGGCGCGTCGATCATCTCCAACTGATCGAGATCCCCAGAGTTGAGTGGAACCGGTGGAGGTGGAGGTGGGGGTGGTGGGATCGGACCGGATTGCGGGGAGCCGGGCACGTTCACACTCATCGGCACCCCGTTCGATTGGAACGACGAGGCCGGCATTGGGGGTTGACACGTGGCAGTGGGGTCTGCAAGTGAGCGGGTATATCAAAATGTTGTCAACTGCAAAGTTGTAGATCACAAAGAGATCTACAACTGATAGGATATAGACTTTGGTGATTTTCAGCCGAATATACGGTTTCATACTATTTTAACCGGTAAGTTGTCAACTACAAAGTTGTAGATCACAAAGAGATCTACAACTTTGTTGTTGACAACTTTTTGATAAGTCTATTGGTTCTCGAGATAACCTCACAACCGGGACCGCTCGTAAATCTACACTCTACACTCTTCGCTGCGAGACCCACGCGGTCAGTTCGAAATAGAAATGGCTTACCGGGTTGCTGAAGGAGAAAGACGAAAAGAAGCCAGCAGTGGGTAGGGCCGCGCATTTTTCGATTCTTGACTCTTGATTCTTGTGTCTCAATTCTCGGCGCTGATGTGCCTGAAAGAATGGAATGAGGTGAATAGAGAGTGTCGATGAAACAAAACCAAAAACAAAAAGAAATCGAGGAAAGGGAGCGATTTGAATATGGTCAGCGGAGACAATAAAGTTCAATGGAGCGCACTCTAATCCCCGGGGGAAGTGACCAGATGAGAAGAAGACGGAAGGGGGACTTTCATCGAAACGGAACCCCCCTTGTTTTTCAAGTTCTCCGTCTCCCCGTAATTCGACACCTTCTTCCTCTTCCTCCCCCTACTACTGCTACTGCTGAGACTTATAGTTAAAAGTTAGAGGGGGGGGGGGGGGGGTCTTACTGAGATGATCAGTAGTAGGGGGATAGGGGGGACAAACAAACCAGCAAGAATGTGTTTGGGGGGGGCAGAAAAGTTAAACCAGGATACCTATTTCTTCTTTCCTATCTGGGTTGGTCAAACAATATGCTAATGTGTTTATTGGCGGCTGGGATCGGAGGGGTGCAAACTAGGACCTTAGGGATATATGGTATCTTGAGAACTAGAAGAGATGGGGGAAAGTTGTCAACTGGAACTTTGGTCCTGACAACAAGGGCTATAAGTTCATAGTTGATCACTTTTTGGGAACTCGCGGGGTTTTCGAGATATGGCGGTTTTAACCTTGGCGCCAGACAACTGTACGAAACTAGCCAGGTCGGCCAGATACAAAGTTGTACTAGCTCTTTTTGTGCTCCACATCTATGCCCCCTAGTCGCTTTTTTTCGTCTTACTCCATCAGTAACCCGGTTTGCCATTTCTATTTTGTTGTGTGTAGATTTACGAGCAGTCCCGGACATGGTCTACCTCGAGAACCTGAAGAGCTATCAAAAAGTTGTCCACTACAAAGTTGTAGCTCTTTTTGTGCTCTACAACTTTGCAGTTGACAACTTTTTGATAGCTCTCTCGGTTCTGGCCGACTTGCCTAGTTTTGTACAGTTGCCCCGGCGCCAAGCTTAAAACCCCATATCTTGGCAAGAAATCAAACAGGTAAATGTAAATTCTAGAAATCCTTCTAGAAATGAGTTCAGCTGGTACTGTAGACAGTAAAACGAATAGAAACATAGAAACAACACGGCGAGAACAAGAAGGCAGCACGAATTCACACAATGACACTACATAGCCATGTGTTCCGAACGGAACACACACAAAAGTCCGGGAGAGGGGGGGGGGGGGGGGGCTAATTGTGAATGGCGACGTCGACGAAAGTAGACGTTGGAAAAGAAGCAGAAGAAGAAGAAGAAGAAGCCCCAACACGCACAGTTCTTCGGAAGAACGAAAGGGATATAGGACAAACGCTTCACGGATAAGCCGATAATCTCACCTCGCCCCCCGCTCCTGCGCGCGCGCGCGCTCCGGACGAGAAGACGACTTCTTCTTCTTCTTTTTCCACACCACTGTCTTCATATTCTTCTGTGTTCTGTATTCTGTATTCTGTATTCCAAGGGTGGGCGGAGGAGGATCCGTTTTCGCCCCTCCTTTCGCTTCGGATTTGGTTTTGGTGTTGGCAGCGTCGGAAAGGAGGGAAGACTTGGAATGTGTGTATGTATGTAGATGTGTCAAAAGGGAAACGACGGAATCGGTCTTGTCTGGTAGCAAATGTGCTCCATTGCACTGGACCTTTATCTCTGGAACTCCGTAGAAGAGATCGGAGAAAGTTGTCAGGATCAACTAACAATTTGCTCTTTGGCTACATCGAGGGCTATAAATTGATATTTGTCACCTGGCAGATAGCTTTTCGGATCATAAAGATAAAGATATCAAAAAGGAAAAACGAGGCCGTTTAATTCCCATTTTACAAATATTTTAGCTGACCGTTTTGGCCATGTTTTATCTCGAGAACCAAAAGAGCTATCAAAAAGTTGTCAACTACAAAGTTGAAGAGCACAAAAAGAGCTACCACTTTGCAGTTGACAACTTTTTGATAGCTCTTTTGGTTCTCGAGATAAGGTACAATCAACACCTTCTTTAAGATTTCGAAACATGAGTTGAAAAACGAAAAAATTTGAAAAACGAAAAGCGAGACCATTCGCCCTTGAATCTCAAATCTTACCTTCAAATCGATTTCATTATTGTTAAGCCAATTAGCTTTCCAAGACTGATCGTAATCTCAAACGTCCCCCCTTAAGGTGTGTGTATGTGCAAGGTCCGCAACATTGCGTCTGCGTGTCACCCGTTCATATCCTCCTCCGAATACACGGTTATTGACCGGAAGCCGCTAATTGTCGTACATATATTATATTTGCACTTGAAAATATCATTTTTTTTCCCGCATTTTCAAATGTTTTTTTTTTTCATCACCGAGCTCCCCAAAATTGAAATTTTTCAGAGAAAAAAGATGTGCTCATTCGATGCTAATAATATGAATAATAACGATAATTATAAGAAAATGAGGGAATTCGACACAATGGTGGCGATGAATTGCATTCGGAAGCCGAATTTCAGACGCCTTTTCGTTCGGGTAATTTCTATTCCAATTTTTGTTTTATTTTCATGTTTTTTTTGTGTTTTTAAAGCTTTTCTACTGGTATTATTGAGAAATGTCAAAAAAATGAAAAAAATTGAAAAAATTCGCAATTTTTTTCATTTTTTTCATTTTTCGACATTTTTTTCATTGTTTGACATTTCTCGACATTTTTCGCATTTCTCGACATTTGGTGTATTTTTCGACATGTTTTGTATTTTTCAACATTTTTTCCATTCTTCGACATTTTTTTCATTTTTCAACATTTTTTTCATTTTTTGACATTTCTCGACATTTTTCGACAGTACCACTGAAAATGCTTAAAAACACTAGAAAATGCACGCTGAAGCTATAATGTCTTCTTTCATAACGTCTCCTATTTCCAGGGCGCCGCGGGAACCGGCAAAACCGAGTTTCTGACGAGAGCGACGATCGAGGTGGCCACTTCTTCGAAGGCGTCGAGAGTGTTGTGTTTGTTGCCGAATCAGACGACGTACGAGAACTTTGTCGACGAGTGGCGACGTCGTCGAGACGAAACGGATGTGTGGTGCGGCGAGCTCGACGAGCCGCAAACTGTGATGTTGCTCGATGAGCTGGAGTGTTTGTTGTGGGGTCGGGGATATGATCAAACGACGAAGCGGATGACTTTTGACGAGGTAATGTATTAACTGTTTTTGCGAAGGGGTCTTACAGCGAAGAGTTGTGTAGATTTACCAGACTGGCGCTCGTAAATCTACACAACCTTTTGCTCTCCATTTATCTCGAAACTAGGAAGAGCTATCAAAAAGTTGTCAACTGGGAAGTTGTAGATCACAAAAAGAGCTACAAGTTTGTAGTTGACCACTTTTTGATAGCTCTTCAGATTCTCGAGATAAAATGAGATCAACCGCAGATGCCGTTCTATGAGCATACTACAGTGCAGAGATGGGGCGGAAGTGGATTTTGAGAGTCCGGAAGTCGGGGGTGATATCTGACGTGGCACTAGATGTATGGTCTCTACTATCTACATCATTTTCAGCCGCTTCTCCCCCACACTCGCATTCTGATCGCTCACAACGAGCACTCGATGTTGCGCACCTTCCTCGCCGCTCGCGCCTTCACCCCATCGGCTCTGATTCTCGACGCAATGGAGTCGCTCGACGAGCGCGCCCTTCTCCACTTCATCCGCCGTGTCCCCGCCACAGAAGAGCAATCCGGGGCTCCTCGCGACGAGCTCCGGCTCATCGGCGCGCTCGACCACTCGAACGAGTGCCATCAGCCGGGCAAATGGCCGGCGTCCGGCTATGTGACCCGCACGCCACAATGGACGTCGCGTCACGGAAACGTGACGCGTCACGCCTCGGAACACATCGCCTATCTGGATTGTGCCCGTGACGGTCAGACGGAGGAGCACGACGCGCATCCGAACTGGACGATGCTCTTCAGCCAGTCGACACGTCCCGACAACATGTTGACGTTTGCCAAACGTCACATGTACCCGTCGTTACGTGGAAGTGTGACTCAGGGACAGATCCTCTTCACCGACACCGCCATTCTCGCCGCGGAGGGTGTAGACGTGCGCTCGAAGACGTCGCCGAGCAGCGAGCAAATCTGGAATCGCACGGAGGCGCGGCTCGCCGTCGAGCACGCCGAGCGCCTCATCGCGCACGGCGCCCGGCCCCAAACGATTGTGATTCTCGCCAAATTCGCCGAGCACGTCGTCTTGACGCGGCTCATGCTGAAAGACTCGGTCACGGCGCGTGACGTCCGGTGCGGACGCCTGTGCGACTTTAAGGATCGCGCCGAGGAGCACGTCATCTTCGCGATGACCGCCTCCACTGAGGATCGTGAGTTTCGGCGGGACAAATTTTCAGCCAAACTAGTTGTTTTCAGACAAACTCACCAGTCACGCGCTGCACTGGCGCGACATTTGGCTCGTTCTGAATCGCGCGCTCAAGACGCTCGTCTGGATCGGCGACAGCAGAATGCTCGCCGAGGCGTCGGGCCGTCACGCGGACAACTTGCGCTCGTTTCACAACTATCTGACCGGACAACAAGCAGTGGTGAAGGCGGCGGGAAAGAAGAGAATCACCCATTACGAGTTGATACCACAGTTGACATAGAAAATGAACTCTTGTGATTGATTGATGATGATGGAAGAATAGATACATACACATAAATAAGTATACATACTGTCACAGAGCCAAAGGGGGCGGAGGAACGGAGAAGAACACAAATGCAATTTTGGGGGCGGCGGCGGCATTACGATTTAAGGCAAAATGGGGATGTGGGGGGGGGGGTCAAAAAAAGGGGCGGAGCGAGGGAGCAAAAAGGCAAGACGAGAGTTGGAGGGAGGGAGAAATGAGCAACTCGCCACAACTATCCGATATTTTACAAGAAAAGACGAACAAACTGTTTTGCCGGTGAATATGAATGGACAAATACCTCGAATAGGGGGGGGGGGGGGGGTTCAAAGAGCGAGATTAAGAAGAAGAAGAAGAAGAAGAGCGGACGAGTGAGCAGCGTTTCAGAGACACAATCGGCTGAAACGGGCTTCTCGGCGACGATGACTATGGATCTGAAAATAGAGCACGCGGGTTTTCTAGTCCCTCCTTCTCCAAATGTACTCACCTCAATCTCCTTTTCATCCTCCTCTCAGTCACTAGCACTCGGAGCACGATGCGGTGTTGTTCAACTGCTTCGCTCCTCCACCTGCTCCGCCGCCGAGCCCCGTCGATCCGTTCGTCGGCGTCTTTCCGATGCTTGACGCGGCCGACGCGGGGATCACAGTCGCCGCGCCGGTCGGCGCCGGCGATTGCGTTCCGTTGATCGTGTTTTTGAGCGTCGTCCAGAAGCGGAAGATGGGCGGCGAGTTGGAGCGCGACGACTTCTTCGCGTCCTGCTGTTGGAAGTTGTTTGAGGCGTTCGTGCGAGCGAGCAACTCGTCATAGTCAAGAGTGTCGCAGGAGGAGGCGGCCGATGAGGAGGTCGTCGACGACGTCGGCGACATGCAGATGCGATCCGAGTTCGACGACGAGGACGCCGTCATCACACCGACAGCGGTTCGATTGTCGAGAATCGTGGTGCGCGAGTCGTTGAGCGATCTGACGGTGAGACGTTCGGTGGCCTCCTCGGCCGAGTCGACCGATCCGCGCTGCTTCTTCTCGTCCACCGACGCCTGCAGCACAATCGGCGTCAGCCACTCCTGCGGAATGCACTTCTCGAGGAACGGAATGCTGCCCGACAGGTTCGCCAACCGATTGATCCATCCGGGAATCTCTTTGCCGGTCAGTGCGCGCGCGAGCACCGAGCTGAAGTGATTGCAGTTGCGCGAGATGAGGTGATAGCGATCGCCGCGAAACTCCTCGCCGAGCGCCTTGATCAGTTTGCGCACGTCCGACGACGAGTGCTCCGTCTCGCCGACGACGATCGACTCTTTGAATTTGAACGTCTCGCCGAGCTCCTCGGCGTCTTGCGGCGAGTTCTCAAAGACGCCCGAAAACTGGTACGGATGACCGCCATAGGCGTATTCTGAAACGGAGCGGTGCGATGAGGTGCTAAAGGAGGCGTCACCTACCGACGCCGAAGATCTCGATGCCCGAATGGAAGATGCCGACGCCGATGTTCGACGCGTAGTCGTTCAGCCAGTACATATCGTACACATTCAGACGGACTGGCGTTTTCCGACGCGCCGCCGTGCCCATCATCGACTCCATCGCCTCACGTCTTCTTCGCGCTGCTTCGTAAGGCGCTACGTCGCCGTTGTTGTTGTTGTTGTCGTCGTCGTCGTCCGAGTAGATGCACCCAAAGAAGGCCGAGTAGATCGAGTCAGTTCTGGAATACAAGACGTCAGAAGGTGGAAGGTGAATGTGAAGAAGAAGAAGAACAAGATGTAGACGTGCAAATTGAGACGACGAAACTACGAACGTCATCTCGCGAGAAGAACGAGGAGAAGGCGATGAAGGGCGGATTATCCCGAAATTGACAACCGAGAAGGGGGGATGTGCCGAGGAAAAAGGATTTGGCTGGAACAAAACAAGAAACCCCGTGGCTTGAGGAAGGAGATTCGTCGCCTCCTTCTTCCAATCCCCATTTCATTTCTATAATGGGACGGGGAAAGGGGGGGGGGGTGCAGAAGCTCTTCTAATCTCGCAAAATGGGGCGGGAGGCTCAATACCAACTGGAGCAGCCGGGTGCTCACAGTGAGCCCGGAGCCCGTGTCAGCTGTCTTTCGACCTTTCCTTCCTCTCTGTCGGACAGAAAAGTGCATTGGTCCAATGACGCAGAAGGTCGGCTCCTGACCCAAGTCCAACGCCTACTACTACCACACTGGAAATGTGTGTACAAGCGAAGCGCGAGAGTCACCCCCGAATGAATGAATGGAAGAACGACGAATGAGTGATGGGCGTGGTGAGAAGACCCCCGGCAAAGAATGAATGACGCTGGAAAACACACACACACACACAACCGCCCATAGAACCGAAAAAGAGACATGGAATCGAGATGGAGAGAGAGAGAGGGGAAAAGGAAAAGAAGACGTGCACGACCTCTACAGAGATAGAGGAAGGGAGGGAGAGAGGGAGAGAGCACAAAACAAAGAAGTGAAGAGAGAGAGAGCCATCCTCCCCTCCCCTTATTTCATGTGTGTATGAATAATTTGTAGTCGTCCGGGACGCCGTCGTCGCCGCACCTCTCATCTTCTCCTCTCCTCTCCATTCCCCGCATAATTCGCTTCTTCTTCTTCTTCTTCATCTTCATTTCTCATCCGATTCTTTTCATTTTTCATAATGAATGCGATGGAAATGGAAATCGAGATGATGGAGATGGAATGCGAAATGTGAAATGCGAAATGAACTGATTCATGACGTGGCACTATACAGTAGTCGAAGACTCTAGCCAAATCGAACCGACCCGACGGCAGAAAATGAAATGACGTGGCAGTGCGATTTCAACATGTGTCAGAGTCATGACGTGGCACTCGAATTGTGCGTGAACGCATCGACTTCCCTCCTATAATTTCGGGGTCAACGGTCAAGAGGAGGCGCCAGTTTATTACCGATTTGGGTTGGAAGGGGGAGGTGGTGGGGGGATGAACTCGTAAATATTTGACAACTTTTTCCCCCTCCCCACTCTTTTTTCTCCTCCATTTTGCCCCATTCTCTGTGAAACAGAAAGGTGGATGGAGAAAAAAATGGGGGGAAGACGAAGAACTGCAAAATGGACTGGAATCGACCGGGAATGGGAATGTCAGTTCGAATTCGAAATGTGAAATGTGAAATTCCCATAAATAGTGGGAGAGGCGAAAGGTTGGCAAGAAGACAGTGTGCCGTGTGATTGATGATGATTCAGTCAGACGCCGCACCGAAAGGAAGACAGATTTCGAAATTCTCTCCTCTTCCTTCTTTCTTTCGTTTTTTCTTCGTTTTCGAATGGAATGGAATGGGCACACCAGCTGACTGACTGACTGACTGACACAGGTGGAAATGAAATGAAGAAGACGGAAGGGGGGACGACAGAAGGCACAACTGACATTGAGAATCGGGGAAAGGATCCTATCTAAACAGCTCCAACATTCTCAAGGGCCGTATGCTGCTTTGCGAGAAAGTCAGCCGGAAGAGCAGCCCGTCGAACTGAATGATGTTGCCGAGAGGCGGCCTCTAACCTCCTTGACACCAAGGCGAAGGGGGAGGGGGCACGAGGCTCCGCCCACTTCGTCGTTGAAAACTACAAATGTCAATGCCGAATTGAATGTCTGTATGTGTGTGTGTGTGTGTGTGCACACATGAGACAGTATTCTTTTCGCTCCTCTTGCTCTCTCTCTCTCTCTCTTTCCGCACCCTCTATTACTACTCATCTTTCCGCTTCGTTTCCGCGCGCGCGCGCGCAGCACACACATACACGCAAAGTTCCAGTCTCACGTCAAACACGTCTTCCTTCCGCGCGGAAAAGAAAGCAGATGGCTGGGAAGAGAGAGATCGGCAAAGGGCGTACGGAACAAACAAATATTGACAAAAGCTTCACGTTTTCTCCGTGTACAGGGCGATCGCGACCGAGCGAGTGAGCTCGCGCGCGCAAAGATGGCAGGAATTTCTCTGCATCAGCAGAAGCAACCTGCAGCAGCATCAGCAGCAGTAGATCGGTGCACAATGCGGAGACGAGAAGGAGACACGGGGTTACACGAACTACCACCCCCCGGAAACTGGAAGAGAGACGAGATAGAGAGCGCGCGGAAAGCTGTGCACATGTCAAATGTGGAAAGACAACACACCAAACAGTGCCAATGATCGACATGATCAAAAGAGGGGGGGGGGGGGGCACTTCTTCTTCCAGACCACTGCTACTGTCTCCGGATTCCGGAATGACTCAAGAAGCGCCGCCATGTGTACTAAAACGTACTCTTTTCGGGTTTCGCAACAACAGAGAGAAATTCAACATTTATGAGTCATATACGACGCAACGCGAATCGTAAAGCAAAAGTGCCCCGGCTTGAGGGCTTGAGGGGGAGGGAACTGAAGGAGAAGACGACGAAGGAGGAGAAGAGAACGGACTGATGTGTGAAGGGGAGAAGGATTATATCTACGACGCCATCTGGGCAGTCAGCATCATCTCGTCGTTCAGTTCTGCCAATGAGGAGGAGAAGGAGGAGGAGGAGAAGGAGGCACTCCTAATTATGTTTACTTCTTCTTCTCCGTCTTCTACCCCTCCTGCTTCTGCTACGCGTTCCTCCGTTCCTCTTCACTCCCCACCAGCTTATACCGAATCCAACTGGTTTCGGCTTTTCCTTCTCTTCCAAGGCCAGGTGCAACGAGTGCGATTAGAGCGCGTTTCCGCGAAGAGAAGCAAACCAAGGGCTTTTGAAGAAGTGAAGAATACTCGGAAAGAAGAAGAAGACGAGGACCCTTCCTCTCAAGCTTAGTTCGAAGCGGAGCCTTGTGTGTATGGATGTGTGTGCGTGAAAAAATCTCGTTTCTACTTATCTCTTCGTGTTCTTGACGCCGCCGGTCCCAGAGGAGCGTGGCGAAGAATGGAAAACGAGCCGAAACGAAACTAGGTCAAGACTGACGGGTAAGCTCTTTCTGGCCAACTTTACACTGGACGAACTATCGGAAGTGGGCGGAATTCAAAAAATGATCGATTGCGAATGGAATAGACAGAAAACAAAAACAACAGCAACGTCTGTATACAGTGGCTGGAGAGGGGGGTAATCGGCGGAAGGTGAGCGACGAGAGAATCGAAAAGCAAAAATATCAACAAAAAAGTGTAGTTGGGTAAGGGGGGCATGGGTGCCGAACACAGACACACTAAACACTTGAGCCCAGGAGCAGAGACAGGAAGTTCCCACTTCTCTCTCTTTCTCTCTCTCTCTCTTCCCGCTCTTCTCTCCTCATTGTGCCGTGTTGAACCCCGGGAGCCCCCCAGACAACTGCATCTCTGCCGGTATGTGCGTGTGCCTCATAGGAGCGCACTTTTTGCCCCCCTCGCTCCCCCACCACCGGAAACTGCGAAATAGTGTTCGAATCGGTGGAGAGGAGGCGAGAGAAGCAGAGCGAAAAATGAAGCGAAGCCTCACTCTCTCTCTCTCACTTGATGCGACGAAACGACGATGCGTTGCGGCGCAAGCGCGCGCGCACGGGAGGCCACCACGCGACACCGCAAAAGAAGTGAGGATGGTGGAAAAAGTGTGTGTGTGTGAGAGAGAGTGAGAGAAAAAGAAGAAGAAGAAGAAGAGAGAACTGTACACGGCGGCCTTGCCCGGGTGATGGTCGGTCGGCACATCGATTTGTGCGCCGCCCGATCGTCATGTGAAGTTGAGAGAGAGAACGAGTGAAAACTGTCAACGCCACGTGGTTCACGAAAGTGCATTCGAAATAGCCGGAAAAGGAGCAAAACTGTCTTTGAACTGAAAAAGCCTTTGTTTCAGGGCTAAACAGCCCAACTAGGACCGCCGTCTGATCTTCATTTGAAGTTGAAAGAGTGGAAACGGTCAATGCCACGTGGTTCACGAATATAATGACTGAATAGTCGGGAAAGGAGCAGGACAGTCTTTGTACTGACTAGTGAGACAACCTTTGTTTTAGGCCTTAGAATCCTGATTAGGACCGCCGCCCGTTCGACCAGAAAGACTGTCAAGATTTAGAAGGGTCCAACAGTATTCGAACCGAGAAAAACTTTGGCGTAGGCCTAGCTCCAGAACTTGCTATTTTCTTGAGCTTGAAGCTTGAAATCAAGGGGAGAAACGAAGGAAATGGTCGAATCGAGTCCAGAAGACGTATCTTCGGTAACTGGTCGCTTTCACCCCGGGTGGGTCAATTATCGATTCTCGGGAGGCCAGTGGAAGAGTAGAGTGTAATGCTCGAGTGAGCCCCTGAACCTGAGCTCCGGAGCCCTCCTCCTCCTCTTCAGCATGACGGGGGCTCAAATTACTCTCCGCCCTCTCTCTCTCTCTCTCTCCCTCTCACTGCTTCATTCAATGATGACGGAAACGAACACACGCGGAGACTACTGAAGGCAACGACTGGGGGCAATTGGGTGCCCCCCCCCCTTTCCACTTGTGAATCGGGCCCCAATGCCACCGAGACAAAACAAGTTTTACGGATTGAGGCGCGACGGGTTTAGTACGAATAAACGACGATTACCTCACTTGTTCCCAAGTACCTCGAGAATCGATGGATGGAGGAAAAAACAAAGGAAATTGGGTGGTTTATCGGTTTTTCACTTGTTTTTCGGCTTTTTGAGCCGAAATTCACGGGGAAATCGTGAGTTTTCGGCTGATACCGCTTGGAAATTCGGATTCGATGGTTTTGGCGCGAAAACGTGGAAATCGGACGAATTCCGAGGTTTCTAGTGAGCGAGAAAACGAGGAAAACCGAAATGAAGACGTCGTTTCCGCCGTCGGTCTCCTCTTTTTCGAGTGCTGATTTAATTAAACGGACGTCTTCAACTTCTTCGGTCTTTTCTCGACGTCTCCTCATTTTCAGCACTATCTCACTGTTTTTCCGGGCATTTATTGCTGAGAATGATGAAATTGAGGGCGAATTTCGAAATTCTGGAATTTCCGCCGGACGAATTGCACTTTTTCGGCGAAAATCGAGAAAATCGCGAAGAGTTTTAAAGTTTTCGTGCTTTCCGCCGGGAAAATTGATTTTTTCGATAATTTTAAACCAATTCCATGGAAATTACGATGAGAATAATGAAAGTTTCAAAAATCTCCGGAGAGACTGAAAATTTAAATTTTAAAAATTCGAAAAAATTTGAAAAACAACGATTTTTAGTTTTTTCGGGTTATTTCAATAAAAAGCACATAAAAAGGACAAAAAAATGCGAAAAAGCTTACATCATGAGTGGCGAAAATTCGAAAACTCCGTCGGAAATCAACAATTTCCTGGATTTTTGGTCGAAAAAATGGACAATTTTCGGAGACGCGCCAAGTCCGCAAACACCGAACTTGACGCGCAATTGCGGACGCGGCGCGAATCTGCAATTTTTGAATTTTTAGCGATCAAATTGGATGATTTTTTCAGATTTTCAGCGAATAAGAGCCGGAAAATAAAGGATTTGAGGAGAAAATCGAAGAAAAAACGAGATTTGAACTATTTTTGACACTTAAAACAAGAAGAATAAAGAAAAAAACGAGAAAGCAAGGAGGATTTCGAAAATTCCAATAAAACCCCTGTTACACACCACCATCGGCTCGACATTATCACTTTCACTTCACCGACCACATGTGTCGGTCAGTCGGACTCGGAAGGGGGTCCATATTGAAACATGATACTCGGTGGTCCGGGGGCTCTCGCGCCGTTTCACATCATAACAAAGTGTAAAACGCGGTCCCACTTCGCAAGAACGACGGGTTCTTCTTCATCTTCTTCGTGTTCCGCGTCGGTTTCCGCGCGGAAACCGACGCGGAAAGTGCTCCATTCCGCCCCCTTTTCCAATGAGCGAATGAATGAATGGCAATTGTGTTTAATTAGAAGACGTCGTCGTCGTCGGCTTCTTCTCCAACGCCTTCTCCTTCTCCATTTCCCAATTCGCGATGCGATTCGTATATACTTTTCGCATCACTATTATCACTTTTTCCGGAATTTTCCCATGGTTTTGCATATGGTCTCTTTCACATTCGTTCGTTTTGTTTCGAAATCCACACTTTTGTCATTGTGCGACGGTGGCCGAGTTTTTTCCACGTTTTCAGACGTTTCGGGGGATTCTAGGCCATAAAGCGGGCTAGAGATGGCCTAGAAAGCCAATTCGCTTAAGTTAGGCCATCGAAAAGCGATCGTGGCGTGGTGGCCGAGAAAAAGCTAGGCCACCTACCACTTTCAGTATAGAAGTCCACATATTTCTTCTCAGCGGGCTATAGATGGCCTAGAAATCCAAATCTTTCCAGTTAGGCCATCGGAAGCGTTAGTGACATGGTGGCCGAGAAAAAGCTAGGCCACCGTTCGCTTTCAGCCACAGAAGCATCCAATTGCCTCATAAGCAGTCTAGAGATGGCCTAGAAATCCAATTCTCTGAAGTTAGGCCACCGCAGCACGATTGTGACATGGTGGCCGAGAAAAAGCTAGGCCACCGCCGTCTTCCACTCTACAAGCACGCATTTGTCTCCCAAATAGCCTAAATGGGGCCTAGAAATCCAATTCCCTTAAGTTAGGCCATCGAAACGCGTTCGTGGCATGGTGGCCGAGAAAAAGCTAGGCCACCGGGAAGAAATCGCCTAGAAAGCAAATTCTCTCCAATATGCCCACCGGAAGCGTTCTTGACATGAGGGACTAGAAAAAGCTAGGCCACTGCTGTGCAAAACGTCTTCTGCACACATGTCACACCCCCTTCCACCCATCTCATTTGCAAATAATGGACTTGGTGGAAGAGGGAACTCGTTCTCGGCGAGCCATTCGTGAATCATTCATCCTCACTCTCTCTCTCTCTCTTTGCTCTGAATGCGTCGACGTCTTCTTCCTCATCGTCCACCTTCAGAATACCGACGTCTTCATTTTCAGATGACGTCGCGAATTCGACGTCGTGGAGCGTTGCTCCGTCGTCGCAGCACTGCTCGAATCTGCGACGTGAGTGTGGCGATGACGTCGTCGATGAAGAAGCGACGACGACAAGCGGAGACGTCGGAGGAGACGTCGGAGGAGGACGATCGACACTTTTATGCTGTAAGTGATGGGAGGGAATCTGAAGAATGTGAAAATGTGAAAATGCGAGACAGGGGGGTCGTAAAACGGTTCGAGTAGTGTCTGAAGGTGTCGATAAATCAGTGACGACGTCGTCGCGCCGAAGGAAGTTTCATTCTGACATAGACATCTCCTTCTGTAGTAGTGCCACGCCACACTTTTGACTGGAAGATACTGTAGTGCCACTAGTGCCACGTCATCCTAAATCATTGACCTAACCCTACAGAGATCTGTCGCTTGAATGATACTGAAGTGCCACGTCACCCCACGCCTGGCCTAGACCAACAGTTATCTACATATGTATCGAACCACCCATGCTGAAGAACTATGACATTCTAGTAGTGCCACGTCACCCCAAATCATTGAACTAGACCTACTTCACCTATCTATGCATATCCCTTCAGCAACTTCCTCTTTAGGCTGAATGGTACCATAGTGCCACTTGTGCCACGTCACCCCATCTCATTCATCTAGATGTACATGTAGTTGTTATCCATGTGAGCTATGGTGTTCTAGTGATGCCACGTCACACCTTTACTTGAATGGTACTGTAGTGCCACCGGTGCCACGTCATCTCAAATCAGTTACCTAGACCTACCGTGACTTCCCTTCAACTCATAAGTACATGTTCCTACAATGATACTGTAGTGCCACGTCACACCCCAAGTCATCTCGAACTACAGTAACCCTAAAAGCGTCAACCGATTGGTTATTCTGTCAACTTTTTTCCTTCTGTTTTTCATTTTTTGGTTGACGGGAACAAGAGAACTAGTATTTTGGGGAGGGCATGAATAACAAGGTTGCCATGCCATGCCATGCCATGCCATGCCACGCCACGCCACACACACAAACTGTTGTTGTTTCAAGTGCGCTCCACTGCAAACATCCAAATGTTGACTGGAAAACGGGGAGAACGGGATAGTTTAGGCGAGGCGTTTGCAACGCAAGCGCGCTCCATTGAATGTGTGCAGTAGAGCGCACTTGCATTGGTATCGGCCATTCGAGACAAACAACCCCAGTTGTCCGGTTGTTGTTTTTTGTGGCACCCCCTTTAGCCGACGTTCCAGTCAAACCGGTTTTGTCCGTCGTTTTGGCGCCTCCCGACCCGATACCTTCCTTCTCAGTTCAGTCTGTGTGTTCTTGTCTTTTTCAGACAACCCCCCTGTACTGTCCGATGCAAGTGCGCTCTATTGCACTCTCGTCTGTTCCTTGGTTCTGATTACGCTTCTCTGCGTCTCTCTTTTGCGTTGTGAACTGTGAATCTCGCGGAAGTGCAATAGAGCGAGGTTGCATTGTTTTGTCGAATTCCGGGCTTCTTCACAGTCAATACAGGCGATATCAGACAGTTTTTGACCATTCCAGGACGTTTCAAAGCCCCAGATCATCCCCAGCTATTCCCGACTGTCCCTCCGCAACTCTAAGCCGTTTCCGACCCTTTCCAACCATTCTAGTCGGCTCGAATTCGTTTTAAGCCATCTCTGACGTCTTCAAAGCGTTCTGGGCCATTCCGGACCGTTTTTGTTTCGAGCCCTGTTCAATGTCAGTCTGAAGCCATCTTATAGCTATTCCAGAGCTCTCTTCGAGCCATTCCGATCCCGTGGCGCGGTTTTCCGAAACATTTGCGGTCAATTCCAGACTGCTCGCGACCCTTTTGTATGTGACCTGTCAAACTTCCATCAAACCTAGCAGCGCGGGGAGTCGAGATAGAGGAAAAATGTTAACTACCGAATTGTAGCCAACACGATGGAGAACAAGTTGCTAGTTGACAACTTTTTGCTACCTCCTCTTGTTCCCGAGATACGTGACGTGGCATTTCGGATTCTAGACACAATCCGATGAACTGTTTTTGCGAGGGTGCTTTCCCCCCTCCCTTCCCTCCTTTTCTAATTACCTCGTTCCCACCTGTTCCTCTTCTTCTTCTTATCCCCATTTTCCATCTGTCTCTCTCTCTCTTTCTCTCTCTCTCCAGAGAAAGAGCACAATTCGCTACCGGAGAAGGAGCAGCAGGAGGAGGGAGGTGGACAAGAGGCCGTAATCCGTGCGCGCGCGCGCACCTTAAGGTGTTTCTGTTTGCTTTTCTGTTCGCGGCGGGAGGGGTGGGGTGGCTCGGAGAGCTCCGCTCCCATGTGCTTCCTTCTTCTTCTTCTTCTTCTTCTCCGGCGAAAGAATGAAAAGAGGAACAGTGTGTCCCCCCCCCCCCCCGTATTCGAGTTTTTCGAGAACGTCCCCCCTTTACCATTATCGATTGATTCCCGTTCAGCTCGGGTGGGTCATTTGACACCCTCGCTGCAAAGAGAAGCGCCGGGTAGTGGTAATACTATCCCCCCCCCCTTAAAACTTTTAAACCAATCTGTTATTGACTATGAGACTGGCCCTCCCACTTCACTCTCTCTCGCTCTTGTGGAGATTTACGCGACAAATCTGAAAATCCTATCCCCCACCCCCACCCCCTTTAAGTAGTCAGGTAGAGCGCATTTGCATTCATTACATATGTATGTGGCTTGTCAAACTTCCCATCAAACCTAGCTGCGCGGGGAGTCGAGATAGAGGAAAAGTGTCAACTACCGAAATATAGCCGACACGATGGAGAACAAGTTGTTAGTTGACAACTTTTCGCTACCTCCTCTAGTTGCCGAGATACGTGACGTGGCATTTCGTAGTTCACTCACTTTCACTTTTCCTCCTCCTCCAATCATCTTGTCATCTCATTCCGATCGTCGTCATTCCAATTCAACTTTTGCATCGTTTTCCTCCCCTTTTCGGACATGCGCGCGCGCGCAGGCAAAACGTGAAATTACCGTCTTATGGGGGGCCGTCAAGGCTTAAAGGGGGGGCGCACATCGGAATAATCGCTTCTCCTCCCTTTTCTTCTTGAGAGGTAAAGGGGGAGGGAATGATCAATTCGTCCTTCTTCTTCTTCCTCTTCCATGATTATATTTGTTTTCTATTCGTTTGCACACACACAATTCTGTTTAGTTTAGGTGGAAAGGGGGGTCTCCATTTCCTTCAGCCCCCCCTTTCCGCCTCCCATTTCCGATTGATTGTTGATTAGCGCCTCGCCCCGATTCTTTATACCGGCTCTGGGGGCTCATTGAGCACTGAGAGAGAAAGAGCACAAATAATGATGGAGAGAGAGAGAGAGAGAGAGAGAAAGCACACACTTTTTGAGAGGTTCAGGTGCCTTTTTGTAGACGATGTTCTTCACGCCTTCCGAAAAAAAAAACAAGATAATTTTATATTTTTACTTTTTACTGGGTGAATTTACGGCTGAAAAGGTTGATTTTGACTATTTTTCACATTTTTCACAAACTTTGCGCAAAGTTTGTGGAAGGTTTGCGGAAAGTTTGTGGAACGTTCTTTGCTTGAATTCAGTCGAATATTGAGGGTTTTTGAGGAGAAAATTAGCTTTTCTATGCTTTTCTATCATTTTCACACCCTAAAACCAATTTTCTCGAACTTTTGCGGAAAGTTTGTGTAAAGTTTGTGGAACGTTTTCGCCCAATTTTCAATCCATTTTCGATGTTTTTTGAGGCGAAAATGTGGTTTTCTATGCTTTTCTATCATTTTCACACCCTAAAACCAATTTTCTCGAACTTTTGCGCAAAGTTTGTGTAAAGTTTGTGGAACGTTTTTTGGTTGATATTCAGTCAAATTTCGCAGATTTTTCGAGGAGTCTGTGTTTTTCTAAGCTTTTCTATTACTTCAACCGCAAAATGCTAATTTTTCCCAACTTTTGCGCAAACTTTGTGTAAACTTTGCGTAACCTTGGCGCCCCCGTTTCCAGCCCAAAACGCGCTCGAAAACCATGCAAATTCGCATCCAATTGTTAGTGTTTGTGCCCGTGTCTCCATGGCGCTCGCTCCTTTTTCTCTCTCTCTCTCTCTCTCTCGGCCCCCACCACCACTACCCACCTAAGCCCCGCCCACTTTTTCATCCAACTTTCCGCACCGTCTGCGTCTCTCCCTCTCTCTCTCTTTTCCATCGAGACGAGGAGAGGAAAGGCATAGAGGAGGCATAGAAATGAGATTCGTGTTTTTTTGTGTGTGTGTGTGTATGTATGTTTCCCGCCATTTCATCATCATCATCTACACTCTTATATGGTACCGATACTTTTGATCTACCTGAAACATTTTCACTTTTCATTTTTTGATCTACTTCTCTTTCTCGTGTATAGGAATAGGAATACGTATGCGCTCCGTTTATATGGATGTATGTATTTACAAGTGATAAGAATATGTAGGGGCGAGAAAGAGGTGTTATCGTCTCTCGACACGTCTGCGTCTCTTATCTGGACACACTGTCTCGTCACGTGACATGACACACGCAAACAGTCTTTTCCGCCTCGTTCTCTTCCTATCGTCACACACACACACACACACATTCATAGTTGTGGAAACTCTTTTTTTTTTTCGTCCTCTTTCGTAAACATTTCGTAGTGAGTCAGAGCCCGTGCGCACAAAAAAAAGACGACGCTGAAAATCGTTTTTCTCCTTTTTTGCCGGCTGAAAACGCCTTTTTCCAACGTTTTCAGTTTTTGATCTACCCATTTTTTGTTGTGATCTACAACTTTCTAGGTGTGAAATTGGAAGTAGATCAAAAGGATACAAAGTAGAAAGTGGGTAGATCAAAAGAAAGGCTAAAATCGTTATGATCTACAACTTTCCAACTGTGAAATGAGAAGTAGATCAAAACAAAACAAAGTATAGTGAAAGTAGAGTAGGTCAGTAGATCAAAACTATCAAATAGCTATGAAATGAGAAGTAGATCAAAAACAAGGTAGAAGTTCAGTAGATCAGTGGAAACGGTAGATCAAAACGATAGGAAAGCCGTGAAATGAGAAGTAGATCAAAACAAAGCATAGTAAAAGTTCAGTAGATCAAATGGACGGCAAAGTTATGATCTACAACTTTCCAACTGTAAAATGAGAAGTAGATCAAAACAAAACAAAGTAAAGTAAAAGTCGAGTAGATAAGTAGATCAAAACGATTGGATAGCTATGAAATGAGAGGTAGATCAAAAATCTCTCGTTTTCTCTGCTTCTCTTTCCTTCCTTCCTTTTCTCGAAACAGTTTGATGGTTTCCGATTCACACCTCCTTCCGCATCTCTTTCAAAAAGACACACACACGCGTCTCCTCCCCCGCCCGCCTCCATTCATTCTCATTCCATCAGATTGTATCTCGAATTCAGAAGTCTCTCTCTCTCTCTCTCTCTCTCTCTCTCTCTCTCTCTCTCTCTCTCTCTCTCTCTCTGTCTCCTTACCTCCATCATCTGTTTCAAGATGCCATCGTCGTCGCGCTTCTGATTCTCTGACACTGTGAGAATCGTCGTCATCATCTGAATACTACCACACCCATATATTCATCATCCGGATAAAACGAATCCGCGTTTAAAAGTGGCAGAGAAGGCGTGGTGCGGGAAGAAGAATGCAGCAGTTTGAGCCGAATCCGACGTCTTCTTCCTCTTCTTACCCTCCTCCTTCTTCTTCTTCGTCACAACAACCGCCACCACAGTCCTATGTGAGTTCTTTTCGAGAGAGAGCTCTTTTTGCTCCGCTGCTCTTTTCCTGCTGCTGCTCCCCCTTTCACCCCACCACCCGAGAGACAGTTGTTCATTCATCCATTCATTGGTTGTGTGAGATGCAGTGGATGTGAGAGAAGGGGGTGCAAAAAGTCAAAACGCCCATTAATTACATGTGAGAGCAGGAAGGGGAGGGGGGACACAGAATGAGAAAGAGAAAGAGAGCACATCGAAATGTGTGCTCTGCTCGCTCTGATTTATGGCGGCGACGAGAAGATTTGAAAGGGTAGATCACAAAGTAGATCAAAATACTTTCTGGAACTATGGATTTCAATGGCAGGCCATAAGAACCCTTCAAAACGATAATTTTGAATAGTAGATCAGAAAGTAGATCAAAAAACTTCTCAAAACCATAGATTCCACTAGTAGATCAAAAGGTAGATCAAAAACCCTTTAAAACCATGCTTTTCAATGGTAGGTCAGAAAGTAGATCAAAAAACCTTTCTGAAACTATGCATTTCAATGGTAGATCACAAGAACCCTTCAAAACCACGTATTTTGACGGTAGATCACAAAGTAGATCAAAAAACCTTCAGAACCATAATTTTTTGTTGGTAGATCATAAAGTAGATCAAAAAACCCTTCAAATCCACGGATTTCAGTGGTAGATCACAAAGTAGATCACAAACTTTTCATTATCATTTATCATCAGAATTTGAGCCTATCAGTAGATCAAAAGTACACATTTTCATCTTGACCTTCCGTTTGGCGCCAAAATTTTATGGTGTAGATCAAATCCGCCATTCTCCTTCCTTCTTTTCATCCTCTTTTCCATCCCAAAACACATTCCGTTATACTTTTTCCTTATAATCATCTTCGCGTGCGCGCGCGCGCGCAGACAGTAAAATTGCAAAAAAAGAAGAAAAGAGGAACCAGGTCATTCGGAATAAGTGTTTATAACCTGTTGATTGTTCCTTTTCGCCTTGACCGTCAAGAATAAGAAACCTTTGCCCCCCCCCCCCCCGCTCATAATTATACGGTACTCGATGAGTACCCCCTTTCTAAAGAAGAGGGATCCTCTAAAGGGGGGCCATCATCGGATACTGTACTGATATCCCATTTGATGATGATAGTCGGTCGACGATGTCCTTCATCTTTATCTCCATCATTTTGCACGCTTCACCTCCTCTTCTTCATTTCTTCTCTACAATACATGGAATGATATCTAAAGGGGGGTCGACATGAAAGAGAAGAAAGGGGGGAAGCTAACGATATGCGCGATTCCCGATTCCCGCTGTGAGACACGCTTTGAATGTGAAATTGGTTCTGGTTTTGGAAGAGGGAAGCGTAGATCAAAAACATACCATTTAGCCGCGCCGG
Source organism: Caenorhabditis afra (assembly GCA_963570955.1). Lineage (NCBI taxonomy): Eukaryota > Metazoa > Nematoda > Chromadorea > Rhabditida > Rhabditidae > Caenorhabditis > Caenorhabditis afra. The sequence goes on along the minus strand of OY751536.1, from coordinate 1,826,280 downwards.
GCACTTTTGATCTACATATCAAAAACGAATTTGGCAGGTTTTGATCTACCAAATGACGCAGCTCAGTACTTTTGATCTATATACCTAAACTTCCAGGGTTTAATCTACCATTTGGTGCTGTTTGGTACTTTTGATCTACATATCGAAAACATGATTTCTGGGTTTTGATCTACCTGTTTTCAATCTACATTTGATCTACACATAAAAAACTGCACTTTGAGGTTTTGATCTACCATTTAGCGCCGTTTCACACTTTTGATCTACATGTCAAAAACTGACTTTAAAGGTTTTGATCTACCATTTGGTGCCGATTGGTACTTTTGATCTACATCTGCAAAACTACTTTTCAAGCGTTTCATCTACCATTTCAAACCGTTCTCCTAGGTAGATGTAGATCAAGACTATGTAACCTTGTATGTAGAGATAGATGACGTGGCACTACCATTTGTACACCACCCCCCATGAGTCATTTTTCTCCGGCGGACGGACGGACGGACGGGCGGTCGGCAACGGCGACGGAAAAATCGAATTAGTCAAAAGGAGGCGAGGGGCGAGGTAGTGCAATTACAATTACAAATGAAGGAGAGAGAATGGGTGTGGTGGGTGTCCTTCAGAAGTGGAAGAAGATGTGGAAGAAGTGTGTGTAGAAGACGTTCCCACAAACTGAAGGGAAGGGGGTGACACATTCGGAAGCATCGAGAATCCTCGAGCACATCTTCTCAATCTCAGGCTCGCCTCAAACACATCATCGGCCGAAGCGGTGTGTCGGTGAACGGCGTCGCCCTCCATCACGCCTCCGACACACTGCTCCAGGTGGCCGGCAGCTCGATCATCGTCAGCTCGACGGGCTCACAGCCACGCCGCTTCGAGGGTCATCTGATCGCGGCGACGAAGCAGCCGTTCACGTGTGTCGCCGTCACGTCGTGCGGAAAGTTCGCCGCTACTGGAGAGGTGAGATTTGTTAGTTTGGAGAGGTCATATCTTGAAAACTAGATGAGATGGGGAAAAGTTGTCAATTGACAAAATGTAGCCAATGTTTTGATCTACAACTTGTCAGTTGACAACTTTTACCTATCTCTTCCAGTTTTCAAGATATGAGAGCTGGAAGGGACGGAAAGGCGCCGTTTTCAGCCAAATATAAAGTTTCATTGTATTCCAATCAAAAAGTTGTCAACTGCAAAGTTGCAGAGCACAAAAAGAGCTATAACTTGGTAGTTAACAACTTTTTGATAGCTCTTTCAGTTCCCGAGATAAAGTAGGAACACAAAATGGCCATACGACATTCCTCGGGGCCAGGTCTGGCGACTGACCTCTTCCAGCCATTTTCAGCCAACTATAGGGTTCCGTTCAATTCCAATCAAAAAGTGGTCAACTGCAAAGTTGTAGAGCACAAAATGAGCTACAACTTTGTAGTTGACAGTTTTTTGATAGCTCTTTTGGTTTTCGAGATACAATGAGACCTGGTTGGTCAGTACAGTAACCATGATGCCTCTCCCTTTCCAGATCGGCCACCAACCGGCCGTCCGTCTGTGGCAATTGCGCGATGATCACGGCAACTTCGTCGGCCGTCTCGTCCGTTCGATGCCCTCGCACTCGGTCTCCATCACCATCGTCCGCTTCACACCCGACGACTCGACGCTCATCTCGATCGGATGTCAGCACGACGCGCAAATCATCACGTGGGACTGGCGAACCGGCGTCGACGTCGGCGTCGGCAAACTGATGTCGCCGGTGAACGCGTTGACCGTCTCGTTCGACAGCTCGATGTGTGTGACAGTCGGCGCCAAATCCGTCAAATACTGGTTTCTGCCGATGGCGTCCGACGGATTCAGTAAGCGTGCCGGACTGACGAGCCGTTCGGCTATTCTCGCCGACAAACGCAATGTGAACTTTGTCGACGCCGCGTTTTGCGACGCCACGAACAGAATGGTGGCGGTGACGTCGAGCGGTGAGATTCTGGAGTTTAACGGCAACAAGAAGTATGTCAAGTGTTACACGTGGAATCAGGCGGGCAGCGGCGACTTCAAGGCGATCTGTGTGGCACGGATTCCGGAAGGACTGCTCGTCGGCTGCTCGGACGGCCTCGTCCGTCTGTTCTGTCTGATCGGCGACGATCTGGACTTTCTCGCCGACCTCGCCCCGCCCACCCACCTCTTCCAGGACCCGTCGAACGTGTTCGAGCCCGAACAACTGCACAATCATCCGGAAGACGCGATATTTCCGGAGCCCCGATGTCTTGTGGCCTCCGCCACCAGCGCCACCTTCGTCGTCGGCTACTCGGACCGATCGTTGATCGAGTTCTCGCGCGAGAACAAGTGCTGGTCGTTCCGGCGAGCAAGTTTAGGGCACACGGGCTCTGTCAACTGTATCGAAGCGTTTCCGTCGACGTCGCCGTGTCTGCCGGCGGGGACAGTGATCACCGGCGGATCGGACGGCACCGTGAGGTTCTGGAACTTTGGCGGTGACACTGAGGACAAGAAGGAGATCGCCAACATTCTCTGTCCACACCTTCTGAAAGTGGTCTACCTAGATGAGAACCCGGACTTGCTTCTCGACAAGCGCAACTTGGAGACGATCGGTCCAACACCTCCAGATGACGTGCAAACCGGCACGAGTGGTGTTCTGTGCACACGCGTCTCGCACGACGGCCGAATGATGATCGCCGGCACGTCGTCCGGCATGCTCTACCTCATCGACCTCTCCTTCTCCGACACGCCCATCATCGACGTCATCAACGCGCACGACTCGGAGGTGGCGTCGATCGATTTCTCGGACCACGCGAGCACCTCGTTCCACGACCACCAACCCACGTTTCTCGCGTCCGGAGGTCGTGACCGATTCGTGCACGTCTTCCGTCGCATCCCCTACAGCAGTCAGTTTGTGCACTGCGCCGTGCTCGACGGCCATCAGGCGGCCATCAAATCCATCAAATTCGCCGCCCACGACGGCAAACTTCACCTCTACACGTGCGCCTCGGACCGATCGATTCTCGTCTGGCGGCTCGACGCGTTCACCGATCAACACTGCGACTTTCAACGTCATCAGCAAATCGCGACGAGCTCGAGCATCGGCGACATGTGCCACGTGAAACACGTGGATTTGCTCATCGTCGGCGGGCACGACCGAATGCTTCGGCAGTTCGATTTGAATGGGAAGACGGTTCGCGAGGTGAAGGGCACCGACGACGAGGTGGCCCATAGTGGCAAGATCCAGAAGATCGGCGTCGACGCGTCCGGCTCCTACGCCGTCACCGTGTGCTCCGACAAGTACGTCTACATTTGCGACGTTCGCACCGGCGTCTGTCTCGGCGTCCTTTGCGGGTTCGGAGCTCCGCCCACCGACGCGATGTTCACCGACGACTTCCGACACGTGATGGTGTGCACGGCGAACGGCGCCATCTTCATTTGGCAGCTTGCCAAGAATCTCACGGAACGCATGATTTCGGCACAAGTGCGACTGATGGAAGAGGTTACCATGAGGTGAGAAATAAGGGATAAGGGGGTAAGACAAGACAAACATGGCGAAACAAAAGAAAGAAAGAAAGAAAGAAAGATCCGTATCGGACGGGGAGGTGTCCCCTGCAGGGGAAGGAGAGATTGGAATCGAATGTGAATTTGGCCCACTTTCACTTCTTCTTCTTCTTCTTCTTCTTCTTCTTCGTTCCATTATTCTTCCACCACGCCTTCTTATTCTTCTTTTTCATCTTCCTATCACTTTCTTGAGAACCCTTGGCTCTTCCATCTCATATCTTGAAAACTAGATGAGATAGGAGAAAGTTGTCAACTGACAAAATGTTTCTTGACTTGTCAGCTATATTTCGGTAGTTGACACTTTTCTCCTAGCTCTTCTAGTTTTCTAGATATGAACTTTGGAAGACTGAAAACCTGCCACAAGTTGTAGATCAAATCCAATTTTGCTCTCATAGTCGGCCGGTAGATTAGCCGGTAGATCAAAATTCCTAGAACCAATAGGCTGCCTTCACCCAGATGTTCCCTTCCCAATTGGTCTGATGGTAGATCAAACTTATATCCTGAGAACTAGAAGAGATAGGAGAAAAGTGTCAACTGACAAAATGTTCCCTAAGTTGTCAGCTGTACTTCCACAGTTGGCACTTTTCTCCTAGCTCTTCTAGTTTTCGAGATAAAAGCTGTTTCCGACTGGTAGATCAAACTCCCTTGGAACATGTAGATCAAATCCAAATCTTTATTCGTTCAGAACCGCCACCCCGGACAGTCTACTGGGAAGCGGCAGCGAGACGATATCCGGCTCATCGAGCACATTCTGTCGACCGCTCGGCGCGCCCGACTTCTCGGCCTCCTCGACGAGCTCACCGTCGTCGTTGTATTCTGACGACGACGACGACGACCAAGAAGAAGACGTCGACTCGTCCGTATCGCTATCGGGAAGACGACGACGCACCAACAACGATAAGAGGGGGCAAAACGGCCATCCGATCGGCACTTCGAGTTACGCCCGAGTCGGCGATAGGTACGTCTCTCTCGTTTTTACACTTTTCCTTTTTTCTTGCCCCATCCATTTCCCCCCATTTTCAACACCTGTGTGTCTGTTCGTTTTGTGTATTGGATTGGCTCTTTTGTTGGTGAAACACACACATGTGTATGACAATAACAGTGAAAAGGTATCGTAGTCGAAGTACTACTATAACACTGCCACCTTCTTCTTTTCACATCCACCTTGTGAAAAAACGGGGAAAAGGGGGCGGAGCCTAGGGTGGTTTCGTGTCGGTTGCGATTCGATTCGATTCCGAATATGGAATTGGGAAAGGGAGGATTAGTGAATCGGATTAGATCCCCTCGATCTAGTTTCCCTCCCCACAGTTATGACTTTATCCTTCTTTGTAGTGTCCATCTCATCCCCTCCATCCTAGTGCCACGTCATGCCATTCCACTCGCCGTTCTAATAAACTCAACTTGATATGCGGTTTCAATGGTCGCCCCGCTTCTGCCCCATCAAATTTTGATATGCGTTTCTTCGCGTTGGCTCCCCCCTCGGCTACAGCTCGGGGGGAGCTCGAGCCCCTCTGGCTGAAGAGCAATGTGTAGCTCTCTGCCCTGCGTACTACATTCTACGACAATCGTAGATCAAAACCATGGCCCTTTTGATCTACACACCGACTTAACCTTTAATCCAGGACTCATCTGGTTAGGTACTTTTCGCGTTTAGGGGGCTCTCGTTTTGATCTACCTCTTCATACGTCATTTGGACCTTTTTTGACCTACTTTGCGCATGGAGGGGCTCTCTGACCATTTTCAACTCCACTACCAAAGTTTTGATCTACCTCTTCGTCCACTTTGCAGCCGTTTTTGACCTACTTAGCTTTGCGCATGGAGGGGCTCTCTGACCATGTTCAACTCCATTATGGAAGTTTTGACCTACATCTTCATCTACTTTGTTTTGTTTTTTGATCTACTTTATCTTTCTATCTCAGTCTCTACTGTAGTACGGTATTTGCAATTAGAGAGCTCACTGATCATCCTCCTTTCCACTACCAACGGTTTGATCTACAACATCTACCTTGTACGGTTTTTGATCTACCTTTTATCTCTCTCTCTCTCTCTCTCTCTCTCTCTCTCTCTCTCTCTCTCTCTCTCTCTCTCTCTCTCAATCTCTCCTGTAGTACAGGATTTGCATGTGGAGAGCTCTCTCTACACCACCGACGGTTTGATCTACCTCCACATCTACTTTGCAGCGTTTTTGACCTACTTTCTCACTCACGCACTATCTCTCTATCGCTGGCACCTATCCGCCCCCCCCCCTTTCGCGCAAAAGGTTTATGCAAATTAACACTTCCTCTTGTCTTCTCTTCTCTTTTCTCTCCCACACCACCCGATGGTTTGTTGTTTCCGCTCCCCCCACCTTCACATCAGAACCTCCACCCGCCACTGTGAGAATAGTGTGCAAATCGGAGAGAGCCGACCAGAGAAATTGATCTCTATTTGTGCAAATGCTCGAGAAGCGGACTTGCGCGCGCGCGCTCCCCCCACCCGCCTACCACCACCAAACACAGTGTGACCGACTTTCCGGTCCCGGTTTTGTGGTCGTTTTTGGACTCTCTTTTTGGCGCCTTTCCGTAGATCAGATCAAGTGTGATAGTTTTGATCTACATGTTTATCTTTGTACATTTGTACATTTGAGGCGGTGTAGATCAAAAGTGTTATTATGATTTGATCTACCTCGTTTTTGTTGTTGTTGTACATCCTTCCATGTCCTTTCTCAATGTGTACTACTTGGTGTGTTCCATTTCGAAATGTATATTCTTTTATTTACACTTTTCCGTTTTTGGCGGTGTCTCCATTTCTCTACTTCTCTACTTCTCCTTCAGTCCCCCTTTAACTTTTTTTCCCATTCGTCGTTTTTGTCTTTCAGTTTGCACACCTTTTCCGCCCTTTCTCTCTCTTTTCTGCCACCATATAGTGATTTGATCTACCTCTATGTATAAGTATAAGTCGGTATGTTCGGTATGTACCAAATGTACCATACATACATGGATTTGGGGGGATGGATGTACAGTAGTACATGTTAGTGTTCGCGGGGGACGTGTTAAATGAAGCGAACGGAGAGAGAGAGAAGTGAGGGCGCAAAGACGTTTTGAAATGGAGAAACTGAACGTTTTAACTCTTGCTAGTAGCCATGTTTTGGTAGATCACAAAGTAGATCAAAACACCTAGTCAAAACCACGGATTCCCATTGTAGATCAAAAAGTAGATCAAAACCCTTTAAAACGTGGGATTTCGATGGTAGATCACAAAGTAGATCAAAACACGCCTTCATAGCCATGGACTTCAATATTAGATTAGAAAGTAGATGAAATACCCCTACAAATCATACATTAGATTGGTAGATCACAAAGTAGATCACAAGCCCGTCAAAATCACGGATTTCAGCGGTAGATCAAAAAATAGATCAAAACACCCCTCCATAGCCTCATGGATTCCGAAATTAGATTGAAAGTAGATCAAAACCCTTCAAATTCGAGGACTTTGATGGTAGATCATAAAGTAGATCAAAAAACGGTACAAAGCCATGGATATCAGCGGTAGATCATAAAGTAGATCAAAACGTTCCGTAAACCGTTTTTGGAGCCTTTCCGCACCGTTTTAGCTCAATTTTTCGAACCTCAAAGCTATCGAGCTTCCAATCACAAACATTTTTCGTGTGCTTCTTGACTTTCCTTCACTTCATCACCTCCTTCTATTGTTTTCCGTTTTCCGTATAGCTGTCATTGTAGAGGAGGGGGGAAAAGGAGGTGAGAGGCATTCGATTTCCGAATTCCCGCGCGAAATATGGAAAATATAGGAATGGAATTGAAGGTCGCCGCCGCCGCCGCGAGTCGAAATGTAGAGGCGTGTTATCAGTCTCTGATTCTCCTTCTCTCCCCCCTTTATCTCTCTCTCTCTCTCTCTCCCTTGATATCAGTTTGAAAGACGAACGGATTGGGGGGGGGGGGGGGTAAACAAATAAACACGGCATTCTCGGTTTATGCACTCTCTCTGTCTTTCTCTTTCTCTAGCAAAGTGTCAATCCTGAGACCGCTCGCTGATTATTATGGTGGTGTGCACGTTTTGACCTCCCTGACCTTGTTTTGATCTACACCTCTTTTTATCGAAAATTTCCATTCAGCTCCCCTTTAACGTGTACTGTAGCTTTGACCTGGAAACCTGGAAGAGTTTGCAAGTCATTTACTGTAGTTACTTATAGATTTGGACCCCCCTTACGATTTTGGGTTTTCGGTTCCGTTCTAATTGACTAGTAGTAAGCATAGTGGTATACATTTCATTGCTAAACTATGGGACGTGACGGTCACGTGACCGAAACCATGTCTTCGAAATCATTGACAATGTAGCGTTACCCCCTGGCTCCAATTGCGCTGGCTCATCTCAATGATTGTTGTGTCACGAGTCACAAGTCACGTGACCGGAACCATGGCTCGTTCGGACTTTCCGAAATGGCCTACTAGAGCCTGCTGAACTGAAACAAACAATTCTCGTTTGAACTTGAATTACACATCATTCGACCTCTCCGCCTAACCATTATGGGTGCTAAGCCTAGCTTAAAACAAACCTGGCGTCTGAAATTGCTTTTCTCTTTTTTCCTTTTTCTCCTCTTTGCCCCCCCCCCCCTTCCATTTTTGTTGCTTTCTCTCTAAATCATCAAGAACAGACGCACCGTTTTCTTTTCAAAGAACGCGTGAAGTTTGTCCATCAGGTTTAAAGGGGGGCGAACAGCTGTTATCTTTCATGTATGTGCGTTTGTGTGTTTGTGTGTAATGTGGCCAACTCGACCCGGGTCATGTTTGATCAGTAGATCACTTTTCTGGAGGTACCTAGTCATAGAAAGCGAGAGTTGTAGATCAAAAACGTTGCGCGGTGCAGTACGTGGTGTTCATCTTATCTTATCTCGATAACCAAAAGAGCTATCAAAAAGTAGTCAACTGCAAAGTTGTAGAGCACAAAAAGAGCAACAACTTTGCAGTTGACAACTTTTTGATAGCTCTCCCGGTTCTCAAGGTAAAATGAGACCATTCAATTAACATCTCTTCAAGACGAATTACCATTCGAAAAGGCAAAGTGGTGGTGGTGTGTAACGGTGTAACGGCGTGACAAAGTGTGACCTTCCACATCCACACACACATTTGCATAATTCAAGGGGAGGGGGCGTGTGGAATGACCTTGAAGGCGTCGGGGGAAAAGTGAAAAGTCAACGTCTTCCGAAATTTAGGCGAGGGCGGGTAAACAACAACCGCGTCTTTCATTCTTTCATTCATTATTATGATGATATACATACATGCAATTCATATCTTTTGCGCTCAGAAGATCTTCCAATCAGTCGGAGACAGCTGTTGGGATTCTGATTCTTACATCCTTCTTTCTTCTTCAATCATCATCGAAAAACGATTGGGAGCCTAGAGATTTTATCATCTTTTTATCTTTTTTCTCTCTCCCCCTTCTCTCTCAATTAGACACTTTGCTAGTGGGAGGGAGTGAGAGCGAGGAGACGCAGACACAGAGAAAGATTGGCTTTTCGTTTTCTCATTCTCATTCTTCAATTCCTCATATCTACCCCCTTCCCACCTTCCCTCCACTAGCCCGGTACCTAGTATCTGGGATGCCAATGATTATATGCGCTCGGTTGGTTACTGTTTTTTTTATCTACTACATACCAACTAGCTTATCATAATAATGATGGGTTTTTGTTTGCAGCTCCTTCTCGCCGGCGGTTCAGACAGCGCCGGCCGTCGAACGACGAACCCATACGAATCTATTCTCGCACGATCAGTACGGTAAGTTGGGCGCGGGGGGACTACAAATCCACTAGGCTGATAGTTCGGCCACAGTGAAAGCGACGGTTTTTGTGTGTAGATTTACGAGCTTGACTCCTTGAAGCCCTAGGCCCTGCTTGGAAGCTCAAAAAAAATTGAAAATATGAAAGATTGGAGAGGGACTAGAAATCCACTTGGTAGAAAGTTCGGCCACAGTGACGAAGTCGCTTTTGTGTAGATTTACGAGCCTGATAGTGGACCTCTTGGAGCTCTAGATTGGAGGGGGACTAGAAATCGCAAGCTGAATAGTTCGGCCACAGTGATAGCGACGGTTTTTGTGTGTAGATTTACGAGCTTGACTCCTTGAAGCTCTAGACCCTGATTGGAAGCTCAAATTGAAAATCTGAAAGATTGGAGGGGGACTAGAAATCCACTTGGTAGAAAGTTCGGGCGCAGTGATAGAGCCGGGTTTTTGTGTGTCGATTTACGAGCTTGATAGTGAGCCCATTGAAGCTCTAGATTGGAGGGGACTAGAAATCCACTAGGCTGATAGTTCGGTCGCCGGGAAAGAGTGGTTTTTTTGTGTAGATTTACGAGCTGAACACATTTTCAGAAACCGACATCTCGGAAACGCAGTCGGACTTTGTGTCCTCGAGAAGAACCACCAACCATCATCATCGTCTGTTCTCGGACGAAGAGGAGCCGCCGGAGCAGCACAACGGTCAATTCCACCTCGCCGCTCCGCTCTCGTCGGATCCACGTCGATCGGCGTCTCCCGGCCTGTACAACACAACAACAACTTCCGGCGGTGGAAACGACCATTTGAGAGGCTACCAGAGCAGCAAGAGCATGATGAATCTGAGGTGAGTGGTCAAGATTGTGTGTAGTCAAGGGGTCTAGGTGAGACTACGGGGTCCCAGGTGAAGGTTTAGGGGTTCCAGGATCATGACGAGAAACTGAGGTTCCAGGTGGAAATATTGAGGTCTAGTTGAAAAGAAACAGCTTCCGATGGAAATAGGGGTCCCAGGTGGATTTTTGGGATTGTAGGCCAAAATGAGGGTTCCTAGACCGAATATCGAGGGTCTAGGGGAAAATAGGGGGTCCTTGCTAAACATAGGGTTGCCTAGAAGATGAGTGGAATTTTAGATGGGATCCGGGTTCCAAAGTGGAAACTGGGGGCCCTAGTGAAAAATGTGGGGTCCTGAAGGAAAATCAGGGGTTCTAGTTGGAACAAAGAGTGTCTACGTGAAAGTGAGGGGTCCTAGGAACAAAGAAGGGTTCCTAAAGGATAGTGGGGTCCCGGGTATATAACAAAGGATCCTAGATGAGAAAACCGCGTTGGAATTAAGAGGTTCGACGTGAAAGTAAGGGATCCTCAAAAGTGGAACTTAGGGGTCCTAAGGAAAATAAGGGATCCCAGATAGAAACTGTGGTTCTAGAAAAGTTCCCATTTTAACCATTCCTTCATCATTCCCATTCCAGAGACGTGACGGGCGGCGGTGTTCGCGTTCAGACGGCCAAGGAACTCATGATGTCCGCCATCGCGTCGCAACGCAATTCACAATCCGGTAAGCGTCTCGTCTCGTCTTCCCCTCTTGTAGTCGTCGTCGTCGACGACGTTGACGAAAAACGGGGAAACGACACCGTTTTACGATCTGTTTTCAGGATCCTCGTCGCATTTGAACACAACATCATCGTCGGCATCATCGTCCACAACGCCATCTGGGCGGATGAAGTGGGGCGACATTCCGCAATCGAACAACAACAACGGTAAGGCTTCTCTTCTTTTTGAATGCAAATCGAAAGGCCAGGCAAAACTAAGGCCACGCCCCCAAGACAGTAGGAACTATGATGCTCATGTATCTTGAAAACAAGAAGAGCTAGTAAAAAAGGGTCAATTGCGAAAATATAGCCGACAAGTTAAAGAACATTTTGTTAGTTGACAACTTTCCCGTAACTACTTTAGTTTTCAAGATATAGTGGCCCTCTAATGTGCAAATGCGCTCCAGCCTTCGAGCGCTCATATCTTGAAAACTAGAAGAGCTAGGAGAAAAATGTCAACTACCAAAATAAAGCTGACAACTCACGGAACATATTGTCAGTTGACAACTTTCCCCGATCTCATCTAATTTTCAAGATAGACTCCATGGAACACAGTTAGAAAGGAAAAGTCGGCGAAAAGCGAAAGACGAAACATTTTGACCTATGAGCCGCCCGATTGCTCTGTGTTTGTAGTGTTTGTGTGTGTCCATGTCACAAACGGCAACCCCAGGTGCCCCCCCCCCCCCCTCCTGTCTTCCACCTTCGCAATAAGAGCATCTAGGGGGGAAATGGAATATGGGGCAAATATTGATCGGGGCGAGAGCCCCCCCCCCCTTTCCAATACCCACTCAACATTCCCATTCCTTGTTTTGAATGGCTACAGGACATGGAAGCGTGCGCGCGCGCACGCACCCGCCTACATGACTGTCTGGTCAGTGGTGGGGGTGTCCTTTTCAATCAGCCGCCTTCCCTCTCTCTCTCTGCGTCTTACCCATTCAAACACCCCCCTTCTCATCCGACAACCAGGTGTCCAATTTCGGAATCGAGAAGACGTCCTTGCGCGCGCGACGCCTTCTTATACAAACTTGGCGTTTTCCATTCAGAAGTCGCTTTTTCTCGCGTTTTCGTCTCACGACCTCGCCCCCTCTTCTTTTTTTTTTGGGGGAATAGATCAAACAAAAGTGTCACGTTTCCCATTCTCTTGTTTCTCTTTTTTTCACTCTGGAGCGACCAGCAGTGGACCAAAAGCCTCATGAATTTTCAATGACGACGCTTCCTTCTTTCCAGACTGGCACCACCCCTCCTCCACTACCGATCTTCATCACGTCTCACCGGTCATGGCGACGACGGCATCACAGCCCATGATGATGAATCAGAACGTCTACAATAGTGGAGCCGGATCGCAGTATCAGTTGAACTATCAGCATGGTGAGTGGATACCTAAGAGTTGGGGTTGAGGATAGTCAAGTTGGGGTCTATCTAGTTAGCACTACGAAATTGTTGGAAAATTGGTTTCTGATCATTTCATCAGCGAATTAGCTCTTTTGACTTCAACAGTCATTATCACCACTTTCCTTACCTCGAAACTGTAAAGTTGGGGGTGTTTTCGAAATCCTCACAACAAGAGCTATCTTGTTAGCACTATGAAAACATTGAAAAATCGAATTCTGAGAAAGTTGTCCAGTGCTAGGAATAAGAACATGGTAGATTTTCACCGTCAATATCTTTATGCCCCCTTTTTCAAAACAATCAAGTTGGGGTATTTTTGTAATCCTTACATCAAAATCTATCTTTTTAACATTACGAAATTGTTGGAAAATTGGTTTCTGAGTTCCAGCGAATTGGCACTTTAGACTTTGACAGTCAATGTTTCCATTTCCCATGCCTTAAAAAACTTAAGTTTGGATGTTGTTTGAACCCTCACAGTGGGATCTATCTTTTTAGCACTACCAAATTGTTGGTAAAGCGATTTCTGAGCACTTTCTTAGCAAGCTAGCACTTTGGGCTTTGACACTTGATATCTCCAATTTCCTTGTCTCACAATAGTCGAGTTGGGGAACTTTTGAAATCCCCACAACAAAATCTATCCCACTAGCACTAGAAAACCGTTCAAAAACCGATTCCTGCAGGCTCTCCGTACACGCTGCCCGACTCGACCCAACACCAGCATCATCATCAACCGCCACCTCCACTGGCTCCACGAACGACTTCTCGCGGCCCAGTGCTCACGACTCCGCCCTCACAACAGGCGCTTCAGCAGATTCAGACGAACACGACGGCGTCGTTCAGTCCGTTCCGTCGAAAATCGATGGATCGCAACAGTCTGTCGAAAAAGTTTCTCGACAACGGCGGCGCGCAACCGAAGACGGTGTGGAGTCCGGCGTCGTTGACGACGACGTCTGGCGGAGCGCCACGACGCAGCAACTCGAATCTGTTCGCCGCGACGAACATGGAGACGTCGTCGACCAACTTGTCAAGAAGACGTGAGTGAGAATCTCTCTCTCCATTATTATCCGCGCCCGCAATTCCTTTCTCTCTCTCTCTCGTATTCCGCCGACTAATTCTCCCAGTTCCGCTTGATTCTAGAAGAAGTAGAAGACGTCGTTCCTTCCATTCCAGACACAGATAAGCAACCGCAACGGCTGCGTTTTACGACCACCGTTCAGACGCGAGAAATCTCGCTGGACGATGAGACAGATGACGCCGTCGTCGTCACGTCTTCTACTTCATCTTCGTCCGCAAAACAACGACACTTTCATCATCATCGACGTCCGAGTACGGTGACCGTCGACAGTAGAGACGCTGACGTGGCACGACGGATGGCGAAGAAGGGTCAGCTGAATCAGAGCCAGAATCAGAATCGAGGTGAAGACCAGTGCACTCATCGGCCACACTCCTCTTCTTCTTCGTCGCATGGCTCTTCCCTTCCCCTTGTTGTTGTTGTTGTCTTTCCTTGTGTGGCTAATCCATAACCAAAAATAGAAAAAGAGTTTCTCCCCGGCCGGGAATTGAACCCGGGTCTCGCATGTGACAGACGCGGATACTCACCACTATACTACCGAGGACACGGCGGCAGTTGGCAGCCAGGGCGGTGATAAACGCGCCACTCTCCACCGCTCTCACTTTTTCTGTCACTTTGGGAAAACGTTTGTGGGGGGACACTGGATGACGTCATCTTGAGCTGAAATTGAAACGTCATCATTTTCAGCCGACGACCTGAATCTCAACTTCAACGCCGCCTCACTGCGAAGCCGTAGCCAGAGTCCGAACAAGCTCGCGTTGAGCCAACAACAACAGCAATACACCCCGTCGAGCCCGAGCTCGACGGGCGGCGGCTCGTCGATCGTCGGCTCAGCGACACCGTCACGCCTTCAACAACGTCGTCGCGATTCGGACGTCTCCTACGCGCGATCGGCGACAACGACGCGCGGACGAGACGAGATGCGGAAAAGCACCGACGCGCTGAACAAACTGATGGCGGTTCGCAGCAAGTTGCATCAGTCGAGCGAGAATTTGCGAAAGTCCACCGAGAATCTGGCGTTGTTGAAGCAGTTGGACGATGAGACGACGACGACGACGTCGTCGCCGAAGACGAGAACACGGAGCAGCAGCAATTTGCGGACAGCTGCCGATGGCGGGCTTGGAGCCATGGAGTCGTTCGGAACATTCGACGTCGACTCGAGAATGAAGTCGGGGTACTGTTTTTAGTGGAGCATCTTCCCGAACCTTTGCTATGATCATGTCCTCTTGCAGCTCGACCAGCTCACTGGCCCACTCGAGAATGATGGCTCGCAGTATCGGCAACCTCAACGACACCTCCTCGCTGGCCATGGAAAGCCCGTCGACACTCTTCGACTCGCCGAGTCAACGCCTTCAGAACACGATTCAGATGATGCGCAAGGCGAGCAACCCGGATTTGACGGCACCCGAACAGTTCGAGCCACAACAGGATACGGGCAGTCCGTTCGCGTTGCGAATGCGCGGTGCCGTCCAGAAGAAGATGGACCGGTATCGGGCGCGGAATAAAAGCGGCGTGGCTGGCGGACGCAATCAGACGTCCGAGGAGAGCGACTCGAACAATTCCGACATGATGCCGTTGAGCATCAACAAGAGGGCGTTGGCCGCCGGAAACCGATCGACGACCACTTCCGACTTCTCGCCGGCCTCTTCTCGTGGATCCTCCTCGTTGGCCATGTCCAGTGGACGTATGGTTTTTTCTTTTTTTTTAATAGTCTAGAATTGGAGTTTCATTCGATTTGGTGCCAAAACATCTACCTAGATAACACAACCGTAGTTACGATTCAGAGATCGAATCGGTTTTGTGACCATAAAAAATTTCAAACCAATTTCTAAGAGCCAGTCGACCGCTCAAATTGTAGCTCTTTATACGGCCGATTTCATAAAAATAATTTGAAAATTTTCAGATTTCTCTGCGGCTTGAAAAACGTCGGCCCGTCTAGGCCAGGGCCAGCCGAGGCCTACAAGACTTGACGATTTTTTGAAAAGATGAGAAATCGGGAAATTCCCAGTAAATCCCGTCAAAATACCTACGATTCGACTATTTTTTATGCTCAAAAATCATCCACTATTGTAAGCCTGGCCTGACCCGGGCCTAGACGGCCCGGCGTTTTTCAAGCCGCTGAAAAATCTGATAGTTTTCTAGTAAATTTTATAAAATTACCCTCCAAAAAAGCTACAATTTGAGCGGTAGACTGACTCTTAGAAGATGCTTTGAAATTTTTTACGCTCAAAAAACCGAATGCCTGGCGATTCGTGAATTGGATCACAACTCCGCGCACGTGTTTTATGAAATTAATTGGCTTTAGATCTAATCACCTAGCAAATCTACCTACCGTGTCAAGATCCTCCAGATCCCTCGCCAGATAACCTCATTACTCGCAATCTTTGCAGCCATCGGCAGCGGTCTTCCGTCGCGCCGCCTCTACGACCAACAAAGATCGGGCGTCTCGGCGAGCGCCGTCTCGTCGACACCCCGACGTCCCGGTGCCAACTATCTTGTCACCAAGATGTCCGAACAGTCGAACAAATCGTTGGAGGGCGCCGATTTGGGCTCCGACGAGTCGCCGCGCAGTTCGGTCAACTCGCACGAGTGGCAACACCTGATCGAGACGTCGCAGGATGGCACCAGAAATCGTGAGCTTCCCTTTCCTTATTGCCAAATCGATTTCGCAACACTCCCCCTCCACCTCCCTTTTTCATGTGATCCTCTCTCCTCCCTCATTCCTTTGTTCTCTCACTTTCCAGCGCTCATTTGTCACGTCCAGGATTGTATGGAGCAGCTGCGAATCCACGTGGACAAGAGTTTGCAGGCGAAGAAACTGGTAAGCCCTCTCTTCACCTCCCCATTTCCCGTTGTGATAGTCTAGAACTACCCTCACTAGCTTTTGTCTGTGAAACCAAAAATAGAAAAAGAGATTCTCCCCGGCCGGGAATTGAACCCGGGTCTCGCATGTGACAGACGCGGATACTCACCACTATACTACCGAGGACACGGCTGCACTTGGCCGCCAGGGCGGTGATAAACGCGCGCCCGTTTCCTCGCGCAAAAACCAGAATTCCACGTGTTTTTCATTGCAGGTGGAGGACGATACGAGTTTGGGTATCGAGCAAAAGAAGATAGTTATGTGTGAAATCGATCGATCCATCGAACGAATGATCGACAAATTGGCGCCAAGCCATCCGATTACGTGAGTGTTGCAAGTGCGCTCTACGGCTAACCTCCCCAACTTTTTCTACAGTAAGTCGAGCAACGGAACGAACGTCGGAAACGACTACACGCCGAAAGGTGCCACCGCTGCCACAAATACCAATATATATGGAATTCTCAAAGAGAACCTCTCTTCTAGACAATAGTCCCTCTCTTTTGAAGCGAACGAATAATATTAAAATTTTAAAAAAATTCAATCGATATCGAAACTTGTATTAAAACGCACCCCCATATCTATGTCCGGTTCTCCCCAAATTCCGCTCATATTTTCGTTTTTTTCTTTAATTTTTTTTCACTTTTTTTCTGAAAACTATTTGCTAAACCTCATGACGATGCCTTCCATTCTTTTCCGCCCCCCGCTTTCGAAACGTCTTCTTAAATTGTATTTTATATTGTTCTACAACGAACAAAAAACATATGAATTACATTTTGAATATCAAAAGTGTTCGAAAAAACTGATCGTCATCTGACGAGCGTAGTCCATCGAGTCGACGTTCGGCCGTAGCACAACGTTCGACCAGCGAGACGACTCGAAATCGTCGAAAAACTCGCCGGAACTCGAAATGATGCTCGAATTCAGCTCGTCGAGGGTTAGACGGCGCTTTTCATCTGAAAAATTTAAAAGTTGCCATGGGCAAAACCCGAACCCGCGTAACTAAACCCACAGCGCAACACGCACCCGCCTGCGCCACGCACGCACCTCGTGGAGCTGGGTGATAAGCGGTAGAAGAGCGCGCGGCCGCCATTCCCCCAAAAAAGGTCCCCAAAGAAAAACGAAAAAAAAAATTGCGGGGTCCAAAAAGTTTTTTTGGCGCATGTTTTGCAAGGAAAGCCAGAAAGGCAGAGATTTCTTGCAAAAATAAGAGAAAAACGGAAGAAAATCCCTCGAAATTGTCGTTCCACACACATACACACACGACAAATTTGGCGGAGACGAGAAGCGAGGCACGTGCTTTCTCGTGCTCCCGCTCATTTTTCACATCCACTCACAGAAATTATGGTGAAAATAGGGAGAGCCGTCGAGGAGACGGACCGCTTCACGACGGTTGACGTACGCTTTGAGATGATCGATGTGACGGACCGAGAACGACGTCGCAATCCGGCCGCCTTCCACTGGCATCTTGTGCAGCTCCTGAACCACGAGACTTTAACCACTTATAACTTTGTTGTTAGTGGGGCTAGGGAGAAGTGCATAAGTCCATTGGAAAGAGCACATCGAGAGCTTCAATTTGCACTCCCTGACAGGTCAAAAAGCTCATTTGGGAACCAAGTTACAGGCCAAAACTCACCGTCACCGCCTGCATGCAGTCCTCAGGGTCGCCGAATCGTACGAAGCAGCTCGTGCTCACTCTTCCCGTCTCGTCCTGTCGGAACTGATACTGTGCCAGTCCCAACACAGAAGTGTAGCGGCTCAGCACTCGATAGAGCTCGTGCCGTGTCAGGTGCACCTTATCGATGCGCATGAACGCGTGCGCCTCCTCCTTCTGCGCGGCGAACGTGAAATCCAACTGGAAGCCGTCGGGCACTCCGTGCCGCCCGTGCACTTTCCGCCCGCTCAACGTCTTCCACGCGACGCGGGCATCAGCGAAATCCACGTATTGGTAGAAGACGTTGCGCTTGTCGCCGTGCCGCGTCAGGCTCCGTCGCACTCGCATCGGACACGGTTCAACGCTCTGAAATCGGAGATGGCGGGCTCAAAATAAAGTAGACGGCTCACAAAAACTATCGAATCGAGGACGTCACAGTCGATGTCGAGCTCGAGATCGCCCATCAACAGTGTGGGCTCATTGCTCGGGCCACGTGGCAGGTGGGACATGTCTTTTTGCAAGCAAACTGTATAGCAAAGGCCATCACCCTTTCCAAGTCTATCCACACGACGGCGCGAACCTTCAAGTCAGGAAGGTCACGCGAAAAAGTCAATTCCCCCCCCGGTGCCACGTCATCAATATGTAGATCTCGATTTCCGTGAAATGGGGAGAAGAGGAAGAAGAAGAAAGAGGAGAGCGGTTGCGTGCCTCGGAGCACTCTAGTTTTTGGTGGTGTATCCACACCAAAACCAAAACATTCTCATTTTCATTTTCCTTAGCCCCGGTTTCCAGTTTCCAGTTTCCGTGTCACACATACATGTCACCAATGCCCCAATTTCCTTACCGTAACCTTTCCCCGCCCGGGAGTAGTCAAGGGGACACCAGAGGGGTCAGGAATTCCGACTTCCGTCTTCCGACTTCCGTCTTCCGACTTCCGACTTCCGTCTTCCGTCTTCCGTCTTCCGACTTCCGACTTCCGACTTCCGACTTCCGACTTCCGACTTCCGACTTCCGACTTCCGACTTCCGACTTCCGACTTTCAACTTCCGACTTCCAACTTCCGACTTCCGACTTCCGACTTCCGACTTCCGACTTCCGACTTCCGACTTCCGACTTCCGACTTCCGACTTCCGACTTCCGACTTCCGACTTCCGTCTTCCGACTTCCGACTTCCGTCTTCCGACTTCCGACTTCCGTCTTTCAAACTTTTATTTCCGAAATGTACCGATTAAAACGAATGATACCGTACCCCCCAAGGCTGCTGGGCTAAACAACGCACGGTTGTCCCGTACAAGTAAAAACGGAGCATCGTTGAAATTGCCCTCGCCCCCTCCCCGAATTATCAATAGAGCGCATTTGCTGACGCCTGTCAAAGACCCCTTTTCACCTTGAAACCTTGAAACCCGCCCTGCTGCAACAAAATTGAGATGACGCGAATTGTACAAAAGTTAGGCTTGGGGGATGTTATAACTCGATTAGTGCCCCCCCCCCCCCCTTGTCGCAAATTGCTTTCGGCCCCTCGTAATAACTTTCAATAATTCCGCCTCCTAATTGACTTTTCCCACTCCCCCTCACAGAAGGGGGCTAAAGACAATTTCCCAGAACAACCCCATTAGTTCGGCCTACGATCTGCAAATCCGCTCCATCGCACTCCACACACGATTGTCAATGGAGCGCGTTTGCATCAGGAGGGCTCTTCACTAAACACCACCACCACCCCCTTTCTTTTCCTTTTGCATAGACAATTACGCAGCGCCACACCTTTCATTGTCTCCTGTCATTGCTCATGTTGCTGCTCCCCGAGCACACACTCTGCTCTCGAAACTCGCGCCCATTTTTGGTCCCTTCCCGACCGGATCATGATGCTCAATGGAGCATTTCCGGCCGGCCGGCCGCAGAGCACATCATCGCATCATCGAGCTTGATAATTTCAGCGAGATAAGTGGGGGCTCTCTCTCTCTCGATTTTCACATAACAATAATGGTCCCCCCCCCCCCCTTTCGCCCAGAAAAACGAAATTGCCCTTGAGAAGGGAAGAGTGTGCACACAAATTCTGTGGTGCGTCATCGGCTCGGGGCTCGCGGCCCGAGCCCATTCTCCAGAGCAAATTGTACGTGCTCATCATTCCGTGAAGCGGCGCGCGCACCTAAAAACGCTCAAATTCAATCGTTCGCTTCACTTCGTTTCTATTTTCCATTCCATTCCATTCCCATTTCCACTTCCCCGCCGTGACGAGCTTACCTCACACCACCCAAAAACCAAAAATAGACAAAAAATATCGGCTGCTTATCCTTATCCCGGAGGTTACCGGCTGAATCAGAGATCTTGTTGAAAAAAAAAGATTCTCCCCGGCCGGGAATTGAACCCGGGTCTCGCATGTGACAGACGCGGATACTCACCACTATACTACCGAGGACACGACGGGGACAGGTCGGCAGGGCGTACACAAGGCCGCTGTTTTTCCTGCCCCGCGCCCATACACACACAGAAACTGACACCTGTGATGCTCCCATTAATCATGGCTTTCCCCCCCCCCCCCCCTTCTAAATGTTATGACGAACGAGCCAGGTGCCCACTTATAATTAATCGGCCCCCTCCTATATGCTCCCTATATCCTTCTCTCGCGAGCGCGCGCGCGCGCACGTCTTCTTATCTTCTTATCCGTGGGGCTTCGCCGTCTTCTTTTCTCTTCTTTCTTCCTTTAATCTTTTAGCTATCACTTGAAAATATCATCAATAGGCGGATAACAAGAAGCGAGATATAAGGGAGTCGAAGAAAAAGAAGGAGATAACAAGATTTGGGTGGCGGCCGGAACCTTCTTAGTGGATGTGCCTATGAAATCATCCTTTTGAATATCAATTTGTTTTTTGGCATTAAGAGGTCAGGCCCAGGCGGGAAATGGGAAAACAGATGGGAAAACATGTTATCGTCCGGGAGGGTTGTGTGGAAACTTCTGGAAAGTTTGGGTACCCGAACCTCAATACCGAATCTTCTAGTCTTGGGAGCTGTGGAAAAGGTTCGGAACATCGGAGACCCCTAGAATTCTCTGTATGGGGTCCGAGAGGGTGCGAACATTCGGGACCCCTCGAACAATCTACCTAAGGGGTGAGGAGGATTCCAAATCCTGGAACCCCTTGAAAGATTGGTCTTAAGGGAACTCTCTAGGATTCTCGGTAAAAGGTCTAAGGGGTCTAGAGTCTAGACTATTGATACCCCTCTAACAATTGGAACTTCTCTAACAATCCCCTTTAAGGGTCCAAGAGGTTCCAATATCCTAGAATGCCTCCACAAACCTCTGTTAGAGGTCCAAGGGGGTCCACAGTATTGGAACTCCTCTAACAATCAACCTAAAGGCGACCAAGGTGTTCCAGTCCCTTGGAGCACCTCTAACGATCTATCTGATCGTGAGGGGCCCACGGGGGGTTCAACCTCTCTGGACCCCCGGACCCCTCTCCAAACCCTGTCTCGCTTTCTCCTCTTCCTTCTCTTCCGCATCCGATGGGATCCATAATGATCTATCACCTGTATCTTCTGACTTCCCTCCCCATTCCTCGACAAACATCTTCTTCTTCCCCTTTCCTAATTGGTTTCCTTATTCAATTTCCGGTCCCCCTTTCCTTGCTCCCTCGTCCCACCAGATCTCAAGTTCATCTCCCTCGTTTTTCTTCTTCCCCCATCCTCATCCCACCTAATTTATTCATGTGATTCCGGCGGCCCCCTTTCGCTCTCTTCCTTTTTTTCCCAGATTTGAATGGGAAAATGGAAAGCGGCGGAACGTTCTGAGAAGGCGTGCGGGAGGAAGAAGTCAAGAGAGTGTTTCCAGTAGGACCCCCCTTAACTTTTTTTCTCCTTCCTTTTCTTATTTTTTTTTCGGGAACAGCAGGAAATCAGTGTCTCTCGAGAGCCCCCCGAGAAGAAAAAAAAAACACGGGCGGTTCGCTTCGTTATGCTCGCCATTCATGGGAAAACGAGCGAAAGGAAACGAAATCAGATGCGAATTCAGAAGGTGTGTCTGGTCACGCTGGCCTCTTTTCATCGTCTCCGTGAAGTGTGACCGGCGTGTGTCACGTCACAAGTCCCCGGCCAAGATTGGTGTACACTTTGACACATCATCATCATCATCTCTCCGTTATCAACTAATCTCTACATATCTCTCTGGCGACGGCGACGGCGGGAAAATAAGAAAATAAGATTGGGATGGGATTTGGACGGGATTTACATCGAACTTTGCCCTGCGCCCCGGGATTCGATTGGATTTGACGCATTTAGACCCGCCGCTTGGTTTTTGATGGGTTTTCAATTGAAGGGGGATTATCGTATGGAAACGTGATATGATTGTGTGGGTGGGTGTCCAGGCGATGTAAATCTATAAGAAAGGATCACGCAAAAGTTCAGGAAAGATCTGGCAAGGTCTAGAGGCTTCCCGGATGGTCGTAGCCAGTAGAATAAGGTTTGAGACCTCCTTATGGTCTAGGGGTCCAGGTAGGATCTAGAAAGGTGTGGAAGCTTCCTGGATTGTAATACCCAGAAGAATAAGGTTTGGGGACTCCATATGGTCTAGGGGGTCCAGGGAGGATCTGGTAAGTTCTGCAACAAAAAACCAAGGTCCCGATAATATAGATGGGCCTACGGAAGGTCTGGGAGCTTACTGGTTCGTTCAAGGTCACATAAAAGTTTTGGACGAAGGTCTAGGGGTCCCCATGGTCCAGGGGGTCCGGAGAAGATATGGAAGCTTCCTGGATTGTAGTAGTCACTAAGCTAGAGTTCAGGGTTTTCAATAGTCTAGGTAGGGTCGGAAAAGGTCAAAGACGCTTTCTGGATGGTTCCAGGTCACCGGATCGTTGTAGCCTCAACAATAAAGTCCAATGGTTCTTAATGGTCTGCCTGGAAATATCTAGAAGCTTTCCAGATTGAATTATATGATAGCCCCAAGGTTTATGCGTCTCCAAGCTTTCTGGACGCTTCAGGGCCACAGAATCGTTGTATCCACAGGAATCCAAAGTTCTAGGGGTCCCAATTATCCAGGGGCTCCTGGGAGGATCCGGGAACATCTGGAAGTTCCCTGGACGGCTCCATCTTTTGGAGCCTAGCCTAGTTGATTCTGTCCGGTTCTAGGAAGATGGCTCAAGTGCAAGTCTTGTTTTTAAAGTCCCAATGCCTGGATAGAAGCGAAGAGCTCCTAAGTCCCCCGGGGGGTGCATCTCGGACGTGCCTCCACCACGTCATCCGGCGCTCACCAAGTTCCCAGAAACGTACCATAATCCGTGAGCGGCGTCGGTTCGCACCACACCGCCAATTCTCGGCGGCGAGAGGGGATTATCCCGGATGCTCGCCGAGAGCCCCTCCTCTCACAAAAAGCTAGCTCCACTACAACTGGGAGGTTACGGTACCTCCCCTCCTTCGTTTCGTTTCGTTTCGTTTTATGACATAACAACCCGAAGGGGGGTTTATTGGCGCTCGTAAATCGACACACACACACATAATTGCTTCAAATTTGAAGACGGAATATAAAATTTTTGAGCGATTCCGCGTAATCACTTAGAAATGTAGACGGAAGTGGAACTTTTTTTTTGGTTTTTTGTGTGTGCCTGTCTGCAAAACCATGAGTGTAGTGGTAAACAACGTGTAAAGATGTGTAGAAGATCAAAAACGTCTTCTCTCTCTCCAACGTCTTCTGAATCTTTGCCCCCCACGGATGCTTGTGTCGGCTAAGAACCGCCGTGACTAATCAGAGCCAATCTTTGTTGTTTTCCATTTCCCACGTCTTCTCGTCTAGAAGAAGAAGAAGAAGAAGACAATCAGTAGACGTCGTCGTCGTCGTCGTGGAGACGCCCAAATCCTTCCGTGTTCATTTCAGTCACGTGACACAGTCACGCTTTTTGTCCTCTCCCATTCTTCCCCCGCACTTTTCATGGAAGAAGGTTGTTCGGGAGCGCTCACTTTGATTTGACAACACCACAACTTTTCCACTGCATTCTCAATATGTCGCTCAGGTGTGACACGTGTGACGCGTGACACCTCTAAAGGGGGGAGGTACGCGCGCGGTTCTTCGATCATCACCAATTCTCACATTCATTGAGTCCCCCGGGGGGGGGGGGGGGGTCCTTTTGAAAAAGAAAGAAGACGCCCTCGAAAGTTCATTGCCTCTTTCCGCTCCCCCTTTTTTTATGGTGAATAGACGAAGAATCGTTTTCTTTACGGATTATCATCGGTAATCAGTAGTTCTATTCAAATATCGCCCCCCTTTAACATTTTTTCTTTTTTTGCGGGATTGATTCTTGAAACCTTGTCAAACTGAGCTACAACTCGTGCTTTTTGGATTGTGCTCCGGCTCATCACATTTGAGGGGTTTTGGAATGGGTTATGGTGGAATTTGAATCTGGGACTCGAATCTCAATTGGTGCGGAAAGTTCGCTCTATCGCACGTTTCCCCTTTTCTCTCTCTGCAGTCTTGGCGTGACATAGTGTCACGTGGGGACTGTGACACCCCACTCCGTTCAATAGACCAAGTTGTCACGCCCGTGACAAACTGGCCTCCCCCAGCGTGGTGGGAGACATCTGGAGACGAGAGCATCGCAGAATTATTGACGACGACATACGCACACATACTCCAATGTCAACACAAACCGAGTGAACAAATGCCACTTCACGCCACGTCATCTAGCCATCCATATATTTATATTTTCTTCCTGAGAAACCCTAGAATTGGAAGTTTTGATGCGAAAATTCCCTATGATTGCTTTTTTTTTTTTGAAAATTGGTGTTCAATTTCGAAATTCTTTCTCCAAATCCTCACGTCTTCTTCTTCTTCTTCTTCCGATCTTCTTCACCGAGATAATCGTCGATGACGTGGCAATATGCTCCGGGAGCCGCTTAGATATGGGATTCTTGCGAAAATCCGGATTTGGTTTGGTTTGGGATGGTTCTGATGGTCCTGATGGTTTCTGCCACCGGAAAGCGAAAGCAACACGGTCTTTAGACCCCCCTTTAGCCTTATTTTGGTGGAAAACAGAAAGTTTTTTAAATTTTGAGAAATAGTGGAAGAAATAATAGAAGACGTCCGCGCCGGTGATACATCATCATTTCTCGGGCGGTTCCCTCCTTCAATCCGATTTTCGCAAACATCCATCTTCATCCCCCCCTTTAAGGATTTCGGGTGGTTTCGGAATGAAAAACAAAAATGTGGAAGGATACGATTCACCATGGTGATATTTGGCATTGGGGTCCTTTCATATGCCCTGTTATTACGGTATTGGAGTGAGCCCCCACCACGTGGCTTGTCTTTTGGCTTTTAGCCCTCATATCTTGAGAACGGGAAGAGATAGGAAAAAAGTGTCAACTGTTGGAATATAGCTGACAAGTTAAGGAACATTTTGTTAGTTGACACTTTCATCCTAGCTATTATAGTTCCCAAGATATGACCGCTGAAAGTCAAAGTTATCTAATCGACCTGAAATTTTCACCCGGTGTGGAAATACGGGCTACAAAACCGGAGGTACAATTTCTGGGCTCCGGGGTAGTCAGAGTCAGTCTTAGTTTCATGGTTTTGTACTTGTTTTTCGAGGACATGGCTACAATCCTGTTTTTAAGCTGAGCGGGGAAATGTTTAGTTGGAGTGATCTGGAAGTTTCCAAAAAAAAAATTGTACCCCAGAATTCGGGCGGTCGTGCCAGGACCACAGATATTGTATTTGGAAGGTCCCGGGTTTCCGAAATGTTCTTATCAGAGATGGGCGGAAGTGGATTTTGGGAATCCGGAAGACGGAAGTCGGAAGGCGGAAGTCGGAGGTCGGAAGTCGGAAGTTGGATGACGGAAGTCGGAAGTGGGAAGTCGGAAGTTGGAAGTCGGGAGTCGGAAGTCGGAAGTCGGGAGTCGGAAGCCGGAGGTCGGAAGTCGGAAGTCGGGAGTCGGAAGTCGGAAGTCGGAATTCCGCCTTCCGGCTCTGGTTCTTATCCCTTACATTAGGTTGTAGTGGAGTTTGGTCCAGGTCCCCAATACCTCACTTCTCGGCTCTTGACGTCACTTTCACCTTCCCCTCCCCATCACCATCATCATCATCATCTTTTTCTTCTTCTCATCCCCCTTCCCACCTCTTCTCTCCTCCCCTTCAAAATCGGATTAGTCACAGTCAAAAAAGGGAGGGGAAAAGGCGGGGCGGCGAATACCTTCAAGCTCGCCTCTCTTTCTCTTTCCCGTCGTCGGAGGCTCCGCCCCCTTTCTCGCTCTCTCCCCTCCGCCCCTCTTGAGCAGCCGACGGAGCTCATTCGGGGCTCTTCGCTTTTTCTTGAGCGCGGCTCTTTCTCTCTCTCTCTCGCTTCTTACCCTTTTGTAGGCTCCTTTTAATCTTTCTGTTTTTCGACGCATTCTTTTTCACCTGTTCTGACTTGCCCCGCCCGCGCCCAAGCAGGTGGTTCTTCTTGTGATAAGGTCACCGTTTCCAGAACCATGAACTCTCGTGGGTTGATTCTGCTGCTCGGCGTCATCGTCGCCGTGGCGTTCGCGCAACAACAACAACAGGATGTGGAGAGAGGTTAGTAAACTCGAAAAAAAAGTTTCTCCCCGGCCGGGAATTGAACCCGGGTCTCGCATGTGACAGACGCGGATACTCACCACTATACTACCGAGGACACGGCGACAGTCGGCCGCCAGGGCGATGATAAGCGCGCGCTTTCTCCCCCGGTTCCCCTCAATTCCAATTTCCCCACGACTTCAGAAATGGAGAAGCGCAAGTCGGCGTACATGCGTTTCGGACGTTCCGACGGCGGAAATCCGATGGAGAAGCGAAAGTCGGCTTATATGCGATTCGGGAAGCGCGCCGCCGGCGGCGGCGAGCAAGAGGAGCTCATCGACGGCGGCGTCGGCGCCAACAACGATGACGTCGTCAACGGCGCGATGGAGAAGCGCAAGTCGGCCTACATGAGGTACTGATTACATCAGTGGAAGCCAACGTCTTCTTTCTATTCACAGATTCGGCAAACGCTCGATGGAGGCGCCGGAGGAGGACGTGATGAGCGCCGAGAAACGGAAAAGCGCGTACATGAGGTTAGTGAGGGGGGAGAAGTCCATTCATTATGCACGCGGAAGTGTTGCAGATTCGGCAAACGATCATCGCCAGATATGGAAATGTATTCGCCGGAGACGTCGGAGTCGGAGCACGAGCTCTTCAAGAGAAAGTCCGCCTACATGAGGTACTCTCACCCCTCAAACCCAAAACACATTCATTTCTAAGTTGACACTCACACACACGTCTTCATTCTGTAACACTGGGGCTCGCCTCTCCTAAAGGCCCCCCTCCCATGTTAAGCTTTCTAGTGTTCTTTCCCGTAATGAGAGAAGACGCCACTTTCAGCCCTCATATCTCAAAAACTAGAAGAGCTGGGGGAAAGGGGTCAACAAACAACATGTTCCTTAACTTATCAGCTTCCCACTCTTCTAGTTTCCATGATACACGAGCTAGAAGACCAATGACCTTGAAACCCTTTCAGATTCGGCAAGCGCTCGATGGGCGGTGACGACGACGAGGAGCACGAGATGATGATGAAGAGAAAGTCGGCCTACATGCGTTTCGGACGATAGACAGTGAGAGAGAAATAAAGGAGGACCGTGATGGTCCTGCCTTTGTGTGTGTGTGTGTGGAGACAAAACAACAAACTCGCTCATGATACTACATTAACGATAATGATAATGATAATGATATACCCATTCCATTCTATTATACCCCCCCCCCCTGTTTCTCAACTGATGATGCTCTTTTCCCACTTCTCCTCCTTCTTCTTCTTTTCCCTTCCCCACAACCAACCAACAAACCTGACAGTCGATAAAGTTTCGCACCGTGTTTTTCATCGCAAGTTCCACTTCTTATCCACTTTTTCTTATTTCCTTCCTTCCTCCTTCGCCCTCTCAATTGAGCGCGTTGTGTCGGATGTTTCGCGCCTGATTGATGACAGGCGCGGATTCGTGGGAAGAAGACGAAGAAGAAGATGAGATTGGATTGAAGAGAGGGGGGAAGATTGGGAGATAAAGAGACAGTGATAGGAGAGAGAAGACGACGATTTGACTTCGTTCCGAGAGTTTCCGGTCAGATGTTGAAGTGTGATTGGATAGGATTAGGCTTGGATCACTATAAGCTTGGATTCATTCGGGTAGGGCCGCCAAAAACTGATTTTGAGAGGAAGACGTTACAGCTTCCATAAGTCGAGTTGGAACAGATGCAAATGGGCGGGAAGTGTGACTGACGTCATCACTTGTAGTTTAGAGCGTTCCTTCAAACATATTGATGAGATAGGAAAAAGTTGCCAATTGAAGAAATGTTCCTTAATTTGTCAGCTATATTTCAGTAGTTGCTAGTTCTCAAAATATGAATCCTGGAAGACAAGCCTTTTGGATGCCGTTTCAGTACAATGCGGTAAGATGATAAGCCGGAAAGCGTGGTGTTATCACTAAAGTTTCAGACTAATTATCTCCGGCCCTACAACTATTGAACCAAGTTCTGGAAACAGATCCTTCAAACTCCTGGTTTAACCTTCCGGTTGGGATAGGTACCGACCTATGGAATCTCCTGGTTCATAAAGTTTACTGGTTAGCTTCTAGCTTCAGATGTGCCCCGGCCAAGCTTACCGACAAATT
Organism: Caenorhabditis afra; assembly: GCA_963570955.1. Lineage (NCBI taxonomy): Eukaryota > Metazoa > Nematoda > Chromadorea > Rhabditida > Rhabditidae > Caenorhabditis > Caenorhabditis afra. The sequence goes on along the minus strand of OY751536.1, from coordinate 1,797,797 downwards.
TGCCAAGCAAAAAGGGGGTCTTCAATCGGAACACTCGAGAGCAAGGGCCCCAAATATAAAGTTGGGGTCTCAATCATTGCAGCTTTTCATTGTCCTCCTTGCTTCCCGTCTAGACTCTAGACCATTATCTTCTTTTCTCTTCCCATTTCCCATTTTCTCATTCATTCCTTGGCTTCATTCCGTCTACGTGCTCTTCCATGACAACCAGCGTGGACGGACGAAGAGCCGAGTCCTGCTCTCTTTCTCTCTTCACCGAGCAAAACCAAAACCAAAACCAAAAAAAAAACATGAAAGAGCGATGATAAAACGAGGAATGTGACCGGAAGCTGACTGACTGCTCACCGAGCTCAAGTTCAAAAGCCCGGGGAATCAGATGAATTACGAGGGAGTGCACTGGAGCGCGTTTGCCCCGTCTAGTTACCGTGACCCAATTCGCCACACCTCTCTATTGTCTCATTTCCCACCTTCGGAGGCCGAAAATCGGACAAGGATCGGGTTGCAATTGCAACAAACGGACCAATAAAATTCAAAAAGTGCGACCTTTCCTCTTTACGGCCTTCTTCCTCCTAACCTTCACAACTACAACTTACCCCCCAACGTACACGTCGTCAAGTGTCACATAGAGAAAGAAAGGAAGAAAGTGCAACGGAAGTGCATCAGCAGCGGCAGCAGCATCAGCACAAGTCTCATGAGACACATGAGAGTCCAATGAGAAGAGGAAAAAAAGAAAACTGGTTCCCCCTCTCCTCTTACTATTCCTTCCCCCGTCCTCTTGGTTCTAGTAGTAGTAGAGAATCCGAGATGGAAGGGAAAGGTGGAAGGTGAACATTTATCACTGTCTGCCTGCCCGGTCCATACCAATTTGTCTGGAACCCAAGAGTAATGTGACTCGGACGGCGGCCCCTTCGAAGAATGATGCAGGAAGATGACTAAGAATAGACATGGGTGCACTTTTGTGTCACGATGTGTCACACAACTTTTTCGAATGATTTCATCGAGTTTGAATCGTCGTTCCACGTGTCATTTCGGTAGATCCGATTTGACCTACTATTTGGCACTGGCACAGACATCACAATGTCACGATGTGTCCCACAACTCTGGAAAGGCTCAACATTCCAGGTCTCATTTCACTTCAGGTCAGCAGAACAGGTCAGATTCCAGATTTGACCTACTTTCCACCACTTCTCCAGACCGTTTTCTGCTTGATTTTGATCTACATGTGCCATCAAAAAAAAAATAGAAATGGTGCACTTTCAGTCAATTCCTATCCTGATTGTCTGTTTGTGTCTGTCTGTCTGGAAGGCGTGTGTTTGTATGTGGTGACCTACATTTCCACTTCAAGAACACAACAATAGAAGAAGAATAAAACGAAGGGGTCGTCTGAAAATGGACAGGTTTTTTTTTGTGGAGAGATGGGAACAAGATGACGTCGGGTCCTGCCTGGCTGGTCACTCTAAGTTCAAGAACAGAACAGGATCAGTGGAGCTCGTCTTTCAGCGCCATTATCTTGAAAACTAGAAGAGCTAGGTGAAAAGTGTCAACTACCGATGTAAAGCTGACAGGTTAAGGAACATTTTGTTAGTTGACACCTATCGCCTAGCTCTTCTAGTTCCCAAGATACGACCTCTAGTACAGTAGGCTGCAAAAACTAGGCCATCCCACGCAAATCGAGACCAAAGATTTCGTCATTTCCGATTGACTTCTCCAATTCTTCAATTCACTTCAATCCAATTCAAATCCACCGCCTGTCCCTGTCCCTGTCCCTGTCCCCCCTCCAGTCCATCGGGAACTGAACTATGATTCATCCCCCACTCCCTCCTCCACAGATTCGCATTATCTCCCCTATCTTAACGATGCTCGTCGTAAAAAGTGCAACCCGTCCTCCTCCTCGTCCTTTGTCACCCCCCCCCCCTTTTGTCTCCACCACCATCTTGGGGATCAGCGTCATTTGAGAGGAGAGGACCAATAAAAATCTACCGTACACCTGGTCATCCGCCCCCACAGACACAGGCACAGGCACACGTCTGTCCACATGATCGTAGTGGTCATGGCCGTTCTTCGGAAAAGTGCAACAACCCTGCTGGCCTCGCCTGGCGGGACAACGACGACGTCGTCCTCGTCGACGAGGTAGGAGGCGTCTCAACGCCCGCGCGCGCGCGCCCGCACGCCTGCTGATCTTCAGGAAACGGAAGGGGGCGGAGCTTCGAGGGGCTGCAGAGATCTGATACAAAAGGGGGGCGATTCGATTTTGCAAAAGTCATCCCCACCCCCGCCAAAACGACAAAAACGAACTATGTACCGATTCCGACTCCCGATCGCCTCGCTCCTCATCCTGGCCGTTGTGGCTCTCGACACGTGTCTCGGCAAAGTGTCGGAGCCGGATCACGACGATCAGATCGCCGTGAAGATTCCGATGAAGCGAAGCGTCCCGGAGCCCGAGCACGACGACCAGGTGGCTGTGAAGATTCCGACGCGACGCGCGAAACGAGGCATCGCCATTCACCCGTGGCAATGGGAGACGCAGTGAGTCCCTGTGTCACATGTCACGCCTTCCAACCACCTCGCTTTCAGTCTCTGGCCGAACGCCGAAGTGCCGTACGACATCGCGCCGCACTACACGCCCACCGAACGAGCCGTGATTCTGTCGGCGATGGACGCGTTCCGCGACGTGACATGCATCCGATTCCGGCCGCGACGCGCCTCCGATCGTCACTACCTGCAGATCAACAAGTACTACAAACTCGAACGCTGCTTCTCGTACATCGGCCGTCAGACGAGCCGCTGGCTGTTCGGCACGGCGGCCGGCAACGTCGAGACGCGCATGAAGCTCGACCCGTCGTGTCTGCTCTACAACGGTCGCGGCACTGTGATGCACGAGCTGATGCACATTCTCGGCTTCTATCACGAGCACCAACGCGACGATCGCGATCGCCGCATCTCCGGCTCCGCCTACCACTACAACTTCAAGATCTATCAGCGCGCCAAGTCGTACTACATGGGCGCCTACGACGCCAACTCCATCATGCACTACAATTTCGCGAGTGTGCCGTGGCAGAAGCGCGACTTCTTCTCGCCGTCCGACATTGCCCACATCAACACACTGTATCGGTGTCACAACAGAGTTGTCCCAGTCCCAACCACGACCACAACGACGACTACGGTAAGTGGAGTGTCACAGAGAAGGGGACAGAAACGTCGTCAAGAATAAGAAGAAGAAGAATAGGAACAGGTTCTTCTCTCGATGATGATGTTGCGTTTTTGCAACTTGACCAGGCGGACTTGATAACGCGCACGTCTCCTTTCAATTTTCAGAGAGCGCCCCCTTCCGAGACGTTCGACAAGAAGGCGATCGAGTCGAACAACCTCTTCCGCAGAAGACGTTCCTGAATTCTGCTTCTACCCCTCTTCTTTAGGCACCCCGAATCTCCCCATCATCTCTTTCCCACCCCCCTCCTCCAACAACAAACCCCCCCCCCCCCTTAACGCACACTTTTCGGTTTCACGATCTCTCCACTGGTTGACTGATTACGTATGTAACACTGATAATAATAATGACATAATAAACGTTTTGCAAGAGAAACAGTGAAGGCCATCCATTACGTAACACGGATATCACTCTCGGCAGATATCGCCTCCGCCGCACACAAAAAAGTAGTTAATGGCAAAAAAAAACCAGTTTTTGCTTTTGTGATGATGATGATTCCTTAACCACCCCCTTAACCACCACCGCCCACACAAAATGAACAAAAGGATGTGTGGTGGGTGGCTGGGTGGGTCACGTGACACATCAAAGGGGGGGGGGGGTCTAGGGTCTAGACGTCTCAAAGGTCAAGGATCGACGGTTGGAGTAGAAGGAGGACGATGAGGAGGTGGTGGATTACTAGGCCAACCACATGGGAACCTACGTACATCTCGCTGGATAAAAGTAGATCAAATACTCACCAGGAGGGACTAGTGAACTGTATGGGAATTCTAGGCCGCGCACATAGGAATGTGGTGACCATAGGCTAGATAGGAGTAGATCGAGGCTAGCTGGAAGTAGGTCAAAAGCTGGCTAGCTATAAGTAGATCAGAAATGTTCAGCTAGAAGTAGATCGAGAGTAGTCTAGCTAGAAGTAGATCAAACCTGGCTAGTTAGAAGTAGGTCAAACCTGGCTTAAAGTAGATCAAAATCAGTCTAGCCAGAGGTAGGTCAAACCTGGCTAGCTAGAAGTAGATCAAAAGCTGACTACCTAGATGTAGATCAAAAACTGTCTAGCTACAAGTAGATCAAAACCAAAAAAAAGGAACTATAAAGAGTAAATGAAAACTAGGCCAGCCCTTCCAGCCAGCAGAGAAGGAACGAGAACACTGACTTGTACACTTTCAGGGTCTTGTTTTTGGCAACTACTCTCCTTCTCCCCCAGTGCCACTTCACACCACCACACCATTCGTTCTTTCATACATAGTCAGATTAAAATACATACACATACACACACAAACAAATAAAACACATTAGTCGTCGTTCTTCGCATCAGAATGTTAGGAAGATGTCAGGAAGGGTGTGTTTAGTGTTTGGCGGCGGTCTCTCTCGATTTTCCGCCACCGGTCACCTCTCTCGATTTGCCGACTGATTTGGGAGCCGGACCCGTCGGCTCACAACACGCTTCCTCATTCGGATTGCTGGGGGTAGGGGCTGGAGGAGCTGGAGCCGGAGCCGGAGCCTGAGCCGGAGCAGGACCAATCGTGGAGGCAGGAGCTGGGGCGATCATGTTGACAAGTGGAGGAGGTGGACTTGAAGGGGATGACTGATCGGGTGCTTGTTGGGGATGAACAGCTGGTGGTGGAGCTGGAGGTGGTGGTGGCGGGGGGCCTGGTTTCGGGGCGACTTTCTGGAATGAGAAAAGGGTAGCCTTTCCGGTTACTGTATTTTTCTTTGGGTCTTGACCTAGTTTCTGAATGAATGGCGCATCACACTGGAATCAGTTCTAACTTTAGGTATTTTAGCCTTTCCTTTTGGAAATTAAGGTGGTCTGCTTTTGGCACTCATATCTTGTGACCTAGAATAGCTAGAGAAAAAGTGTCAACTGCCAAAATATACCTGACAAAATGAGGAACACTTTGTTAGCTGACAGCGTTTTCCTATCTCTTCTAGTTCTCAAGATATGACCCTTTGAACTCAAACTATCTCGACCTAAAACAGTAAATACAGTGGCCTAGAATCCCAAACTGCGAAAACTAGGCCATGGCCTCTGAACTTGAGCCTTGCCTTGAGCTTAGGGTCTCAACGTCTATGGCTTGTCTTTTAGCTTTCAGACCTCATATCTTAAACACTAGAGGAGCTGCGAGAAGTGTGTCAAGAGCCAAAATATAGCTGGTGGCCTAGAATCCCAAACTGCGAAAACTAGGCTATGGCCTCTGAACGTGATCCTTACCTTGAGCTTGTTCAAATTCTCCTCATTATCCATCCGAATCATCACCGACTTGTGGCCGTCCTCGACGACGATCGGCCTCCTCTCCGCCGCCTTCACACCGCCCTTATTCTTGTCCTTGGACATTGCGCTCGGCACGATCGGCACCGGCGGTCCCGGTTCGCAGCGCTCCATTGACGGCGTCTTGCGAAGACGTGCGTCCATCTTGCGCATGATGCTCCGCACGTCCGGCGCCACCATCACCGACTGCGTGTGCTCCTCGTTCATCTCGTCCGTCGCCGCCTTCAACGTCTTCTCGGTGAGGGCGCGTTCGATGAGCAGCGACGCCGTCTTGCGCTCCTTCAACGCCTTCACGAGAATCGTTTTGCAGCGCACGAGCTCGTGCACCGGCTCACCGTCGACGTCGACAATCCGATCGGCCGGGTTGAACAGACCGCTGACGATCGAGTCTGAAGACCGAAAGAGGGGGAGTGTGTGTCACGGGTCACGCGACAACTCACTCTCGTCCACCTTCAGCACAAAGATGCTCTTGTAGACGTTCTTGATGCCCAGACCGAACTTGAGACCCGGTCGATAATTGATGACGACGAGGAAGTACTCGAATCCCTCTTTCCGCTCGCGAATGTTCTTCTCGCGATCCGACGGGATCGCCAACTTTTGTTGTTCAGAAGACGTCGCGGCGGAAACGTCTTCGGGAGCACCTCCGCTCGCTTCTTTGCTCGCCATTCCGTTAGAAGTTTGCCTTGTGAGTGTCAGAAATGAACACAAGAGAGTGGGAGAGGAGAGTCACGCGTCACGTGACACGCAACAAAGGGTTTGCTCCAGGAGAACATCACTCTTCTATCAGTAGAGACGCGTCCCCCGTCACGTGTCACGTGTCACGCTGTCACGCTGTTACACCTACAGGACATGCTCAAACTGGGTCACCGGGCCGTTTTATGACCTACTTATATCTCGAAACCCGAGAGAGCTATCAAAAAGTGGTCAACTGCAAAGTTACAGCTCTCCCTGTGATCTACAACTTTGCAGTTGACAACTTTTTGATAGCTCTTCCAGTTCTCAAAATAACTGGTGAGCAATGTGAACCTACAGTAACCCGTCCCCCTTCCCCCTTCCCTCCACGAGACTAACGAACCAAGAGCAGAAGTAGAAGTGGTGGGTAAAGGGGGGGGGGGCCGTTTTGTGAAGTGTATGTAGTTGCCGTATAACCCGATTTGTCGTCGTCGTTCTGCTCCTTCTTCTTCTTCTTCTCCAACGTCTTCTTCTTTCGCTCCCCCTTCCCCCCCCCCCCCCCCCCGTAACAAGGTTTCTTCTCCTCTTGTTGTTTTTTCCCCCACTCTCTCTCTCCCTTCCCTTCGACGACGTCTTCGACTTGATTTTGTGGCGGCGCTGGGCGACACACACAGGGACAAATCCGCTGGGTGCGCATAAATCCTTCAGTGCTCTTCTTCCTCTTCCCCTTCCTTCATCTCGTATTTTCGTATTTTCGCTCGCCAAACTAGACCCCCCAACGATTTTGAACAGCATAGTTTGAAGGAAGGTAAGGATTGGAAACGCGCTCTATTGCACTTGCGATGGGGCGCGCTTGCATTATAAAGAACGAGGTACAGCAGTAAAGGAGGAGATGAAAGGATTACGGTAAAGTGACGACTGTTTTCCCTTCATGAATTGATTCAATGGACCCCCTTAACTCCCCCAACTCCAAGGAATCGCATATCTGTAAACGACGTGAGCTCGCGGCTCTGAGAGAGAGAAAGGGGATTAGCTCTTTTCCTGCTTTCTCTCTCTCTCTCTGACTCTCAGTCTCTTCCAAATGAAACGCGAAGGGCACATTGAGAAGCGAGCTCGCGAGCTCGCGCGCGCGCGCTTCTTTCAGCCTTCTCCCCGTCGTCGTCGTTGGGCACCAGCACACCTTTTTGTTTCTCCGTCTTTCTCTCTCTCTCTCTCTCTATCACTGACAAAAGGGGGTATTACATGTAGGTGGAAGGTTTGAATGGGCCCATCTGGCTCGCTGGAGGGGCTCCAATCCCTGATCTATTTGGAAGCGCGCTCCATTGCTTATTAGGCCAAAAGAACGAACACCTGTGTTGTAACAACGATGCTCCGTTCGTACGGTACAAAATCGACATGAAGCCCGAGCTGCTATGTGTCGATTTACGGGGGCCGGTTGTCGCTCGCCGTACAAACGGAGCATCGTTGAATATACGATATTAGGCAGTAGTGGATGCGAGACAACACCTTGCTCCGCGGAGCACACTCTCTCTCTCTCTCCCATTTTCCCCCCTCTAATCCCCTCCGCCGGTGTGCTCATGATGATGATGATGATGATGGCGGTGCCGTAATCCCTGCCTCTCTCTTTTTCCTCCCATCAAGAGCAGGGGAGCTCCTCCTCATTTTCATGTTCCACCACCAACACCTCATCATCATCAGCTCTCTTCTCGTCCCCCCTTTACACACGACTACATAATAGGGGGGTTGGCTCCACACACACACACACACGTGCACTTTTGCCTTCTTCTTCTTCTTCTTCTTCTTCTTCTTCTTCTCCTTCTCTAAATCTAACTAGTAAATGGAATGGATTGGAATAGCCAACGAATAAGAGGGGAGGTGGAAAAGGGAACAAAGAACTGGTCAACCAGAAACTTTTTCTCCTCGTTTCCCAGCTCTTCCTACATGTGTGTGTGTGTGTGTGCATCAGTTATTAGTTTGGCATGTACATGTAAAGGGGAGGAGGCACATCAATCTCATCTACTTATCCCCCCTCCTTCCATATCCGCACATCTTCTCCTTCTTCTTTTTCTTCCTCCCCTCCCACTCCCTTCCTTCCGTTTCGATTGGTTTTGGACATCGTCTTCTATCAAGGTGTCACGTCGTCACGTCGTCACGAGACACCATGATGAAGATGATAAGAATAAGAATGAAAACAACAACCGGATAGATATATAGATATATAGAGATATTGATATGGATGGATCGGATAGAAAGGGGGGATTTGACCTACCCCCCCCCCCCCCCCCCCCCCACTACTCGCCACTGATCTTTGAGAGCTTGGACGCCTGTTATGAGCGGGGGAAAAGTGAAAATGTGAAAAGGAAAGGAAGATGATTAGTGAGCCAGGATCCCTTGGGACAAGCTCATTCATAAGGTTTCGACCTTGTTTCGGATGGATGTACACTTCCGACTAGGACGAGATGTTTTGACAAGAGTAGTTCCGACCGGAAATACTCTTGTAGCTTAGACTACCATTAGGTATTCTAGAAGGGTTTTTACTTAGATAGTAACATTTCAGTTAAGTTCTTGGATCATTCTAGGGTGACCTTACAAGGTACAAGGTGTTAGTGTTGTAGTTTGTTGACCTGTTTGGACTATTTGTATGTTGCTTTGAACTACACATTTCGTAGTTCAAACTGTTCTAGGCCGCTCTCTGGAAACGTACATTAGAGTTCAGTTTTTGGACTGTTGTCCAGTTTAGACTACCGTATTTACTGTTCTAGGGCTAGCCACATCTTGAAAATTAATGGGTAGTTTGGACCTGTTTGGACTGTTTTGAGTATCGGACTGAACTTATTTATGTAGTTTAAACTATCCCAGGCCGCTCTCCAGAAACGTATATTAGATGACTTTAATGTTGTGGTTAGATAATTTTGGGTCAGACTACGGTTTTACTGTAGTAGAGCAGCTCCCGCCAAGTTTGGGTTTCAATGGCCATATCTTGAGATCTAGATAAGATACGAGGAAGATGTCAACTAGTGAAATATTGTTGACAAATCAAGGAACATTTTGCTAGTTGACACTTTCCTCCTATCTCTTCAAGTTTTCAAGATATGACCCCTTGAACTCAAACTACATATCTGGACGACTTGCAACCCAAACCGCAAAAACTAGGCCATCGGACACATTCCAGAAAAGGCTGTCGTCGTCTTCGAAGCAGCAAGTGGTGCTGACGCAGACCTCCGCATCGGGCTGCACCTCCTCGTCGTCCGACTCGCGCAAACCGTCGAAGGTCAATGTGCAGGTGAAGGGCGGCGACTCGGGTGGAGACGTCAGCCGCCGCAACACGATCGACCTGCAAATCGGCGAGGGCAGATCGCGCAAGAACACGCTCGTCAAGGTGAACGGCGAGGTCGTGAGTGTCAGCCACTCGGCGAGTAACGACGTGAGTCCCAAAAGTCGACTTCTAAGAATGTGGGGGGGGGGGGGGGGGGGGGGAGACATAGAACTGGATTGAACTGGAAAACAAGACATAGAACTGGATTGAACTGGAAAACGGTTCTTGACAGAAAATTTAGAGACAATCGGTGTAGATTTACGGTAAACAATGCCCCTGCACCGTCATTACGGAGCAGTGTAATGAGATTGCTTAATCTTTCCAGGACATGAGTAACTCGCCGAGGATTCCGCGCAACTTGTCGGTTCGCGCCAAGGATGGCGGCGGATCGAACAACAACAATCAGGAGGCGAGCACCGAGGAGGGTGGCGGCGGAGGCGGCCAGGGACGTCAGATCGAGAACAGTCAGGTGAGAGAGGAGATGTCCCGTGACTTTCCAAGCCACTTCTTCCAGTCATGGCCATTCTTCAACCCGTCGACGCGGTTCCGACTCCTCAAGATCATCTTCGTGCTCATGTGCCTCGTCGACATCATGCACTGGGCCTACCTCCTTCGCGACGACACCAACGAGAATCCGAACTCGTGGCGCTTCTACAAAAAGTTCAAAAGTTTCGACCTCTACTACCTGGTCGCCCGCATGTTCGCCGACATTTTCACGTGTGTGCTCGGGCTCGGCGCCGCGATGTGGACGCGAAAGCCGCTGTTGACACTGCCGTGCACCATGATTCAGCTGCTCTTTTTGCTGATCCGAGCCGCCGTCTGGTCGGCGCGCAGCTACAATCGTGTGCTTGAGAAGATGCACGCGACCAATGAGGACAAGGTGAGGTGTCCCGTGACACACATTGGATCATTCAGTACTGTGGCCTAATGGGAAGGCACACCCATGTAGTTTATCGCTTTTTTACTTAAGAACCAAGAGAGCTACTAAAAAGTTGTCAACTACAAAGTTGTGGCGCTCTTTGTGCTCTACAACTTTGCAGTTTACAACTTTTTGATATCTCTCTCGGTTGTCAAGTTACCATGTCTTAAAATAGCCGATTCCCACCAGTTCTGGGAAGGCCTGTAACTGCTCGGGGAAAAGTTCAAATAAGTCAAGTTGGGATATCAATCGATTCCCCATGACACGATCTATCGTTTCCAGGTGTTTGTGATCTGTGAATTCGCACTTCCCGCCATCTGGGCGCTCCTCTCGTTCCTGATCGTGCACACGACGCGTCGCCTTCGTTGCTACGAACAACTGCACGGCTACGCGCGTCCGCCGATCATCGTGCTCACCGTCAAAAACGACGACAACGACGAGAGTGTGCAGATCGAGATCGCCTAGTGTGTGTGTGTGTGTGGTCTCTTGCCGAATGCAAATGCGCTCTACTGCACTCTTCTTTTTTTTGTTTTGAAAAAATGAAAATCATCTCGTCGTGGAACGGGTTGGTTCTCTCCTGCGCCCGGCAATCAACTACAATCGTAGTGTTATGCAAATTCGCTCTATTGCACTTTTCTCGCGAAGAGAAGGGACGCAGAGAAGTGCGGTGGAGCGAATTTGCATTGAAACTTGAAACTCTACTTATTCTATTCTTAAATCATCCCAAGTTCATAATTTGACTGAATAAATGGAAAATAACAAGTGTTCACTTTATTCGATGACTTTATTGACATTTTCCCTTATAGCAAGTGGCCGGCTTCTTGCACTCACAACCATAACAGTTACCACCGCTTGCCACGTAGCAGATGCCTTTCGGCGGCACTTTGAACGCCTCCTGCAATGTTCAAGCTTCATATCTCGCCAACCAGTAGAGCTAGGAGAAAACTGTCAATTGCCGAAATGTAGCTGACAAGTTAAGAAAGAACCTGTTAGTTGACCACTTTTCTGTATCTCTGCTGGTTTTCAAGATATGACCAGTTTACCGTTGCAAGGAGGAGGAGAGCGACAAAAATGACGGCGAGGAGTATCAGTTTCATCGTTTTCAGCCGAATAGTCGTCTAGATTCGCGAATCCGCTTGTTTTTCATTGTTCATGTTCCACTGGTCTTTTTATAATCATATTGGAAGGAGGGTGGAGGATTAGTGGTAGTCGTACATATGTTCATAGTTTTGGTTTCTGATTCAAAAGATGCCTTCGCGGGGTTTCCTCAATATGTGACACACATGTTTTGGATGCTGATAAATTCAAATTCATTTCGGCGCATATTCGCGGAAGGAAAACGCGGCGAGAAATCAACGACAAGTTCCCTTGTAGCAAGTGGCCGGCTTGGCGCAATCGCATCGATAGCAGTCGCCGCCCGATGGCACGTAGCAGAGGCCGGTCGGTGGCACGTTGAACGAGTGCTGGAATTACAGACCACGGATAGTATCGTCTTGTCATTTTAGTGAAGAAAATCAGGTGTGGTGGGACTGATGTTCGGAAAGCTCTAGTTTCACGAGTCATATCTTGAAGGCTCGATGAGCGAGACTTGAAATCTACCGTAAAACCTGTATTAGAGCGGCACTCAAAACCGACTGCTGTAATTACAGACCACAGATAGAGTTTAATGGTGGGGAAGATCAGGTGTAGTGGGGCTGATGTTCGGAAAGTTCAGACTTGTCGAAAATCGACCCGGCCCGGTCGGCCGGTAACATGTCTGGGATAGTTCTAGTTTAAGACGTCATATCTTCAAAACTAGACCAGACGGAAAAAAGTTGTCAACTAACAAAATGTTTCTGAAGTTGTCAGCAATATTTCAACAGTTGACAACTTTCTTCTTACTCTTCTAGTTCCCAAGATATGAGTGCTGCAAGCTGAAAGACAAGCCATTTGGTGTGGGAGCCTCGCTAATTCGCTCCAAACTGATTATCATATGTTATTGTCAATTATCCCACTTGGAACAAAAAAGTGAGCGCAATGGAGCATATTTGATGAAGAATGAGCCCAGGCTGGGACAAGTCCCCATCGAACTTCTATGTGTCTCTATCCCGAAGATGTCGAGCTAGCAAGTCACTATCCGAATAGCCTATTTGACAATGGGGACATCAGTTGTCCGCAGACACTATGTAATTTTTATAAAAAGTCAGTTGTCCACAAGAACACCAAGCCCCACACATTTCAACTCACCGCCACCGACGCCATCATCACGACGAGCAGCGCCAGAACGAGCGAGAACAGATTCATTCTCTCTGCAAGAAAGAAACAAATCGGAATTGTTCGAAGACTGTGCGAACAGTGTTTAAAAGCCGACAAATGGATAGATTTTAGGGGGGCCGGGGGATTTATAGATCAAAACCAGTTTGCCAACAGGTGCTCAAACTTGATTCCTCTTTCCCTGATTAATGTTATAGGGGCATTGAACACGGGACAGGCGGTAGATCAAAAGTCAAGAGTTTTGGAAAATAGGAGGAAACGGAAAATTATAAGCCGATTTGAGTGACCCCAAACCCTTCCCTAATCTTATATAATGGGGTTTTTGTGATAAGAAGGGTATTAGCCGAAATGACATCATCAGGGGGTAAAAATCGATATCTAATGACTATTTTTCTTAGATGGAACAAGAAAAAACCAGTATATAGACAAGGAAGACGGAAAGTAACGGAGAGAAGGGAAACCCCACCGGCTAATTCGTAGAACAAACACGAAAACGTTTTCCACGTGTCTGTCTGTCAATTTGATACTTACATACAAACATACACAGACAAAACGGGAACAAAAGTGTAATCGTCCGTCTATGGCGATGTTGGTGATGAGTCACAGATAGGTCGGGAAGGTCGTCCGAAACTAGTTTTTTGTGATCCACTAGCACTTGCAAAATGTGTGTGTGTGTGTGTTCCCTTTTTGGTATTGTATTTTGTATACACAACGTGCACAGAACATTTGTATGAATTTAAATGTACTCATGGGCTGGAATACACAGGTAGGATGGACACACACAAAATACGAAAATTGTGACGTGACGCGAGGGTGGAAAGGAATGGGGGTGCGATAAAAAAGGAGGGGGTGGAAGAGAGAGAGAGAGTTGTTTATGAGTTGATGAGTGACAATGTTCTCTTTCTGCTGACTCGACACTTTTTTCGATTTCCGATTTCCAATTTCCATTTTGGGAAACGGAAAGAGAAGAGAGAACTGTGACATGGGTTGGTGTGATGTTGATGCACGACACATGTTTGAAGGGATCTTTTGTGTGATGCCGTGGGAAAGGGAAACATTTTCAGATTGTTCGTGTTGGATGGCCCGGTTTTTGCAGCCTAAACAATAGCGTAGAGTTTGGAGTTCTAGGCCAGCAGCGGGTTCGTGATGAACTGCCGCTTTTTGGAACTATTTGGAAACATTCTTGTCTTTAGCCTAGGCCCGGCCCGTGAAAGCCCGCAGACCGGGCCGGAAAACCAGAAGTCTGATATTTACTGTACTAGAGCGGGCATACGAATTTTTCCAGTTTCAAGGTACATTTCTCTTCTTGAAAACTAGACTAGATAGCCAAAAGATGTCTACTAACAAAATGTTCCTTTTTTGGTCAGCTATATTTCGGTAGTTGACACTTTTCACCCAGCTCTTTCAGGTTTCAAGATATGGGTGCTAGAAGACAAGACATTTGGGGGCCGCTTATAGTCAATGCCAGTAGACGTCAGAAACGAGTCACCACACTTCCTTCCATCCTATTTGACTTTCCCATCGAGTCTCTCCCTGGTTCAGCAAACAGACACGTCTTCTTCCTTTTCCTTCTTTCTCTCCATTCAGTCCCACCCTTTCCAACTCCTTTGCCATCGGAATGTTCTTCCCTCTCCTCGCCGTCATCCTCCCCCTCCTTCTGTCAATCTCAATCCCGCCCGTCACACCGCAGTGTCGCGATTTGCATCCCTACTGTGAGCTGTTCAAAACGCTCGACTTGTGCACGGCGAGCCCGACTCAGGAGCCCATCATGAAGTACAATTGTGCGACGACGTGCGAGTTTTGCGGCAAACAAGTCGGCACGTGTGCGGATCGACTCTCCAATTGCGGCGATTACAAGACGGCCGGGCTGTGCGAGACAGACGATCGGTTGCGCGTCGAGTACGCGTGCCCGCTAACGTGTGCCGTCTGTTCGAGTCCCGTTTAGAAGAAGAGCCCGAGCACATTTGAATGTGTGAACACTTGGAAGAGTTTGCCGACCTAGGCCACGGCCTTGATACTTGTCGACCATGTACGTCATCATCTGCCTATCTTATTGTGTCGCACCTATCTTGATTTATATCTAGATATAAGCCCCGCCCCTTTTGTGTCACCCCTTGAACCCTATCTTGATCGATCAGTAATTACCTTATTGAGCCCCTTTGTGTAACACCTGTCTTGTACAATTATCTCGCTAAGCCCCGCCCCCTTTGTGTCGCATCTATCTTAACCTATTATCTCGGTAAGCCCCGCCCCCTTTGTGACCCCCTTATCTTGATCTATCTGTAATTGCCGTAATGAGAGGTCTTTGTGTTGCATGGCTTGAAGATTCAGAGTCCGTGGCCTAGGTTGGCAAACTCTTCCAAGTGTCCAAGTTCTTCCAAGTTGAAATGTGAGTCGATCGACAATAAAGAGCTTTAAAAACACGAGCAAGAGCAAGAGCAACAAGAGCATTAGTTCATCACTTCACGAGTTCACCGTTACTTCTCCGCTATTGTTGATAGAAGTTTCCATTATAGTACGTTTTAGAGACGACATTCTGTAGAACGGATCGGCTCTTTGAGCATTTTAGCTTTCTTTTTCACTTACTTGCTACTCCCCTTCGGGCATCGGAGAAGTTTAACCCGGGGTTGACTGGAAGAGTGTCCCTCGTTGTGTTTGTGACAATGGGACACCTCTCCATTTCAGCGGCTATTTAAGCGGTTTACGTGTGACGTGGATGACCATGGGGTCGCACTGCCACTTGGAACATAGCATGCTGATAGCGTGACTCGGCCCCCGCGTGACTCGTCCGCCCACCGTCGGTGGCACATCCACGTGGCACACCCAGCCTTTTTAAGGCCCGAAAATCGTCAGTTCCGCATCGTCTACCGCCACGCCTACTTCTTCTTCTTGGTCTTCTCCTTCGTCCACTTCCCTGCCTCCAGATAGATAACAAGAAGTGTCGTGGATTGGTGTTGAGCGGAAACAGAGCAAATTTCAAGCGCTTCGGTTGGAAGCATGCGGCACACTAGTGAGTTTCGGCCCCGCCCTTTGGTTTTATTTCAGCTTAACTATTTTCAGAGAGTTAGAGAACATGATCAAAGAAAAGTGCCGCTCATCGACATTTCAACCGCAAGATTCCAATTTTTCTAGCGATAACGTCGATTTTTTGGTTTTATAACCTATGATGAATGAAGGATTCGTCTTTTGCTCGGTGCTTTGAATTTCAGAAATCTCTTGAGGGGGTCGGGAGCGAGGAAGTAAGTCCAGTTGGGTACGAAAAACGGCGAGTCCAGAGGGAAGGGTAATAAAGAGAAGAAGGTGCAAACAAGTTTGAAATGAACTCACTGGACGTACCTTCACCTGACTCTCCGGCTTCTAATCGCTGTCTCGGCGGCTTCTAGTCGCTGTCCCGGCGGCTTCTAGTCGCTGTCCCGGCGGCTTCTAGTCGCTGTCCCGGCGGCTTCTAGTCGCTGTCCCGGCGGCTTCTAGTCGCTGTCCCTGTCGCTCCTGGTCGCTGTCAACTTTCAGCACGTCTGTAAACAATCATTTAAAACAGTTCCTGGCTTTATTACCAACTCACCTTCCATCCATCAATCCGATTCGTCTGTTCTGGTCGCTGTCCCGATCACTCCTTGTCGCTGTCCCTCTCGGTCAGCTTCTCTGCAAGTTAAAATTTGCAACGACTTCTTCCAATCGATACAATACAAACCTTCGACCCGCCGCCAAGTGCCTTCAGTCCTCCTGTTTGTGGTCCACTCGTCCTGGTCGTCGAGCCCGTTCGGAAGGAGTAGGGGTGCGGGTGAGGGGGACCTACTCCTCCGAACGGCAGTCCTGGCTGGACCGTCGAGCCCGTTCGGAAGGAGTAGGGGTGCGGGTGAGGGGGACCTACTCCTCCAAACGGCAGTCCTGGCTGGACCGACTAACCCGAACGGCAGGAGTAGGGGTGCGGGTGAGGGGGACCTACTCCTCCGAACGGCAGTCCTGGCTGGACCGTCGAGCCCGTTCGGAAGGAGCAGGGTGCGGGTGAGGGGCCCTACTCCTCCGAACGGCAGTCCTCGCTGGACCGTCGAGCCCGTTCGGAAGGGGCAGGGGTGCGGGTGAGGGGGACCTACTCCTCCGAACGGCAGTCCTGGCTGGACCGTCGAGCCCGTTTGGAAGGAGCAGGGTGCGGGTGAGGGGCCCTACTCCTCCGAACGGCAGTCCTGGCTGGACCGTCGAGCCCGTTCGGAAAGGGCAGGGGTGCGGATGAGGGGGACCTACTCCTCCGAACGGCAGTCCTGGCTGGACCGTCGAGCCCGTTCGGAAGGGGCAGGGGTGCGGGTGGAGGGGACCTACTTCTCCGAACGGCAGTCCTGGATGGACCGTCGAGCCCGTTCGGAAGGGGCAGGGGTGCGGGTGAGGGGGACCTACTCCTCCGAACGGCAGTCCTGGCTGGACCGTCGAGCCCGTTCGGAAGAGGCAGGGGTGCGGGTGAGGGGGACCTACTCCTCCGAACGGCAGTCCTGGCTGGACCGTCGAGCCCGTTCGGAAGAGGCAGGGGTGCGGGTGAGGGGGACCTACTCCTCCGAACGGCAGTCCTGGATGGACCGTCGAGCCCGTTCGGAAGAGGCAGGGGTGCGGGTGAGGGGGACCTACTCCTCCGAACGGCAGTCCTGGATGGACCGTCGAGCCCGTTCGGAAGGGGCAGGGGTGCGGGTGAGGGGGACCTACTCCTCCGAACGGCAGTCCTGGATGGACCGTCGAGCCCGTTCGGAAGAGGCAGGGGTGCGGGTGAGGGGGACCTACTCCTCCGAACGGCAGTCCTGGATGGACCGTCGAGCCCGTTCGGAAGAGGCAGGGGTGCGGGTGAGGGGGACCTACTCCTCCGAACGGCAGTCCTGGATGGACCGTCGAGCCCGTTCGGAAGAGGCAGGGGTGCGGGTGAGGGGGACCTACTCCTCCGAACGGCAGTCCTGGATGGACCGTCGAGCCCGTTCGGAAGGAGCAGGGTGCGGGTGAGGGGGCCCTACTCCTCCGAACGGCAGTCCTGGCTGGACCGTCGAGCCCGTTCGGAAGAGGCAGGGGTGCGGGTGAGGGGGACCTACTCCTCCGAACGGCAGTCCTGGCTGGACCGTCGAGCCCGTTCGGAAGGGGCAGGGGTGCGGGTGAGGGGGACCTACTCCTCCGAACGGCAGTCCTGGCAAACAAGTTCGAAGTTAACTCACTGGACGTACCTTCACCTGACTTTGCGGCTTCTAATCGCTGTCCCGGCGGCTTCTAGTCGCTGTCCCGGCGGCTTCTAGTCGCTGTCCCGGCGGCTTCTAGTCGCTGTCCCGGCGGCTTCTAGTCGCTGTCCCGGCGGCTTCTAGTCGCTGTCCCGGCGGCTTCTAGTCGCTGTCCCTGTCGCTCCTGGTCGCTGTCAACTTTCAGCACGTCTGTAAACAATCATTTAAAACAGTTCCTGGCTTTATTACCAACTCACCTTCCATCCATCAATCCGATTCGTCTGTTCTGGTCGCTGTCCCGATCACTCCTTGTCGCTGTCCCTCTCGGTCAGCTTCTCTGCAAGTTAAAATTTGCAACGACTTCTTCCAATCGATACAATACAAACCTTCGACCCGCCGCCAAGTGCCTTCAGTCCTCCTGTTTGTGGTCCACTCGTCCTGGTCGTCGAGCCCGTTCGGAAGGAGTAGGGGTGCGGGTGAGGGGGACCTACTCCTCCGAACGGCAGTCCTGGATGGACCGTCGAGCCCGTTCGGAAGGAGTAGGGGTGCGGGTGAGGGGGACCTACTCCTCCGAACGGCAATCCTGGCTGGACCGTCGAGCCCGTTCGGAAGGAGTAGGGGTGCGGGTGAGGGGGACCTACTCCTCCGAACGGCAGTCCTGGATGGACC